>CM019178.2:5577489-5611176 GCA_009739505.2 Apolygus lucorum | reverse complement strand
AAAACCCCGTTGAACGCGATGAGTCGTTTTTTGGGGGGCAAATTATGATCTGAGTGATGATCGAGAACGAGCCATGCGAACTGAGTGAGCTGTCCATAGATCGATAGATGACACCTTCCTCAACGCCCTGTTGCTGCAACAGGACAACCTCATCACAACCTACCAGAGCTGGCTAGTAGTTAACTAGATTTTAACTGTAGCTTTTCCAGCTCAATTTGACAGTGTGGCTGGGGGCAAGACATTTTTCGCGACACTTGGTTTATTATCTTCAATAATAAACCTTTGGAACCGACCAAGAACAAACATTTTGTTTAGTAATGCGTGCATTCCAGGGGACGTCCCATTGGATAAGCATTAGATCAATTAATACCAGTTGGTAAGCGATAAAACTGTTCACTCGATGTAATTTATTAAGCATTTTAGGCAAGAAATAGTGATCCCCTCCCCCTCACCATTATCCACCACAACATTTCTAGCAGCATAGGAGCCTCGAATTTGAAGAGCATTTTAAAATCCATGATCTACGATACCCAACATGCGAATTCGAGTTCCCCCCCCCCCCCTCCACCAATGGTGCCAGTCTGGCACCATAGCGGTAATACGTCGTAACATTGATCCTTCATCTTTCAGTTTTAGTAGCCAGTCCGTCGAGGTTCACATCCGTATTCAAGGTGAAACACAAAAGAAACCCACGAAAAATACGGTTTATGGTGTCCTGGCACCATGGTGGCACCACTGTTAGTTCCATGGTGATGCAAAGAATAATTCATTAAAATCCGGAGGTATAATAAAAAATTTTCCTCAATTTCAAAGCTTGGGTACAATGAGTAAGCAGTAAAGGAACCGAAATATTGAAAAATAGGGTATTTTGTAAATATTATCCCCCCACTCATCCCCTCTTCTTGTGAATTTTGGTACTTTTGGTGAACTCATGTACAACTCGGAAGTTATTTTAGTCAAACAAAAAAAAAAAAAACACGCAAATCGGTTGGAAATTGAGGCCTGGGCAGAGTTTACAAGATTATGCCCGCAAACGCACATTTTTTAAGCATTAACCCCCCCTTAAAAGGCAAAATTCAAAATTCCGACGACGTAGTGCACAACTAGATAGTTTTCCGCGTCGCATAAAAAAGAACCAGGAAAATGTGTCCGTCTGTCATGAATTCCTTGAAACGCGCATAACTAGACGAAGTTATCGTCCGATTTCAATGAAATTTTCAGGGATATTACAGATTAGTATTTTGATGGTCTCCTATGAAAATCATCACATTCGGACTGATAGTAGCCGCTGCGCATGCGCAAACTTGAATTCCTTGTAACAGCCATAACATTTACATTTTTCATCCGAATTTGATGAAATTTTCTAGGATTGTCCAGATTAGCGTGTAGATGGTCCCCTATGAGGGTAGTGAAAAGTTCTTAGAGATTGATGTTTTGAGATTAACTACTATGGATGCGAGGAAGCTATGTGCCACATCCACTTGGCAGACTTTTTTTTCTGTTGAGTGTTGTCCAACTTTACCCCAGATCGATCGCATAAGGACGCCCAAGTCTTACTGCGGCATGTCCTAAAAACCCGTGAAATATGCGATTTATGGTGTTCTGTCTGTATGGTCGCCGGAATTTCGAATTTGGCCTTTTAAGGGGGAGTTAATGCTCAAAAACGAGCGTTTGCGTGCATAATTTTGTAAAATCTGCCCAGCCCTCAATTTCCAACCGATTTGCGTTTCTTCTTTTGTTCCACTCAGAAATCTTCCAAATTGCACACTATTCCACCAGAGTATCAAAATTAGCATGTGGAGGGGGCGTGTAGGGGGACAATATTGAGAAAATATCCGTTTTTTCGGTTCCTTTATAGCTTACTAATTGTACCCAAGCTTTGAAACTCGAGTTCGTATGTTGGGTGTCGTAGATCGTGGATTTCAAAATGCTCTTCAAGTGGGGTATTTCGGTGGGTCGGAAATTCAGGTTTTTGACCTCAAATTTGGATTCAGCACCTTTGAAAACCTACATACTTCAACTTTAAGCCCAATGATACTATAACATGTGGTAGAAAATTTAATTAAAGAGATCACACGTTTGAAAAAAAGGCGGGCCTCCCTTAACGCACACACACTTATGCGCGAGTGAGTAGTATTTTGTAGTATCCAAGAGGTCCTCCATGGGTTTCATCGCTTCTCTGTGCATGGATACTTTTTTCAAATACAGTTGGCTAGCTTCGTCACGATTGGCTAGCTACGTCACACCATTCAAATCTTCAACTTTCCTTAGCTTCTCTGATTTTTTAAAAACATTTTCTCGACGAACAGACCCGATCACCGTTATTCCTGAGCCATACTCTTTTGAAAAAATTTTTTTTTAAATTGACTGAAATACCCCATTTGAGGCTCCCATGCCGCTAGAAATGTTGTGGTGGATAGGGGTTAGGGGGGGTGTTGTGATGCCTAAAATACTTGATAAATTACATCGAGTAAAAAAGTTTTTTCGCTTACCAACTGGTATTAATTGATCTAATGCTTATCCAATGGGACGTCCCCTGGAATGCATGCATTACTAAACAATAAGTTTTTTAAGAAGTATGAAGATATCATGAATATATCCAGAGAAACAGGTACATGAAAAAGTGTTAAATAAGAACCGACTCCTGAACCTCTAGATTTCAATTTTGTCTAGGTAGATTATGTTACGATTCAAGTATCGAAATTTATCATTATTCATAATGTAATATTAGTCTAGCATTTAATTAATTTGTGTTTGGTAAGATACTTCCTATTTATTAACTTATAAATTATTTTTATACGTATTTATACATATAGTAATTGTATCACATTTATTTTACCATGTATATAGAGTTATCGAAATGTTTTTCAATAATTTAGAGTCCTCTACGTTGGATAAATGTTGTTTTATTTTATTTGCTATTGGTTTTATATGAATTTATTTGTTCAGCATTGGATAAAATGAATTAAACAAGTTAGTTGTTCGTTACAAGATTTAGAAAAGGTGCGTTCTGCATGTATAAATCAGAGAAACTCTGGTTAACTCTGATTTATAATCTATAAGCAGTATTTTTGAATGTGAAATTTATGCTACCAAGTTCCGTCTCTGTTTCAAAGTTAATTAATTAGTAAATAAGCTTAGCACTTCCCCGGATCCTCTTCCACTGGGGGCATCAAATGGTGAAATTCCCCGTATTTCGAGTGTTTTCTCTTGTGGGGTGGTTCTGGAATCATCTGTTGTTTAAATTTCCGATAATAATCAATTTGGCTGTCGTTCGATCGAGGATGAGGTTATTCCTCCCTCTATCCTGACCTCTTCATCGACCTCCTTGTTCTGAACGGACTAGCCAGGAGGGAGGATGATAAGTCATTCTCCCTCTGCCTCGACCCTCCATCCTGCCTCCTAGCTTCCCTCTTACCTCCGCGTTCTGAACGCACCCCAAGACTTCTAGATCAGCTCTTGGGGATCTCTGTTTCACAGGAGAAACGAAAAACATAAAAAGGCGATTTTATTCGAAAACACGTAGTTTTATATAGGTAATTTCAACTTTTATTACATATTTATACTTGAAAAGTATAAAATTATGACTCAAAACAGTAACTGCTAAAGAATTTGTCTCCAACAGGAATGTTGACTCATGAAACTTAAAGTCTCTTACGAATAAATACTTTATACAATCACATAAGAGAGGTAATTTAAGCGTAATCAATTTTCCTATCGTAAACTTACACGCTAAAACGATTCGTAATAACAAGCAGGTTTAATAAAAGGGTTTTTGAAGCGATTGGAAAATGATCGGTTGTAAGAACACGCACGAGTCCTAATTTACTGGAAAACGACGAGGGAAGGAGGTGTTCTGCTAACGAGTGATGATTCAAAAACGCTCACTATAATTTTGCTTCAATACAGTCTTTCAGTGTCGATCCTACAGCTAAAATTTAATGCTTTTATTTTATAATTTATCAACATTCGTACAGGTAAAAATTTTTAAAAATCGAAAATATACGGACGAATTTTTTTACCACCTTAAATGTAAACAACATGGAGGGTGTCCGAGAAACGGCCAAACTTCAGGGATCGATTCTACAAGGTATTTCCAACAAAAAATGTCTCATAGCAATTTCCTTTGTTTTTTCAAGTTTCTCCGATTTTAAGATTTTTTTCGTATGTTGAACCTTGTCTCACTGAAATGACTCCAGCTCCCTCATTTCTCGAGGAAATTCCAATCTGATTACAGCGTTGAAAAGAGCCAGGTAAATTGATGAAATTTGTTTTTCTGACTCAAAATAGCCCAAAATAACTTGAAATAGAGAAATTGTTGAAAAAGGAATTGTTTTTGTAGGTACATTAAAGGAAGACTGGAGAAAAATATGTTGCTCCACAGCAACACCGTTAAATTTTTTTAGTCCAAATTTAACCAATTTCAAGCCAGGAGTGGAAATAACAGAGAAGTGAGAGGAGGAGGATGAACTCTTCTACAAGATGGCGGCCGAAATAAGGCATAATTTGCTCACCAATTGAGAGCAAAAATACTCAAAATTTTATGAATTTTACATTTTAATGGGATTTAAGAGGCCTCAGTCTTCCACATCGATTTGATTTATCCGACTCGTGGCCCAGAACGCTCAATCGCCCAGGATCGAATAGAGCCACCATAATCATGCTTTCGGCCAAAAGGTCTCCTTTTAAAAAAAAAAATCCAAAATCGCATACGGCTCCCGAATGTCGAAGGATTTTTTTTACGAATATAGGAACAGCATGAACGAGAAAAAATTCTCCTACGAAGATTTTCCACTATTTTCAATATTAAAAAAAGTCATCGATGCGAAAACGCATCAGTGGCCGGAAATGGGTTAAAACTATGCAATTTTCGACGAAATTCTCGAAAGATTTTTCTGTAGAGGAAAATCGATGCGGTTTTCAACAAAAAACAGTCTCAGAAATCTCGGGTTTCCAACGGTATAATCAAAAAATATATTACAACCGAATTTAGGGGAGAAATCTGTGTTTGAACGCGGAAAAACGTGGAGTTTTTCTCCGAAATCGACGTTTTGACGGGTGAAAGAAGCGGCGGAGGGGAGACCCCTCAAACACTCCCGTCAAACCGTCATTTTCGTAGAAAAAATCCACGTTTTTCCGCGTTCAAACACAGATTTCTCCCCTAAATTCGGTTGTAATATATTTTTTGATTATACCGTTGGAAACCCGAGATTTCTGAGACTGTTTTTTGTTGAAAACCGCATCGATTTTCCTCTACAGGAAATCGGTGAAAATCTTTTGAGAATTTTGTCAAAAAACGTCGAAAATTGCAGTTTCAAGTTTGGATTTCAAAAAATCTAACTAGGAGGAAGGTTAAAAATGTGTGTTGTACCTCATCTGATAAGGGAGCTATAGGCAATTTAGTGAGACAAGTTTCAACATACGAAAAGAATCTTTAAACTGAAAAAACAAGGTGTTAAGAGAAAATTGCTAGACTTTTTTTGTGAAATACCTTGTAGAATCGAGCCTTGAAGTTTGGCCGGACATCTTTCTCGGACATCTAGTACAATTTTAAAAAAACGGAATTAATTTCAACAGGTTTTTCTGATGGATGATAATCAACAAATAAGAGTAAAACAAAACAAAACGAGGAAAACAACTCCATTTTGATCAATTTTTACACGGAGAGATTACCCACATAATTAATCACAAGTGCTTTAGTTGCTGAAAGCTGGTTTTAAAAATAAGGCCAATTATACGCAGGTTTCTACTTATCAATCAGGGCAATGGGGTGATTGGATGACATTTTAAAAAAAAATTTTCTGTGTGAAAGTGAATCTCTATTGAAGTACATATCTGTGAGTAAAACTCACAGAAACGCATTGTAAAAAATTAGTCTTTCAAAACAAGGAAATTTTGGATTCAGGCGGGAAAATATTCACTGAGCAAAACCACTGCAGGGTGGGGGCTGCGTCATGGCAACAACTCTATAGGTCTACCACAGAAACTTTGCATCCATGTGGCGCCCCCTAGGTGGCTGATCTGCAAACTATATCGATCGAGTCAACCTTCCATGGTGAAACCTTGACACGGAAATTGGAGACGTGAGAAATTTGATGTTCGTGTAGTGCCACGGAATTTCAATTTCGGAAATGCTCGAACTTCAATCTGCAGTAGGAGGGGAATAAAGTCACTTTTAAGGGGAGAAATTCGCGAAAAATTATTGCATGCGCGGGAATTTGCTTGATGATAAGTAGTTCTATGTTCTCCAGAAGAATGCGCCAAAGAGATGCAAAGTTTCTGTGGCAAACCTACAGTGAGAGCAACAGGAAAACAACAAAAATATGCTTCATTTCTGTGAAATTTAAAAAAACAAATACGCAGAAACTGAATTTTTAACCTTCCGGTACCCGCGCCATTTCGCTTTTCAATTCACACCGCGTGGCGGCACCCATGCCGCCCATGAAAATCAAGTTTTAACTGCCCATAGTCATTATTGAAAGGTTGTTAACAGCTGTGTCAATATGCTAGGTAAACCACCTGAATCAAACTTACTATAATTTTATAGTTTGTATGCTCATAAACCAAATAAATATGTACCTACCTAAAATCATAAACAGCCAACTTTTTCCAATGAAATCGACATGATTGTTTTCTCAACCAAATTATCGCAGTACAGATGGGTTCTGTATTCATTAGCGCTCCCAGGGAGGGAGGAGGGAGCAAGTAAAAAAAGCCATTCAATTTTTTTATTCAAGAACTTTTCCTTAGAGCTTCGTATTCTACTGCGAACTAGCCAGATTGCAACTGATAACACTGGCGCGACGTTTGACTCGGCAAGGTAAAACCAGCGTGATCTCTGGATAAATATGGTAATTAACAAATAGCAGTAGATCCCGCCGTCCGGGAATCAAAAATGCATGCGTAAATACGAAAACTAAGGTTGAGGCGGCACAGGTGCCGCCTATGCGAGTACCGGAAGGTTAAAAATTATCACTAAGTATTTGGTATTTTTATTTCAATGTTTTTGGTTTGAAGTGATATCAACGCACTCTAGCGAGAGATTCCTTTTGCCATGTGACGTCACCGTTGATATTCTGCTTTTCAACCTACACGTATTTCCTAATGGAAATAATCTAGATGGAATTTCAAACTGAAAACTGGTACAGGAACGTTTTTAAGTGCGTTAAATTTGAATATGACGTCAGATAGAAGAAGTTCAGACCCACGCAACTACCCCATTCCAGTACAGGAAACAGTAAAAAACGTAGTGACTTACACAATAAACAATAGTAGGGAAGAAAATACGGAATTGAAGAACCTGCAGGAACAACAGTCAAAATATTTCCGTGTTAAGGGGCTCTCAGTCGGTCGCTGTTCGTTCCTCGTTCCGTCTCAGTATTTCCCTGAATTTTATTGCAAGCGCACCTTAAAAGTTGTACCTAAATTTGAAATGTTCAAGGATTTTTGAAATGCATTAGTGCATCAGTCCAGGGAATTGAAAAACTTACAGATTGCCTCTGGGATCATCAAAATCGAACAATAATTGCCAGAGAAAAATGGAAATGTTTATTCTATGGTTTTGGTTTATTATTTTCAATAATAAGCCTTTGGAATCGAGCAAGAAAAAAAAAATTTTAACCCCCCCTCAAAATTTGATGTTTTACGTTTCAAGGTACGTAGAATACGAAAATCGAATAAAAAAATTTCCGTCCGTCCGCCGTACGCGGCACTTTTCTTAGCAACACTGGACCGATTTGGTTCAAATTTGGTATATGGGCTCCATTTGGGGTCTAGTTGTGCCGCGAAGCTTTTGGTTGATGTAGGTCACTTCTAAGGGGTGAAAATTAAGGGTTGAAATTTTCAAGAGTGCCCTACCTCGAAAACTCTCGAAATAAAGGTATCTTTTTTTCACCAATTTTAAATAGTATTGAATTTTTAAAAATTTTTGAGACCACCCGGAGCTCTGTAGGACAAACCGTTCGGTCCCTACGAGTACTTGAAGGTTTTCCTTCGATAAAACAGAATCATGAGTGTGAATCGCAAAAGAGGTCTAATCTCCATTCAAATTTTATCGGACTAAAATGCGATCGCTGTTCATTTCTTCGATTTGTATACAGTTTTGCCTTCTGCGTAACCAGTAATCAAATTTCCATATAAAGCTTTCCATTTTTCCAATCGAGTGTGAAGCGTTTAGTTCTTTCTAATAAACTTGATTGTGAAGGTGTGAAGCCAGTATGGTGTGGTAGGTAGTACCTAGCTGGTAGGTAAAAAAAAGTTGGTAGGTAAAAAAAATGTTGGTGGGTAAAAAACGCTGCAAATACTTGCTCAAAGGCTTCTTCACTCTTCAGATCACTGATCAGCTGAGTGAGCTCCGAAGCCATTTACAATCCTATTGAATGGAAGTGCTCTTCCAGGCGTCTCCAGCATTCGAGGAGATCTTCTTCACTCCTCAGATCATTGATCAGCTGAGTGAGCTCCAAAGCCAGTTTCAATCCTATTGAATGGAAGTGCTCTTTTAGGCGTCTCCAGCATTCGAGGAGATCTTCTTCACTCCTCAGATCACTGATCAGCTGAGTGAGCTCCGAAGCCATTTTCAATCCTATTGAATGGAAGTGCTCTTCCAGGCGTCTCCAGCATTCGAGGAGATCTTCTTCACTCCTCAGATCACTGATCAGCTGAGTGAGCTCCGAAGCCATTTTCAATCCTATTGAATGGAAGTGCTCTTCCAGGCGTCTCCAGCATTCGAGGAGATCTTCTTCACTCCTCAGATCACTGATCAGCTGAGTGAGCTCCAAAGCCATTTTCAATCCTATTGAACGCAGGAAGCTGAAATTTGAGAGGGAAGGTCAAGGGAGAATACAGATGGTGGTAGGTGCTATTGATGGAGAACCAGTGATCTATACAGAAGGGTGATCTATACAGAAAATAATAAACCTTTGAGCAATGATTTGCAGCGTTTTCCCGTTTTTATTTGGCAATTATTACTACATTTTGATGATTCCAGCGGCAATCTGTTAGTTTTTCAATTCCCTAGAGTGATGCACCAATGCATTTCAAAAATCCTTGAACATTTAAAATGTAGGTATAACTTTTGAAGTTTTAGCGCCTGCAATTTACGGAAATATTGACCTGGAATGAGGAACGAACGGCTACCGAACTGAGACCTCAGTCGCTGTTCCTTCCTCGTTCCGGGTAAGTCTAATCTCTTACTAACTGGCGCTTGAAGTTTCAAAGTTGTACCTAAATTTTAAATTTTCAAGGAATTTCCTAATTCATTAGTGCATCTACCCAGGGAATTGAAAGAATAGAAGATTGCTATTGGAAACATCAAAATCGAACAATAGTTGCCTGCGAAAAATGGGATAAATCGTTTATTCAAGTCAGTGAATGAACGGTTCCCCTTTTTCTCTGGGAATTATAGTTCATTTTTGAAGATTCCAGCAACAATGTTTTGTTTTTTAATTGGTTAATTAAGTAGATGCGCTAATGAATTTACAAAATCCTTGAAAATTTAAAATTTAGGTACAACTTAGAAACTTAGAGCGCCAGTTTGTAAGAGATTAGATTAACCCGAAACAAGGATTGAACGGCGACCGACTGAGATCCCCTTAAGGGGACACATATCTCATTTTCGCGCTACGGCAGCAATTTTGGTTTTTTCGCGATAGTTGTTCAATGGTTCGTCCGATTTTGATGAAAATTTAAGGGAATAATCCTCAATATATTCTGGTTGGATGGTAAAAATCTGAACTGTCAGACCATCCAAAAAAAAAGTTACAATTCCAAACTTGAGCTGTTCTAAACCTAATTTTTTGATATAAATGTCCTTTTTAACACAGAATGTGTTTTTGCGATGACCTACCGAAGAAAAATCGTCACGAAAAAGCGACAGAAAAAATCGTTACGCGAATTTTATAATGATATTCACGTGCAACCAAGCCATGGAATGCTGGGTCAATGTGGTCACGTGCAACCAAGTCAATGGAGAATGCTGAAGGCGCCTGAGTGGTCACTGGTCAGCTGAGTGAGCTCCAAGGCCATTTTCTCTCCTGTTGAACGCAGGAACCTGAAATTTGAGAGGGCGGGTCAATGGAGAATGCTGAAGGCGCCTGAGTGGTCACTGATCAGCTGAGTGAGCTCCAAGGCCATTTTCTCTCCTGTTGAACGCAGGAACCTGAAATTTGAGAGGGCGGGTCAATGGAGAATGCTGAAGGCGCCTGAGTGGTCACTGATCAGCTGAGTGAGCTCCAAGGCCATTTTCTCTCCTGTTGAACGCAGGAACCTAAAATTTTAGAGGGCGGGTGAATGGAGAATGCTGAAGGCGCCTGAGTGGTCACTGATCAGCTGAGTGAGCTCCAAGGCCATTTTCTCTCCTGTTGAACGCAGGAACCTAAAATTTTAGAGGGCGGGTCAATGGAGAATGCTGAAGGCGCCTGAGTGGTCACTGATCAGCTGAGTGAGCTCCAAGGCCATTTTCTCTCCTGTTGAACGCAGGAACCTGAAATTTGAGAGGGCGGGTCAATGGAGAATGCTGAAGGCGCCTGAGTGGTCACTGGTCAGTTGAGTGAGCTCCAAGGCCATTTTCTTTCCTGTTGAACGCAGGAACCTGAAATTTGAGAGGGCGGGTCAATGGAGAATGCTGAAGGCGCCTGAGTGGTCACTGGTCAGCTGAGTGAGCTCCAAGGCCATTTTCTCTCCTGTTGAACGCAGGAACCTGAAATTTGAGAGGGCGGGTCAATGGAGAATGCTGAAGGCGCCTGAGTGGTCACTGATCAGCTGAGTGAGCTCCAAGGCCATTTTCTCTCCTGTTGAACGCAGGAACCTGAAATTTTAGAGGGCGGGTCAATGGAGAATGCTGAAGGCGCCTGAGTGGTCACTGATCAGCTGAGTGAGCTCCAAGGCCATTTTCTCTCCTGTTGAACGCAGGAACCTGAAATTTTAGAGGGCGGGTGAATGGAGAATGCTGAAGGCGCCTGAGTGGTCACTGATCAGCTGAGTGAGCTCCAAGGCCATTTTCTCTCCTGTTGAACGCAGGAAGCTGAAATTTGAGAGGGCGGGTCAATGGAGAATGCTGAAGGCGCCTGAGTGGTCACTGATCAGCTGAGTGAGCTCCAAGGCCATTTTCTCTCCTGTTGAACGCAGGAAGCTGAAATTTGAGAGGGCGGGTCAATGGAGAATGCTGAAGGCGCCTGAGTGGTCACTGATCAGCTGAGTGAGCTCCAAGGCCATTTTCTCTCCTGTTGAACGCAGGAAGCTGAAATTTGAGAGGGCGGGTCAATGGAGAATGCTGAAGGCGCCTGAGTGGTCACTGATCAGCTGAGTGAGCTCCAAGGCCATTTTCTCTCCTGTTGAACGCAGGAACCTGAAATTTTAGAGGGCGGGTGAATGGAGAATGCTGAAGGCGCCTGAGTGGTCACTGATCAGCTGAGTGAGATCCAAGGCCATTTTCTCTCCTGTTGAACGCAGGAACCTGAAATTTTAGAGGGCGGGTCAATGGAGAATGCTGAAGGCGCCTGAGTGGTCACTGATCAGCTGAGTGAGCTTCAAGGCCATTTTCTCTCCTGTTGAACGCAGGAAGCTGAAATTTGAGAGGGCGGGTCAATGGAGAATGCTGAAGGCGCCTGAGTGGTCACTGATCAGCTGAGTGAGCTCCAAGGCCATTTTCTCTCCTGTTGAACGCAGGAACCTGAAATTTTAGAGGGCGGGTCAATGGAGAATGCTGAAGGCGCCTGAGTGGTCACTAATCAGCTGAGTGAGCTCCATGGCCATTTTCTCTCCTGTTGAACGCAGGAAGCTGAAATTTTAGAGGGCGGGTCAATGGAAAATGCTGAAGGCGCCTGAGTGGATTGAAAATAAAATAAATAATTGTTAGACATTTAATTTGGTCTATAACCCTATAAATGTGCGCATCCACAAAGCAGGATATCCCTTTTACAATAACTTTTATTATAAAATCCCTTTTATTAGAACTCTTCATTTTCATCTTCTTGTTTAGATGGAGCTCTCCTCTTGAAAGAAGGAAGAGAGATTCTCCTTCCTTTTTATTTTGTTTTTTTATTTATTTTATTGTTTTTTTTTATTTAACGGATGACTAGTAATCGCAAAAACACATTCTGTGTTCCTATGATTTCATACAGAGTATGGAAAAAGAAATAAACCGGGGGGTGCAGGGGGGCGGAGCCCCCCGCCGAGGCGCAAAGCGCCGAGTTTTTTTTTCTCTCAGAATATGTACTCAAGCTATCGGTCTGAAATTTGACAGCACCATCAGTATAGTGGAGCAAAGTTGACGAACAAAGTTTTTATGAAGTTCACAGAAAAAAAGTTATGAGGGTTTTACATTTTTAGCAATATTTTCAATTTTCACACACTCATATTTAGGCTCCATGGCGTTATTCGGCAAAAACCCTCCATCATAATTATAGGTAAATACAAGAAGAACATCCTGTAAAAATTTGGTTCCAATCGGATAAATAGTTCCTGAGAAAAAGGAACAAATAAGCTCAAAAACGTAATTTTACAGGAGAGCGGTTTGAATAAAAAACGCGTGGCCGAGATTGGGCAGTCAGGTTTATCGAAATTTGAATGACTGTTCCTGCCTGTTTCAACCAATGGAATTGCGGTATCAACTCTCGATGGTTCAACATCGATATATCGAATAGAATGAATCGTTTAGCATCGAAACCTCAAAGAATGATAGCCTGAGTGTATGTTTACAGGAGCTCGTCTTAATTTTGTGTCTCGTCTTGTTCGTGTTGAAGTTTTCAGTCGAAAATGCCGAGATTGACGCGGAATTTTAGAAAAAGGAAGAAAGTGTTCAAGCGAAGTATTTTTAGGTCAGATGATCAGTCTGTCGAACGTCAGCCAAGTTCTTCTCTCAATCAAATGGAAACGGAACCAGGCTTCTGTGTGCTCCTCAGCACTAGTGACTAGGTTCTCACCCAAATTTGGAGCACTTCAACTCATCGTATTTAGACTTTTTTTTTGAAATTTCTGGAATTGAGTCTATTTACAAATTATGGAGAAAACAATTTTTTGTGCGTCCGGACCGAAAATTGACATATGTGTCCCCTTAACACACGTTTCAAACTTTTCCTTACTCGCTCGATCTAGAAGGCAGGTAGTTCTAGTTTCTCGCACCACCACTAGATTGTGCAAGTTCATGACAGTTTTGGAGTTGGCTCATCGTTGCTGCAAGGTCATCAATCATTGAAAACTCGGTTTGAATCTGTTCATGTCTCGCTTCCAACAATCGAGGAAATATGTTCCATCAACATAATTTTGATCAAACACTGGTTTTAAAAAATAAGGTTAATTGTGATTAGTTACGTAGGTTCCAAATTTTCAAACATTTCAAGGCAATTCCTGTTTAGGAAGTATTGGGATGCCTCTTTTAACTTTTAAAGATCGACGACATGTCTAAAAACTTAACAACTAATAACTCATAAAAATGAACACAAAGTTGGAAAATTAGCAATAGGAAATGGTGAATTGAAGACACTGCAGCAACAACAAGCCAAAATATTTACGAGTTAAAACTTTCAAACTGATCTTTACTCACTTGATCTAATAGGCAGGTAGTTCTGGAAGTTTGTCGCGTCACCACTAGATCGTGCGAGTACACGACGATTTCGGAGGCGCGTTGTCGGTGAAAGGTCATCAATAATTGAAAATTCAGTTTGAATCCGTTCAGGTTTCGCTCCCAAAAATCGAGGAGAAAGTTTCCATGAACTTGAGTTAGTTCGTATTTCATCGTGAGTGATGGAGTTCGTGAAAAAAGATGAATAAGACAAAACAGGTTCCTACTTGAAACATTTCAAGGTAATTCTTGTATACCTACAAAAAAAATCAGTTGATTTGGACGGTTCCAGAGTATTGTTGAATTGATTTTCTTAGACCTAGATATACGCTCCATTTATAACGAATTTAAAAGGACTATTTTGGAATTGCATTAACAATTTAAAGTGTAAACCTATTTTTAAAAAAAATAGAACCGTGGAATTATTTTAAGAACAATTAACAAAATTCCTGGTTTACAGGGCTATTAACCCTGTATGTGTATAGTGTGTCCCAGAGACTCCTATTTAGCCTGGAAACGTGGTCATTTTGGATTAGCGAGAAACAAAACACTCAAAACAAGATTGAAAGTTTTGAATTTATTATCATTTTTATTTTGAATAATTTGGAGTGGTGTTTTTAAAAATAGTTCACTCCAAATTATTCCAAATAAAAATGATAAAAATTCAAAACTTTCGATCTTGTTTTGAGTGTTTTTATTTCTCGCTAATCCAAAATGACCACGTACCTAGGCTAAATAGGTGTCTGTGGGACACACTATACACACAGAGGGTTAAACAGAAACAAGAACGCCTACCTATTTAAAATGAAGTGACGATGCAATTATTATTTTCGGAATAATTCTTTTTTTCAAGGGTGATTTCAGAGGACGTTTTGTTGGTTTCGTTTTTCCTGTATTCGGCTCTGCACTGTTCGAAAAGCTGAGGAGCGACGTCTTTGAGGTCCTTGAGGAAGGCCATGGCTTGAGCCCGGACGTGGTTGGTATTCCAGTGGTCGACGGAGGCGTAGACGGCTGGGAAGACGATGGGCATGATGACTTCTATGCTGCCCACCATGAGAGCGAAGATGTACTCGTTGCTTCGGATGCCCAGAGCTTTTTCCGCCACTTGGAAATGGAAGCTGGACATGCAGACGGCGAGCTGCTTGAAGACGGGGGCGGCGATTTTGGGGAACACGTCGGACGTGGTGACGTCGAGGATGTCTTCGAGTTCCGTCAAGAACATGACTTCTTTGTGGCTGCACGTTTTGGGCCAAATCCGAATCAGCTGATTGAGGACGGGCTCGGCCAGAGTCGGGTCTTTCTCGATGAACTGAGTTACGCAGAAATCGAGCGGCTGATGGTACCCCGACAAACAAGACGGCTTGTGCAACGGCATCAACACTCTCATCAAAAACAATTTGTGCTCCTCTTTGAGAGGCAAAGCGAAACCATTGATAATAGTTCCCAAAATTTCAAGGAGTTCCGGAATCCCGTTGAATTTCTCCGTTTCAAACGTAAAACGAAGAAAAATATGACTAATTCTCTTCCTCATGAAACTCCGAAGACCCAACATTTTCCCGTAAATCCGATGCAGTATCATTTTCAAACTATCACGCTCTCTAGGGTCTTCCGAATCGAGTAAGTCGAGAAGCTGATTAACGAAATTTTGATTGATATGTTTTTTCGCCTGTGTGGGGACGAAATTGTGAGGTGATTCTATGAATCTGAGAAGGAATTCGTAGGCTAAGGATAGATGAGGCCACATCGCTTCCATAGTAGGATCGTCGTTTTCAGGATCGTAGTCTGAAATTTCAGAAGGCGGTAACACTCGAAACACGTTATTAGAAAACATGCTGACTATTTCCGGGTAAACTCTTTCAGTGAGAACACCTTGACTGGAACTTACGAACGAAATGAGCTCTACGAAAGTTTTCCGTTTCGTTTCCTTCCCTTTGACGTCATCGCAAGGGTCTTGGAAGTCGAAATTAACGCAACACTGTTCTAATTTTTTGATGAAAAGGTCTTCCTGTTCTTGCGTCGGTACGTCGACGAGGAGTGGAAGAGTGTCGTACTCGACGTCGCCGCTTTTATTCTTGAATCGAGACGAACCGCGGGACAGTTTCCTCTTGACACTGCCGATGGCGTCCAAAACGTTCATGTTGCCTGTCAAATGGTCGACCACAGCTGTCAACATGCCTGACGAGTTTCAAACACTGAAAAAACCTCAATAACTTCTAAAACAGACACTTTTCGTCGCGAAGAGTATCTTTCGAGTTAAAAGTAGCGTAATAAAGTAGGTATTTTACCTCAAATCCCTGTGACAATAATTGCATGGAAATAAAGAGGTTTTGGCGCCTCGTCGCAACTTCCACGAACGATTTCAGATCAGTATTTCAACTGAACACTCTTCACACACAACGCGAACTGAAAACAATTTGTGAAATGGGTAAAAACAACACGTAACTGCTGAGCGAACACCAAAACAAGGAATCAACGCAAAAAGTGCAAAACCACTGAACAAATTAAAAATAAACTGATAAAAATTCAGGCCGGTAGGTTATCCACATTGAGAAGTGATGTTTAGATAAAGACCACTGGTCATTCCTTCTCCATGAAGAAATATCGATCGATCGATCCCCCGCGCTCGCGACCGAACGAGGCCGTTTTTCAAAAATTGTCGAATAAATTTAACATTTCATAGAATATTATTGCGCAAGTTTAGGAAACGAATGTTGACGGAGACTGAAGAGAAAAGGTCTTCCCACAGTGGAAGGAAAACTAAGAAGTGTTCGGGCGATTAGGTAGAGTGCGCTAGAAACGCCAAGGGGTCAGCTCGTCATCGTCACGCTACCTACTTTCCTCTTCCCGCGACTGTTTCGGTCTCTTTTTGTTCATCAATTCCAATGAAAGTCCCTCCGTGTTGGTTTAATATTCTATGTTCCTCTGTCCGCAATAATAGATGATTTATAAAGTATTTATTGCTTCGACAGCTGCCCTGCAATAGCCTTTCGATGCAAAACCAAAACATAATGTTTTAGAGACCAAAACACAGTGCATTTTTAGGACGTCCCACAGTAAGACTTCGATCATTTATGCGATCGATCTGGGGTGAAGTTGGACAACACTCAACAGAAAAAAAATAACTACACAGTAATCCGTTTTAGACCATTCTGAATCCAAATCCGCGAAAAAAACCATAGGTGTATGTCTGTGTGTGTGTGTGTGTATGTGTGTGTGTATAGGTGTATGTGTGTGTAACAAAATCTTGTGTACTCTGCACAGGCCTTAGTTCTCAACCGATTTTCCTGGTTCTTTTTTTGTTCGTCGCGGAAAACTATCTAGTTGTGCACTACGTCGCCGGAATTTCGAATTTTGCCTTTTAAGGGGAGGAAAGGGGGGGTTAATGCTCGAAAAACGTGCGTTTTTGGGCACAATCTTGTGTACTCTGCACAGGCCTTAGTTCTCAAACGATTTTCGTGGTTCTTTTTTCGTTTGACGCGGAATACTATCTAGTTGTGCACTACGGCGCCGGAATTTTGGATTTTGCTTTTTAAGAGGGGGGAAGGGGGGGTTAGTGCTTAAAAAACGTGCGTTTGCGTGCATACTCTTGTAAACTCTGCCCAGGCCACAATTTCCAACCGATTTGCGTGTTTCTTTTTTTGTTTGACTCAAATAACTTCCGAGTTGTACATGATTTTACCAGAGTACCAAAATTCGCAAGGGGAGGGGGTGAGTGGGGGGGATAATATTCACAAAATATCCGATTTTTCAATATTTCGGTTCCTTTACTGCTTACTAATTGTACCCAAGCTTTGAAATTGAAGAAAAATTCTCATTATACCTCCGGATTTTCATGAATTATTCTCTGTACCACCATGGAACTAATAGTGGTGCCACCATGGTGCCAGGACATGGTGCCATGATGCCATAAACCGCTTATTTCGTGTTTTTTTTTTTTTGTGTTTCACCTTGAATACGGATGTGAACTTCGACGGACTGCCTACCAAAACTAACAGATGAAAGTTCAATGCTACGACCTATTTCCGACGTATTTCCAGACTGGCACCATTTTTGGCGTTGGGGAGGTGGTGGGGGGGGGGGGGGGGGGGGGGGGGGGGGGTGAACTCGAATTCGCATGATGGGTATCGTAGATCATGAATTTTAAAATGCTCTTCAGATTTGAGGCTCCCATGCCGCTAGAAATGTTAAGGTGGATAATGGTGGGGGGGGGGTCAGTATTTCTTGCCTAAAGTAATAAATAAATTACTTACATCGAGTGAAACAGTTTTATCACTTAACAACTGGTTAAACTGATCTAACAATTATCCAATGGGACGTCCCCTGGAATTCATGCATTACTAAACAATATGTTTCTGACATGGATGTTATGTATTTTAGCTTGGAATAGGTGGAAAATTTGTGATTTTTCCAGCCCGAAAAACTGTAACGCAAGTCTGAAAAACTGGGGTTCGATTCCAGGCCGTGACATCAAATTTTTGTTCCAATTCCAACAGTTTTTTGACTGATTTAAGAAACTTATGTTTGGTGGTTCCAGATACTAACTGGTTATCCATTTGGTAGTTACTTACCAACTGAATATAGTTGTGATGTTATACCCACCTCTGAAGGTTGGTTGTGATATAATTTTCGGGGTTTCCGAACTAAAAAAAAATAATTACACCTATTTCTTTTGAATGACCACTCTGTTTTTCACAAAACCTGAATTCCTCATGAACTGTCCGTCTACTGGCTCCCAAATGTCCGGCATTAGGAAAAACGTGTCCGCCGACTGGGGTTTGGGGGTTTTCTTCTAAAATTCACTGAAACCATTTTTTGAATTTATTTTTAACGATTCAAACTTATGCTCCTATTCTTTAGCCCTGTCATGAGGTTGTAGAGCAAAAAGAAAGTAGGTTTTCTGATGGGGGGGGGGGGGGGGGGGAGTTCCCGCAAACTCAAATTTATTTATTTAATGATAAGCTAGTGCGACATAAATAATAAAATTAATCGTAAACATTTATTAAATAATTAACATTGATTATGTATCAAAACTTTTCCGTATTATTGCTTCCGAGTCTACCAAAGTATATTTCAATCCGATTTCGATGAAATTTTATTTTCAGGGTTTATGCGGATTAGGTTTTGGATGGTCCCCAATGAAAATCAAAGCCTTAAAATTGACCGTAGATTCTGCGCAAGCGCAAACGTAAAATCCTTGTAACAGCCACACCTAACATTTAATGTTCTAGGATTGTTCAGATTGGCGTGTAGATGGTCCCTTATGAAAATCATCTCCCCCAGACTAATAGTAATTGCTGTGCATGCGCAAGCGTGAATTCCTTGTAACATCCATAACTTCTACATTTGCCATCGGATTTCGACGAAAGGATTGTTCAGATTGGCGTGCAGATGGTCAACTATGAGGGCGGTGAAAGGTTATGAATATGAGGAAGCTATGTGCCACACCCACTTGGCAGGCTTTTTTCTTGATTGTTAGAACCTTGGTTACGATCCCTGAAAATCCCCCATTACTGGGAAAGTACCATGGAGGTGTAAGCCTTTGGGCGAGGTATTGACTCGATCGGGGGTTGAAGTTAAGATTTAAGTTGTTCCTTGTAAATAAAAGCTGTAACGGGTTGCAAAAAAAGAGAGAAATGTAAACTGCGATACCGATACACTTAGGCTAGTAAGAGAAATTTATACTTAGCTTCGATGTACTTCGGGGTAGCTCGGCACGATGCAGTTTGGGAGATGAGGCTGCGATACACCTGAAGATACCTTTGAATACCTTTACTGTTACCTGATGTACTTTTGGTGTATCGATTCTGAATAAAGATGTAATGAAGTTACTGATTGTTGTTGCAAGTGAATTTAAATACCTATATCGATACCCGTTACTTGTGAAACAGAACCATGAACCAGGGTAGACTCTGAAAAAAGTGAGTACAGTAAAGTGTGTTTTATTGCAAGAATGACTCGAATAATGAGGGTCCACGACCCGATACAGCCTGAAGGGTTCCAGTTTCTCGATACGATTCTACTTAACGTTACTGAGTACTTTCCACTTCTTCTACCTACTATTGGCCAATAAGTAGTGTACAAGAATGAAATCCTTTACCTGCAAATTCGCAACTCCATCCTTCAATAGTTTCCTCACTTCATCACCGATTCATCTTGCATTCACTTCCTTCACATTTTCCAATAGTTTTCCATAAATTCCCATACTCAAACCCTCCTAAATCAATAAACCGATCCATTTTTGTAAACAATCCGTCCGTCCCACAACTTATTCATTCCTCAGCTGATTTGCGGCCGGTGTCAACAGAGTTGCCAACCTGTTCAACCTCATTCCAACAAGTTGCATGCTTGCACGAAGTGTTTTCGCCACAATTTCTAGCATATTAATTCAAATAACCACATGAAAAAATTTGTTATACCTAGTTTTATTTTAGATAAATTTATTAGTGCGGTGTGTGAGAAAAAAGTGAAAAAACCACGTGTGTGATTTTGCACCAGCTTTCACGTATTGGCCGACATCACTCTCTCGCCATCTTTCGCCCGTTCCTGACCTACCTCAACTTTTAAAACGTTCGTTTTCCAAGAAATCTGCCGGCCGGCAAAGCAACCGCCTTCGTTCAAACGCGGCTTCCCATCGTTCCTTTGGGAAGAACCAGAAACTATCCACGGAGGAATCGTTCCCGGGATCTCGTTCGGCGGACTCTTAAAACTTAACCAGGAACCTGGTAAGCCACTTCTACCTATCTACCTTGCATTTCTTCTCTTCTGGAGGCTCATCTACCTACCTCAAACCTTTTGGGATTCTCCACGAACGACGGATAAAGAACATTTATACAATTCAAGAAATCATATGCAAATCATACAAAATTTAATCCAAGCGCTTTAGGTAGGTGAAACTAGGAACAGTGGCCTCTGCATGGTCTATTGTAAAATCAATAATTTCACGATCTATAACTTGGTTAATAAATCATTTAATAATCAAATCGAATCATCGTTTTCACAGCTTTATTTAACATACCTATACCTACAACATTCTGGTATTCCAGTGGTCCTTCGAGTATTTCAGCAACCTTCTAACATAAACTCATCTCATTAAAGTTTCAATCATTTTCAAGTCATACAGAGGGTAAGAGTTCGAGACCACGTCATAAAGGGCCCCCCTCTGTATGCACATTGTGTGGTCAAAGTTCGAGCCGGATCTGACACTCCCCCTCATTGGGATCAGTCCATAATTTCAAATTTCAATCAAATTAAAGCTGTGATTTCGATCAAACTGTGATATTAAAAATATATAACTAGGTAGGTACTTGCCTATTTACCGAATTTCTTGTCTGCCTTACCTATAATTAATTTGTCATATTTAATTTATCAATTTAGGTAGGTACCTAAAGCTTTTCTATCATCATGCCTGCTGGGGACACAGTTAACGTTGCTAACAGGGGCTTACAACGCCTCAAAGTCAAATATGAGTCGTTGGGCTCTGATATAACTGCTATTTGTAACAAAGGTTTTATTGCAACTACGAGTTCTTCTGCTACTGAACTGAATGTTTTTCGTGGAATGTTTACCACTTTAGATAAACTCTATGATAAGTTTATTGATAAGTGGGAGGAAACTGTAGATTATGCAGACAGCATTGAGCTCACACCCTCTTTTCCTACCCCAGCAGATTTAGCATATTTTGAGAGTATTAAAACCAATTATTATAATGCACATGGCTATCATATTCAAGTAATGGCAAATTTAAACCGTAACTCCGCAATTTCAGCAAATTCTTCCATAAATAACTCTAATCCTAATGCTCAAACTTCACGAGCAATCCTTCCTAAAATACCTATCCGCAAATTCCATGGAGACTTGTCGCTCTGGCCATCCTTCAAGCAGTTGTTCATCTCGCTGATCAAAGAGGAGTCTTCGTTATCTGATGCTGAGAGGTTCCACTACCTCGTCAGCTATCTCGAAGGTGCTGCTTTGGAGGTGGTAAAGCATATTCCAGTACTTGGGGAGAACTTCGAGCAGGCATGGACTTCGTTACTGGAAGTGTACGACAATAAACGCAAACAAGCTTGTCTATATCTTGACAGGTTGCTGAATTTCAGGTCTCTTGCTGGGAAACCCACTGCTGATTCCCTCCAGGTTTATCTTTCTCAGGTGACTCAAAGTGTTACTTCTCTGCAGAATTTAGGCATCACCAATTTTGCGGAATATTTGCTGTGTGAATTGTCCTTGCGTGGTTTGGATCCGTATACCAGAGAAGCTTTTGAAACATCCATCATAGGTACTACGTTTCCACATTTTGCTAATTTAAAGGAATTCGTACAGAATCGCTGCCAAGTGCTTAGGGTCTCTGCTGTCAAGTCAAATCCATCTGAGTCTTCATCATCACATTCTGTAAAACCAGCAGTCAGATCTCCAAATTCTTTCGAACCAAAATCTAACCCTCGAACTGCTCTGATGGCCCACTCTTCTGATCATTCAAAACCCAATCAGCAGCAGCAGGCATCTTCAAAGAGTTGTTTCATCTGCCAGGGTGACCATGCCATCCGTACTTGTCCTACCTTTCGCAGTGCTTCACCCTCTGAGCGTCTCAATCAACTGAAGCAATTCACAGGTTGTCGCAACTGCCTCCATGTACAGCACAAGACAAAGCAGTGTACATCCACGTATAGTTGTCGTGAATGTGGTGGCAGACATCATAGTGATCTGCATCTCACTAACAAACCTTCTCATCCTGAGCAAAAATCCTCTTCTGCAAACCCTTCAAATCAACCTGGGTTTTCAGGGGCAAGTACGACTGTAAACAACAAAGGCGTACTTTTGGGTACTGTTGTTGCCCACATCTGTGACGCGCATGGGAATCCACAATCAATCCGATGTGTTCTCGATCCAGGGAGCCAATTCTCATTTGTGACTGAGAAATGCGTCAAGAAGCTCGCTAAAACTACGCGTCCTTTCAGTGGCTCTATAGCCGGCGTGAACCAATCGCCACTTCGCAATGTCAAGGGAAAAATCACCCTTAACTTGCTACCTAAGCACTCCTCCAATCAGCTTGAAACTGAGGCAGTGGTTGTACCTAATGTAACACCTTATCTACCACAATCATTCGTACCTTTAGACATGTGGGATGATTACTTGTCATATGATCTTAGTGATCCTACCTTCACGACACCAGGCCCTATAGATTGTCTCATTGGGGCGGACCTGTACACTGAAGTTGTGATAGGTGCACCAATTACCATTCATGCTAACGGTCCACGACTGCTTGAAACTGTGTTTGGGTATACAGTAATTGGTCGATTCAAATGTGATTCTGACTCGTCACAATCTGTAGCATTGCTAGCTCATGAAGATCTTGCTCCCCTCATGGAAAGGTTTTGGGAAGTTGAGGAGCCAGACCTACCCAATGTCCCCTCGCCTGAGGACGAGGAGTGTGAACGACATTTCCTTCAGACTCACCGCCGCATGGAGGATGGTCGATACATGGTTTCACTACCTTTCAAAAGTAATAACCCCAATATAGTACCAAACACCAAGCCAGTCATGAATCGGCTGTACTCGTTAGAAACCAAGCTGTCTAAATCTGAGCCCCTTAAGCAAGACTACTCAGCCTTCATGGAAGAGTATGAGAGACTTGGACATATGAGCCCTGCTTCTGGTCCAGCCTCATACATCATACCGCATCACCCAGTTTACAAGGTCAATGGTGAAGACCGTAAACTAAGGGTAGTGTTTGATGCCAGCTTCAAAACACCATCTGGTAATCTCAACGACCATCTGCACATTGGGCCCAAACTGCAAGCTGATGTCACTGCTATCCTTCTCAACTTTCGATATCACCGTCTTGTTTTCAGCTGTGACATCGTGAAGATGTTTCGGCAAATATTGGTCGAACCAAATGATCGCAAGTTCCAGCAGATAGTTTGGCGATCAGACCCAAGTCAACCTGTCCAATTCTACGAGTTGAATACCATAACTTACGGACTTCGGTCATCACCCTATCTTGCTCAACGTGTCCTTCGTCAACATGCTACCAACTACCAAGATAAGTTCCCAGCTGCTGCGCATGTGCTTCTCAATAACACGTATGTCGACGATATCATAGGAGGTGCTGATTCGCCAGAGGACCTTATTACGCTCAAACGTCAACTTATTGTTCTGCTTGAGAAGGGTGGCTTCCAGCTTAGCAAATGGAGCACAAACTACCCTTTATTGCTGGAACCTGATGAGCAACCTCTCAAACAGGTGACACTTTGCTCTGGAGATTCTCCTACTACCACAATCTTGGGTATGAGGTGGGATCCAGCCACGGATTCCTTCTCATATGAGGTTGCACCACCACCAACTGGTCTCACCAAACGCCTCATCCTATCCACCATCGCACGTCTGTTTGACCCTTTGGGTTACATTGCCCCAGTTATCTTTTATGCTAAGTGCATTATGCAACGTACTTGGCAATGGAAGTTAGGTTGGGACGAGGAAGTTCCGCAGGAGATTGGTAGCCTCTGGAGTCAGTTCATTGAACAGCTGCCTCAGCTATCATTCTTGTCAATACCGCGAGCATTCCCAACGACAGATACTAACTACCAATTGATCTGCTTCTCCGATGCTTCGGAACGTGGTTTCTGTGCTGCAATCTACCTCAGAGCAACCAATGGCTCTGATGTATCAATGACATTGGTGAAAATCAAAGACACGTCTTGCTCCCACTAAGACCTTGACCATTCCACGCCTGGAATTGTCTGGTGCCCTTCTTCTTGCTCAGCTCATCAAAACCCTCTCGCAACTTCAAGAGAATCTCCATATTAATGATATTTATTGCTTTACTGATTCAATGGTAGCTTTATCTTGGATTAGATCTATGCCACATTGCCTGCAGACTTATGTTTCCAACAGGGTTCAGCAAATCACCAGCCTCACTAAAGTTGAATGGTGGCACCATATTCGCGGGTCCGAGAATCCAGCTGATGTGGGATCTCGAGGCATACTGCCATCAGCACTCCGTGACCATTGCTTGTGGTGGACAGGACCATCTTGGTGTTACCAGCCGATTGAGCAGTGGCCTATATCGTCTGAGCTTGTTCCCATGGAGCTACCAGAACTGAGACGGAGTCACCTTGCGCTTGTTGCTATCATTCCAAACCAGGAGTTGATCAATTATGCAGGTCGACACTCATCATTCAAGCGTTTCATTCGAATCATTGCCTATGTCAAACGCTTTATCAGCAATGCTCACATTCCAAAGCAGCTTAAGAGGTATCGCACCGTTGGTCCAGTGTCAGCAGTTGAGTTCCGTTGCGCCAATCACCATTATATCAAGCTGCTTCAACATAATTATTTCCCTGAGGTGTTCACAGGATCATCGTTCAATGACATGAGCCTGGAGTTGCGTCGCCTCAATGTATTCATCGACCCTGAAGGATTGGCTCGTGTTGGAGGAAGACTAGCAAAGGCACCGCTTATGCCAGACCACAAAAACCCAATTTTGCTTCCATCCCGCTCCTTTTATACCAACCTTGTTGTCGATCACTTTCATCGTCAGGGGCATCATATCGGTCCTACAGCATTACTTCGCCATGATCCGCCAGGAGTATTGGATTCCGAAAGCTCGTAATCTAATCAGAGCTCTGAGACACAAGTGTGTAGTCTGCACCAGATTTTCAAGGAATTCTATCGTGCCATTCATGGGTGACTTACCTAAATCTCGTTTTGCAGCAGCTCGTCCATTCCTCATCACAGGAGTAGACTTCGCAGGACCTTTCTTATGCAGGGAGACATCCAGACGTAATTCACATCACATTAAAGCTTACCTTTGTCTCTTCTTGTGTATGTCCTCTCGAGCACTCCACTTGGAAGTCGCAACTTCTCTGTCGGTCGAGGGATTCCTCGATGCCTTTGATCGGTTCTCATCGCGACGTGGTTTGCCTTCTCAGATGGTCTCCGACTGTGGGACAAACTTTCAAGGAGCAGCCCGTTACATCCAAGAAGTCTACGACCTTTGGCAACGCAGTGAAGTGCAAGCATCAGTAATTAGCCACACTTCTCATCTTGGAGTCCAGTGGACTTTTAACCCACCTTCGTCTCCACACTTTGGGGGAGGTTGGGAAATCTCTGTAAGGAGCGTCAAGGATCTACTATACAGGGCCTTTGGAAACCATCCTTACACTCTACCGGAACTCTGCACCATCTTTACCAAAGTCGAGGGCATTTTAAACTCTAGGCCCATTCTACCACAGTCCAGTAGTCCAGATGACCTGGAAACTTTGACTCCTGGTCATTTCCTTATCGGCCAGCCTATAACAGCCCTGCCAGAGCCTGACCTGAGTGAGGTGCCATCCAACCGTCTAAACCATTGGCAGCAGATTCGCGAGCGCATTCAGTACTTCTGGTCCCGTTGGAAGATGGAATACCTCAGCAACCTGCAAGTGCGCCAGAAGTGGACTAAGAAGTCGCCAAACCTGAGAGTTGGAGACCTTGTTCTCCTGCTGGATCTCAACCTGCCTCCAACTAGATGGCCACTTGGCAAGATCATCTCGACCCATCCAGGTGATGACGGCATCGTCAGAGTTGTGACCGTGAGGACTCCACAAGGCACATATAAGCGACCGTCTGTAAAGATGATTCCTCTTGTCCTGGAGGATATCCACTCCTAAGGAACATCGAACAGTACAGCGTACTCCGTTGCGAATTGGGGGAGTATGTACAAGAATGAAATCCTTTACCTGCAAATTCGCAACTCCATCCTTCAATAGTTTCCTCACTTCATCACCGATTCATCTTGCATTCACTTCCTTCACATTTTCCAATAGTTTTCCATAAATTCCCATACTCAAACCCTCCTAAATCAATAAACCGATCCATTTTTGTAAACAATCCGTCCGTCCCACAACTTATTCATTCCTCAGCTGATTTGCGGCCGGTGTCAACAGAGTTGCCAACCTGTTCAACCTCATTCCAACAAGTTGCATGCTTGCACGAAGTGTTTTCGCCACAATTTCTAGCATATTAATTCAAATAACCACATGAAAAAATTTGTTATACCTAGTTTTATTTTAGATAAATTTATTAGTGCGGTGTGTGAGAAAAAAGTGAAAAAACCACGTGTGTGATTTTGCACCAGCTTTCACGTATTCGCCGACATCACTCTCTCGCCATCTTTCGCCCGTTCCTGACCTACCTCAACTTTTAAAACGTTCGTTTTTCCAAGAAATCTGCCGGCCGGCAAAGCAACCGCCTTCGTTCAAACGCGGCTTCCCATCGTTCCTTTGGGAAGAACCAGAAACTATCCACGGAGGAATCGTTCCCGGGATCTCGTTCGGCGGACTCTTAAAACTTAACCAGGAACCTGGTAAGCCACTTCTACCTATCTACCTTGCATTTCTTCTCTTCTGGAGGCTCATCTACCTACCTCAAACCTTTTGGGATTCTCCACGAACGACGGATAAAGAACATTTATACAATTCAAGAAATCATATGCAAATCATACAAAATTTAATCCAAGCGCTTTAGGTAGGTGAAACTAGGAACAGTGGCCTCTGCATGGTCTATTATAAAATCAATAATTTCACGATCTATTTAGGTAACTTGGTTAATAAATCATTTAATAATCAAATCGAATAATCGTTTTCACAGCTTTATTTAACATACCTATACCTACAACATTCTGGTATTCCAGTGGTCCTTCGAGTATTTCAGCAACCTTCTAACATAAACTCATCTCATTAAAGTTTCAATCATTTTCAAGTCATACAGAGGGTAAGAGTTCGAGACCACGTCATAAAGGGCCCCCCTCTGTATGCACAAGTAGTTAGGAACACTGTTTCACTCACGTGACGGGTTACCGTGGCGAGTCCGATGCACGATGAGAGGCGATGAGAGTTCTTGAGGGGAGAGACGGGTCAGGACTGGGCGCGTACGCGATCCGCGGGCGATACGGTTCCAGGGGAGGCAGGACGTGATCACAGTACTTTGAATGGCACCACTCACTGGTTCAAAACCTATTGCAAAGACTTGATGGGAGGCAGGAGGAGAATCGATACAGGGTCGATACGGTTTTGGGGATGAACGCTTCAGAGGTAGGGGGTTTAGCTTCGAGACTAGCTGGCAAGGCTTCACGACAGGGACTAAAGACTTCAGGTCATTAGATGGACCTTTTGCTTCTCTCCTCCAGGCTGTCCAACTGTTCAACACCAATTTCCTGTTGGCATGACTGCATTTCTGGGGTGGGGATGTCTTCTCCTCCTGCTTGACAATCAGATGGTTTTGTTTTGTGCCCAAGGTGGTGGGAGGGCACTTGAGTGGGCCACGCCTGTAATATGATAAATATTGAAATATTGATTGAGGATGGGAGAGAGAAACGTCTCGAACCAATTCTAGATAACAACTGTTTATTGTAGTGTTAGTATTCGCCGCAAGGCGGTGGGGTGTGATGTCACGGCAAGTGTGACATCACCAGTTAAGGTAAATACTTCAAAGTAGGTAGGTACCTACTGACATCCCCTTTCATTTGTTGAGATTGAGAAGTCATAGGTTCAGTCTTTGAGGTTTAATGATGTGTCTTACACTCCTTGATGTCTTTGGGGCATTTTCTGGACGAATGCTCTGAGGGAATCTTGACTTGGGTGACTCCGTGATTTTTTCTTCGTCTTCCTTTGGCGTTGACTGGTCGAAGACTTTTGTCGATTGCGCTGGAGGAACGACGCACGGTTGAAGTGGTGTCATTGGGGAAGTAGCAACCGATTTGTTTGCATTAAATGGTGAAGTCTGACTCGCCTGTGACTGCTGCGCCACTGATGATGTTCTAGACTTCCTAGGCCTTAGAAACCACGAATTTCGTCGATACGTTACTCCATCAGGGGTACGAATGACATAGGAGTTCGATCCAGGTTGAAATGGCTGAACTACTTCTGCTGGAGTCCAATTTCTTGGAGCTCTTCTCCACAAGATTTTTTCACCATTCCTGAAGGTCTGATGGGGAGTTTTTCCCACATCGCTGTAGCGTTTCTGGTGGTTTTGCCAATTTCGTAATGCCGCAGTGACTTCTGATGGACTTATGAGTTTTGGTTGAAGGACGGAGGTTGAGCACGGGATTGTTGTTTTTATTCTTCGGCCCATCAAGCGTTGGGCCGGCGAACCAATCATTCCTCGGGGAACACTACGGTGGTTCAAAAGAGCCAAATAAATATCAGATTTTTCTGTGGCACATTTGGTCAGTAATAATTTCGCTTCCTGCACATATCTTTCTATTAAGCCATTAGCCCTGGGAAAATGAGGGCTGGAAATTTGGTGACTGAAATTCCATAATTCGGCAAATTCCTTGAACTGTTGACATGCATACTGGGGTCCTCCATCTGTCTTCAATACATCTGGAATTCCGTGTACAGAAAACCAATATTTCAATTTCTGGATAATCGCGGAAGCAGAGGTACCTCCCAACAGTTGGAAGTCGAAAAAACCCGAATAAGAGTCCACTACTATGATGTACTCTCTCTGGTCCCAAAAGAATAGGTCGGAGCCAACAATTTCCCATGGTCGCGATGGAACTTTCTCTATACTAAGTTTTTCCATTGGCTTATCTTCTTGGTGAAGTTGGCACGTAGGGCAGGCTTGGACAAATTTTGTTACGTCATTTGACATATTAGGCCAAAATATAACCTCTCTAGCAAGTTTCAAACACCCTTCTACTCCTTTGTGACCTCGATGAAGTTCCTGTAGAACGTGGTTAACCATTTTTTGAGGAATTATAATCTGACTGCCTTTTAGTAGAATACCTTCGTAAAAAGCGATCTCTTCCTTGAAGGTGAAGTATGTTCTTAAGGACTCTGGGAGCGAATTTCTTCTTTCTGGCCATCCTTCCAGTACATATTTTTTCAGCAGAATCATGTTAGGGTCTTCCTGAATCGCTGATTTTAGTTCTTCCACTCTTCGTTTGTGAAATGGAATGCTGACGTGTACAACTACTGTAGAGGGTTCATCCACCGTGATCTCGTTTTCGCAATCTCGGCTTAGTAGGTCTGCGATGTAAAGTTCTGATCCCTTTGTGTACACTAGCTTCGGATTATAGGGCATTATCTCGAACAGTATTTTCTGTAGCCTCGCCGGTGCAGAGTGAAGAGGTTTCTTCATTATTGCCTCCAATGGTTTATTATCCGACTCTATCACCAAATCCGGATTTCCCCAAATGTAAGGATGGAACCGACGGCATCCATTCAAAATGGCATTTGCCTCTTTTTCTAGTTGACTCCAATTGAGTTGAGATGGTGATAAAGCTTTCGAGCTGAAAGCAACTGGCTGATTATTTTGGAGCAAAACTGCGCCCATGCTCGTGGAGCTACTATCTACCGACAATTTTACTCCTTCTTTAGGGTTATAGTGCCTGAGCACTGGAGGTGACTGCAAAGCTTTCTTCAAATTTACGAAACTTTGCTGATGCTCGAGATCCCAATGCCACTCAACATCTTTCTTTTTCAGCTCACGAAGAGGAGCCGTCAACTCTGACAAGTTAGGTATAAATTTTGACAGATAGGTCACCATACCTAAAAACCGCTCGAGCTCTGTGATGTTGGTAGGGGTTTTCAATCGGGATATTGCGTCTATTTTTTCTCGGTCTGCCTCTAGTCCTTTCTCACTTATCACGTGACCCAAAAATTTCACTCTGGGAACGTTAAATACGCATTTTTCTTGGTTTAACCGAAATCCAGCTACTTTCAATTTTTCCATCACTTTTTCTGTGATTTTAGTCAGCTCACTTTCGGTGGCTGCATGGATCAAGATATCGTCTATAGCGACTTCTACACCATCTATGTTTCCCAACAAGTCGCACATTAATGACTGGAAAACTTCGGGGGCCGAGCACAATCCGAATGGTAACCGTAAGCAGCAAAATCGGCCCCAAGGGGTCGAAAAAGTGAGATATTTTGAGGTTCTGGGAGACACTCTTATTTGCCAGAAGCCTTTGACACAATCAAGTTTTGTATAACGAGTTGAACCGTGAATTTTTGTGGCCACTTCATCCATGGTTTGAAGTGGAAAATGCCTGCGTTTGATATTTTTATTCACTTCAGTCAAATCCAAGCAAATTCTAGGCGCTTTGTTTCTCCACACAACCACCATAGGTGATACTGCAGGTGTGGGTTCATTCATGGACTTTATAATTCCGTCTCTAACCATTTTATCCAACTCTTGTTTAACTTGGTCACGTACTGAATAAGGAATTTTACGGGGCGGAAAAATTTTAAAATTTGGCTCATCCACCAAATCTATATCGTAGACGAATTCTTTCACGCATCCCTTCCCGGTAAACAGCTTATTATTGGTTAAAGCTTCTACCCGTTTGATTAAACCTAATTTTTCGCACGAATCCTTACCTAGGATACACTGTAATCCTGCTTCCACTACAAGAAAGCGTAAGGTCTTCTCAATACCATGTTTAGCTTTTACCAAAACAATGGATTTCCCTAACACTGGGGTGGTATTGTGGCAGTAGGATATTAGGCTTTTGACATTGCACGGGATAACTTCTAGCTTTAGTCTCTTTACCTCGGCCATAGTTATGATGTCACCTTGGGCTCCGGTATCCAGCTTCATAGGTACTTTGTGATTACCAGGAAATACCAACTCTTCTACCCAATCTGGATTGGTATTGATAGTTTTCTGTAGGCTTCCGATGTACAAGTCATACATTTCTTCTGGTAAATTATGCTGATCGGATTGTGGTCTATTGTTTGGTCCAGTTATACAGGAATCCACTTTTCTGGAAAAACAACAATCAGCAAAGTGTCCGCGAAAATTACATTTTACACATCGGTTGCGATATGCTGGGCAGGACTTACGTCCATGTACATTATTACATCGCTTGCAGTGAAATTTATCGTCCGACTTACTTTTCAAGTCTTTGGGTTTTGATTTATTCGAATTATTAGTTTCTCTTCTACGAAATTGATTTCTTACTGCATTGACTGATGTTGTTTCCTGGCCCTTCATTTCCGATAGGTGTTTATTCGATAACTCGGCTCCCTTGCAAATAGTTTTTGCTTTATCAAAAGTTAGGTCTTCGGTGCCTAACAAGGATTTTCTTACCTCGTCGTCGAGAATTCCAACGACAATTTTATCGCACAACAATTCGTCCCGCAGAGTTCCGAATTCACACTTATTCGCTTGGTTGACTGCAAGAGTGACGAACTCGTCGAAAGGTTGACCTGGCTTTTGAACGATTCGATTAAACAATAAACGCTCGTATGTTTTGTTTACTTTCGGAGTAAAGTACACCTCGAATCGTTTCTTTATGTCCGCCAGGTTCGATTTTTCAGCCTCCGACAACGAAAACGTTTGATAAATCGGAAGGGCACTCGGACCTATCACAGTCATAAAAGTGGCTACTTGTTTCTTGGGATTTCTTTTATCAAGATTAATTGCCTCCGCATACCACTCGAATGACTGCAACCAGGATTTCCACTCCCTTGCCATATTTAAAGAGTGATCGTCAACTCGAAGAGAAGCCGGGGGTCGCAGGTTCACCGCGGAATCCGAGTCGGACATTTCGTAGGAGTTTTCACAAGGGTCTCCGATTATTACCACTCGCACTTCACTACTTTTATTCCGCTAAACTTTCCGGTTCACTAAAATTTTGGTTTCGGCACCATGTAATATGATAAATATTGAAATATTGATTGAGGATGGGAGAGAGAAACGTCTCGAACCAATTCTAGATAACAACTGTTTATTGTAGTGTTAGTATTCGCCGCAAGGCGGTGGGGTGTGATGTCACGGCAAGTGTGACATCACCAGTTAAGGTAAATACTTCAAAGTAGGTAGGTACCTACTGACAACGCCCCTTCTGAGTGGTGGCTATGGGGCTATTTTTCTCCAACTGCTGCTTCCTTCAGGGCTTACTGGCCTCTACGGCCTGGGTCTGCTTCCAAGGTACTTCAGGGCTTACTGGCCTCTTCGGCCTGGGATTCTCTCCGGGGGTGGATCAGGACTTATTAGCCTCTGTGGCCTGAAAGGGGAAAGAGTGATTCGCTGAGCGGCAGCTCACAGAGGTATTGAATACTTTTCAGTAAGCTTCATCACGAAAGGTGCGGGAACTTTCCCCATGCGGGAACTTCCTCCCACCTGTCTTATAAAGTTCGTTTACTTCACGCCACTAAAAAACCAAAATTTGTATTTTTTATTAAAAACTGAATATTTTCCATATTTTTTTATTAAGGGTTCTGTTTTAGTTTTACTGAACGCTAGGTAAAGATTTTTTTTAATTGCGTGACAGGCTGTATTACCCAGTTTTCCACCGACTTCAAAGCGCCGTAGGAGGAGGTTCTCTATTCGGTGTGTCGTGGGACTACGATTTTAGCGTAGAATACGCTTTAGCCATGGACTAACTAGCCGAAAATGGAACGCGGGATGGGAACGAAATGTGTGACATTAACATGACAACCAATAAACATATCACCAGATGTTTATTGCGACAAACCCGTTTGAAGTGAAGTGTTTCATTTTTCAATAAAATAAACCGTCGTTTTTCTATTGATCCGTGTGTAGTAGTTGCGACAAACCCGTTTGAAGTGAAGTGTTTCATTTTTCAATAAAATAAACCGTCGTTTTTCTATTGATTTGCGCACGTTTCTATTGATTGTCACATACAAGAATGCGGATTATCGTGGTGGATCGTGCATTGATTCCATATTCGCCCGCCATATCAATAACATCGTTAGTGTACGTTACTTAAACGCTAATACACGTTTGATAATCACCGTTGAACGTTCAGCAGTTCAGCGTCCAATCGAGGCTAAAGCGTATTCTACGTTTCTATACTTGTAGCAGCAGGCTCTAAATAAAAACAAAAAGGGGGGTCCAGGGGGCACACCCCCTTGGCGAGGCCCGTAGGGCCGAGTTTTTTTTTTTTTTATGTCCGAACACTTTAAATTTCATTACACCGAGTTCATCAGACACTTATATGGAAATATAGGAACAGAAGAAGTGTAATTTTTTTTCATAGTGTTACTCGAGTTGAGCATCTCGGCAGGAGTGCTCCATGATGTGATTGAAGACCATAGAACTTCAATCAAATGAATTATACCATTTTTTTGTACTGTTCTCCACATTTTTTAAATTCGAGGATAATTTTAGGGAGCAGTACG
>CM019178.2:5552812-5577389 GCA_009739505.2 Apolygus lucorum | reverse complement strand
AAATTCGAAATTCCGGCGACGTAGTGCACAACTAGATAGTTTCCCGCGACGAACAAAAAAAGAACCACGAAAATCGGTTGAGAACTAAGGCCTGTGCAGAGTACACAAGATTTTGTTACACACACACACACAGACATACACCTATGGGTTTTTTCGCGGATTTGGATTCAGAATGGTCTAAAACGGATCACTGTGTGGTTATTTTTTTTTTTCTGTTGAGTGTTGTCCTCCTTCTCCCCAGATCGATCGCATAAGGACGCCCAAGTCTTACTGTGGGACGTCCTAAAAATTCTAAAAATTCAATACTATATAAAATTGGTGAAAAAAAGTTTTCGAGCTTGGGCACTCTTGAATATTCAACCCTTAATTTTCACCCCTTAGAAGTGACTGGCATCTACCAAAAGCTTCGTGGCTCAACTAGACCTCAAATGGAGCCCACATATACCAAATTTCATCAAAATCAGTCCATGAGAATGTCGTGATGATGGGTACGACAAATAATGCTGCTAAGAAAGAAGGATCACCACGGACGACCTTAATCACTTTGACTTATATATTTTAGCACAATTAGTTTTTAACTTGCAAAGCAAAATTACAAAAATATATGAATAACGAATTCGAATTGCGAATACGAATTTAAGTCAATTGAGTTCGACGAATCAGATGGTGACCTAGGGTGTCCACAGTAACTGGAGGGAATCTGTAGGTAGAACTAAGAACTAAGAAAAATCGCCGCGTACGGCGACGGAAAAATTTTCATTCGATTTTCGGATTCTACGTACCTAGAAATGTAAACCAACAAATTTTGAGGGGGGGAGGGTTAACATTTTTTTTTCTTGGTCTATTTCAAAGGTTCATTATTGAAAATTATAAACCTAAAACTGAACACAACGATATTCTAGACGGGAAATCAGTCCAGAATTACTCTCTAAGTTAGAGCCTCACTTGGAAATTAATTATTATTCCAGCCTAACTTACACAATCAATACAAAATGTGTGACTTGAGCACCAATCCCTCAACTACCCTATGAATGTTTGCAAAATTGGGTGCCACTGTTCCGCCCCTACGGCATCCCTACGTCCAACAAACCATAGCATGATTTCAGGATGAGGGTAATCATTGGTACGAATAAAATCACTCGCGATGAGATTGTGGAAAATCATTTTAATAAACATATTGTTTAGTAATGCATGTATTCCAGGGGACGTCCCATTGGATAAGCATTAGATCAGTTTAACCAGTTGTTAAGTGATAAAACTGTTTCATTCGATGTAATTTATTTATTACTTTAGGCAAGAAATACTGACCCCCCCACCATTATCCACCATAACATTTCTAGCGGCATGGGAGCCTCGAATCTGAAGAGCATTTTAAAATCCATGATCTACGATACCCAACAAGCGAATTCGAGTTCACCCCCCCCCCCCCACCACCAATGGTGCCAGTCTGGCACCAAAGCGGAAATACGTCGTAACATTGAACTTTCATCTGTTAGTTTTGGTAGGCAGTCCGTCGAAGTTCACATCCGTATTCAAGGTGAAACACAAAAAAAAAAAAAAAAAAAAAAAAAACACGAAATAAGCGGTTTATGGCATCATGGCACCATATCCTGGCACCATGGTGGTAAAGAGAATAATTCATGAAAACTCGGAGGTATAATGAGAATTTTTCCTCAATTTCAAAGCTTGGGTACAATTAGTAAGCAGTAAAGGAACCGAAATATTGAAAAACCGGATATTTTGTGAATATTATCCCCCACCCTCCCTCTCTTCCCTCCCTCTCTTAAAAAGCAAAATCCTAAATTCCGGCGCAGTAGTGCACAACTAGATAGTTTTCCGCGTCAAAAGAAAAAAGAACCACGAAAATCGTTTGAGAACTAAGGCCTGGGCAGAGTACACAAGATTATGCCCAAAAACGCACGTTTTTCGAGCATTAACCCCCCCTTTCCTCCCCTTAAAAGGCAAAATTCGAAATTCCGGCGACGTAGTGCACAACTAGATAGTTTTCCGCGACGAACAAAGAAAGAACCAGGAAAATCGGTTGAGAACTAAGGCCTGGGCAGAGTACACAAGATTTTGTTACACACACACACACACACACACACACACATACACACACACACACACACACACACACACACACACAGACAGACATACACCTATGGTTTTTTTCGCGGATTTGGATTCAGAATGGTCTAAAACGGATTACTGTGTGGTTATTTTTTTTTTCTGTTGAGTGTTGTCCTCCTTCACCCCAGATCGATCGCATAAGGACGCCCAAGTCTTACTGTGGGACGTCCTAATAAAAACGGAGTTGAGTGGAACGTTGTCTATTTCCACGGAAATAATGAGTTACATGTTATCTATAGTTATATCGTAACTATAGTATAGTTTGTTACTGATGATGACCTAACCGTCGAAATCGATTTAAGTTGTAACTCGATATTTTCGCGGAAATAGACGACGTTCTACTTAACTCCGTTTTTTTTGTAATCATTGTCCTGGGATTTGACCTAAACTCATCAATGACTACTCATTTGAGATTCACTCTCGTGTTTCTGGTTTATTATTCGTCCTATACATAAGGGGAACTTGGCAACTGCCCTCCCGGCAAACTGCCCTCCTACCTCTTTAGGTCAGTTTAAAACCCCGGTTTGAAACTGCCCTCCTAGGCCATCTCGAGCGACTGCCCTCCCGGTAAACTGCCCTCCTGTTTTAGGAGGTCAGTTTCGAACCCCAGTTTTAAACTGCCCTCCTAGACCACCTCAAGAAACTACCCTCCAAACTTCCTGCTTCCAACTTTTGAGGGTCAGTTTCGAACCCCGGTTTTAAACTGCCCTCCTAGACTACCTCGAGCAACTGCCCTCCTGCTCGGAACAGATGTCCTGTACCTGTGCGACTTCTCATTTCTGGGACATGGGTCTCTCAAAAGTATAATGAGCTGTCAATGATAATGGATCTTCAGTCACGATCATCAGTATATATTAGGAATAAAATAATTAGAATATCAATTTCATGGAGAAATCGAGTTTTTACAAGAAAATCGGAGTTTTTTCCATTAAATCGGCATGAGACTTGAGGGTTGGATGGTGGGCAGATGGCTGGAAGGGGGTGGACTTTTGCCTCCGAGACGGTGATTTCGCTGAAATCAACAAGAAATCGCAAAGTCGACCTTACCAATAGAAAGTTGATTAAATTTGCAAGTTTTCCTGAGATTAGACAGTTTTCAGCAAGTTTTCCTGAGATCAGACAGTTTTCAGCAAGTTTTTATTGGAAATGTAGTTGACGTACCTACGTACAAGTTATTTTAGGAACTTTTTAGAAAAATGTTTAGAAAATGTGTAAATCCGATAATGAGGTCAAAAGTAGAAGACATTGTTTCAAAGTGAAGAAACGTGGGTTTATTATGGCCAATGTGGTTTGCTTAGCAAAAAAAAAAAAAAAAAAAATTAAAAATCATATCTCGGGAACGGATTGAGATATAAAGGTTTAGTTGGCGGCGTTCTACCAGGCAGATTTCCAGTCTAGTTTTACCCAATTTTGGTTTACTGAAAATAATCTCATCTAAACATTACTGATACTTGATAGATGACAGATAAAAGATAATCTAATTATCTCATCTTTAGATAAATTTTGTACGTCATCCATGATCTTCTTCTGATTTTCTTCTCGGAAACTCATCAATCATCGAAAGATGATTAGAAACGGTATCTAAGATTTTAGCATGAATATGCTTTAGCCGGGACCTAACTGCCGAAAGTAGCGCGATACCGATAAACTTCCATTACTAGGGAGTGATGTCCGCTAGCGACCTGGTATAATATACACTCATAATACTATGACAAGAAAAATCAATAATGCAAATATTATGAACTTTAATAAATAATGCAGGACGAATGAGAGCGAAAGGGAAGAAAGTTACGAAATTATGAATTGACGTGACGTGACTTTATGAATTAATGTGACGGGGACGGAACATCGTCCTCATAATATGATATTATGCTGGTTCAATTTCACCGATCGATAATTAACTTCCTGGATCGATGGCTGATCGATAATTGACGTTCTAGGCTGAAGCATATTCATGTTTCTTGAATTTTAGCCGTAGACTTTAAGCTAAAGCATCTGGGGGTGCAGGGGATCTGTATATTACATTAATATATTTTGAGTACTTATATAAATACAGTCCAACTCTGTTCAAATTGTCATGTTGGTATGTACCAATATATATTTTGTATATCTCTTTGTCGGTCAGTCAATCCTCATCTGATTACAGTCAAATGGTGCTACCATCATCAAATTTGATACGTTTAAATATGCCATTCAGAAGGAAATTTACTTTTCCATATTTCTCAAGGCCCTGTTGACTATCATTATGTAATATCATAATATGTACACCCAAGAGAGGATTTTCTGGGTCACAAACCATTTTTCTACCCTTGCATTGCCCAGGAGAGTTTGTCTGTCTTTCGACGACAATTAAATTGTATAAATATGTATGTATAAATACAGGGTGTCCAAGTTTTTTATGCTAATACTTCAAGGATCGATTCTACAACTAATTTGCAACAGAAAATGTCTCATAGATATTTTCTTTTAACTCCCTTAAAATCCGCCTTTTTTGACTCTTAAGATTTTTTTCGTGTTTTCGACCTTACACAATTAAAACGGCCATAACTCCCTTGAATTACACTCAAACATTAGAAATAAGGGTACTGTTCGAAAGAGCGTTGAATTTCCTATAAAAATTATATCAGACCGATTTTTTAAAATAGCTTCTGGGAGGAGTGTTTTGAGCCCAAAGTTAAACTTTTTCGATTTCTACATTTCTTCAAAAATTTCAATGGCATTTTAAACCACCATTTTCGTTTTCCCAGCCGTTCTTCCTGACGGAAAAAAACATCTACGTTTTCTCAGCTTTCCAATGATACAGTCATTTTTGTTTGTTGAGAAGGACATTTTTTGAGAAAATTGAATTTTTATGCGAAAAAACGATGATATTTTTCAAAGAAATTGGCGTCTCGGAGCGCGCCCGCTGACGGGGTTGGACAGCGGGAGGGGGTCTGAAAGGGGGCGGGCGGGCGCGCACTGAGACTCCGAGACACCAATTTCTTTGAAAAATATCACCGTTTTTCAATTATCACCGGTATCAAAGGACATGGTAGTGCGGGACATGGTATCAAAGGACAAGTTTACCAAACGAGGAAAGCTCCGTAAAAATACATTCTGTGTTAAAAGAGCAGTATTTGGGATCAAGGCATGTTTTGGTCTCCCGAATCAAATGGGACATTCTCTGATTAGGTCAGTCATTTTACATTGAAGAGGACTGTTTCCCCCGCAACTTTGGGCATCAGCTCCATCAGAGAATAAGCTGAGAACGACAAACGGTGCCGAAACATTTCACTGCGATTTTAACAAGCAATTTCATACTCCCGATACTAATATCCATCTCGTGATCTCCGTAATGAAATAAGTTCAAGTGAGAAGCGACATGAAGGTAGCCAGCGTGAACAAAGGTACCTGAAATCAAAAACGCTGCAAATTATTACACAACGGTTTATTATTTTTATATAGATCACTCGTCTACAAAATCACCAACCATCCAATATAAAGAGAGAAAAAAAAAAAAAAAAAAAATCAAAAAAAAAAAATAAAAAAAAAAATAAAAAAAAAAAATCAAAAAATCAAAATCACAAACCATTGATCGCATTTCGGTCAGCTCTAATTTGAACGGAGATTAGGCCTCTTTTGCGATTCACACTCGTGTTTTGATTTATATATATATATATTTCAATATAAACCCTTAAATTTTCGTAGGGAGCGAACGGTTTGTCCTACAGAGCTCCGCGTGGTCTCAAAAAATTCTAAAAATTCTATAGAATCATAAACTGAAGGAAAAACAATACCTTCATATCGAAATTTTTTGAGTTAGGGCGTTTTCAAAATTTCAAAATTGATTTTGGAACCCTTAGGAGTGACCTACATCAACCAAAAGCTTCGGGGCACAACTAGACCCCAAATGGAGCCTACATACCAAATTTCATCAAAATCGGTCAATGCTAAGTGGCAAAAGTGCCGCGTACGGCGTACGGCGGACGGACGGCCAAATTTTTATTCGATTTTTGGATTCTACGTACCTTGAAACGTAAACCATCAAATTTTGAGGGGGTGTTAGAATTTTTTTTTTTCTTTGGTCGATTCCAAAGGTTCATTATTGAAAATAATAAACCAAAACTAATTTAACTAATAAAATCGGATGTTAGTGGTAGGTAGGTAGGTACTTGTAGATTGAAGTTTTGAGATTATCTTTTTGGTTTATTATTTTCAATAACGAACCTTTGGAATCGACCAAGAAAAAAAAAATTTTAACACCCCCTCAAAATTTGATGGTTTACGTTTCAAGGTACGTAGAATCCAAAAATCGAATAATAATTTGGCCGTCCGTCCGCCGTACGCCGTGCGCCGTACGCGGCACTTTTGCCACTTAGCATTGACCGATTTTGATGAAATTTGGTATGTAGGCTCCATTTGGGGTCTAGTTGTGTCTCGAAGCTTTTGGTTGATGTAGGTCAGTTCTAAGGGTTCCAAAATCAATTTTAAAATTTTGAAAACGCCCTAACTCAAAACATTTCGATACAAAGGTATTGTTTTCCTTTAATTTAGGATTTTATAGAATTTTTAGAATTTTTTGAGACCACGCGGAGCTCTGTAGGACAAACCGTTCGCTCCCTACGAAAATTTTAGGGTTTAAATTGAAATATATATATATATATATAAATCGAAACACGAGTGTGAATCGCAAAAGAGGCCTAATCTCCGTTCAAATTAGAGCTGACCGAAATGCGATCGATGGTTGGTGATACGGACTTTTTTTGATTTTTTAATATATATTTTTTTTTTGATTTTTTTTAGATTTTTTTCATATTGGATGGTTGGTGATTTTGTAGACGAGTGATCTATACTTACAGAAAAAATAATAAACCATTTTGTAATAATTTGCAGCGTTTTGGTTTATTGTTTTCAATAATGAACCTTTGGAATCGACCAAGAAAAAAAAATTTTTAACCCCCCCCTCAAAATTTGATGGTTTACGTTTCAGGGTAGGTACGTAGAATCCAAAAATCGAATAAAAATTTGGCCGTCCGTCCGCCGTCCGCCGTACGCGGCACTTTTGCCACTTAGCATTGACCGATTTTGATGAAATTTGGTATGTAGGCTCCTTTATGGGGTCTAGTTGTGCCCGAAGATTTGGGTTGATGTAGGTCACTTCTAAGGGTTCCAAAATCAATTTTGAAATTTTGAAAACGCCCTAACTCAAAAAATTTTGATATAAAGGTAACGTTTTTCCTTCAATTTAGGATTCTATAGAATTTTTTGAGACCACCCGGAGCTCTGTAGGACAAACCGTTCGCTGACTACGAGAGTTTAAAGTTTGGACGTACGATAAATCAGAAGCACGAGTGTGAATCGCAAAAGAGGCCTAATCTCCGTTCAAGTGTTAGCTGACCGAAATACGATCGATGTTTTTCTACATGTTGGATGGTTGGTGGCTTTGCAGACGAGTGATCTATGTAGAAAAATAAAAAATAATAAACCATTGTGTAATAATTTGCAGCGTTTATGCATGGATACGAGGAAGCTATGTGCCACACCCATTTGGCCGACTTTTTTTCCTGATCCCAAACCGAGTGGGTTTCCGCCCCATGATCCCAACCATGCCACTGCTCTCTTGAACGTCGCCATCATCACTAGATGATAAAAGACTACTATACCTCACTATCATTCGTCCTATATATGGCAATATGGTTGTTCAGTTTGGGGCCTGGCAAGCAAAACTCAGATCAAACGGGTCCAGACTCAGCAAAACCGTGTGCTTCGCATTATCACCGACGCCCCTTGTTCGTGAGAAATGATGTGATACACCGCGATGTTGAAGTACCTGAGGTTGAGAACGTTATAAGGTCTACAATGACACGAAAGCAGGATTCCTTCCGATCTCACCAATCTACAGTGTTAGATACACTGCTCTCCTCATGGGACAGAACGAGACTCCCCCGACGTCTTATAGAAAACGGACCGCCGATCTAGTCGAAACCTAGTCATTCATAAATTTATTCGTGTCATTGTTCGTGTGTAGTACTGATATTTCCAGTCTTTCGTCAAATTCGTGTCATTGTTCGAGTCTACTATTATTACTATACAGGGTGTCACCCTAACTCGAGGACCAAACTTCAAGGATCGATTTTACAACTAATTTGCAAACTTTTTTGTCTCATGACATTTTTTTTAAACGCTTTAAAATTATACTTTTTTCACTTTTAAGATTTTGTTCGTGTTTTCGACCTTGAGCCATTAAAACGGCCATAACTCCCTCAATTTACTAGATAAACTTAAATATGAGTATACCGTTGAAAAGAGCGTTAAATTTCCTATCAGTTCATTAGGACACAGAACCTTTTTAAGCCTTTCGTATAAGTGAATAAATTGGTCAAAGTCAGAAATTTAAAACTTTCTCGAAAATCACCATTTTGCAGGCTGACTCATCTTATGTAATAAACAGCCGTATCGTCGGGTACTCAACGGAAAAAACTTGCCCAGAATCTCAGCTTTCCAACGGTCTATCAATTTTTCTTTTTAACATTCAAATTAGAAGAGTAAATGAAGTTTGAATGCCCGAAAACGTGTGTTTTACAAGCAAATCCAGTGTTTTAAGCGGTTTATGGTCCCCCTCGACCTCAAGATGGCTTGACGATTTTGGTATCATTTCCTATGTAGTTTTCTACGCTGAATCAAATAGTGATACTTCCGAATGGTTCCGACTGCTAGAAAGTGGATTTTTGAAGAAAACCTTCGTTTTTCGTACATAAAATACGCATTATTCTTAAATGTGGTAGTGAGCATGAAGTAACACCTTTTAACTCAATAAAAACACCGAATTTCTAGTTGATTGAAATTTTTGTTGAGTTCAAAGGTGTTACATCATGCTCACTACCACATTCAAGAATAATGCGTATTTTATGTACGAAAAACGAAGGTTTTCTTCGAAAAATCCACTTTCTAGCAGTTGGAACCATTCGGAAGTATCACTATTTGATTCAGCGTAGAAAACTACATAGGAAATGATACCAAAATCGTCAAGCCATCTTGAGGTCGAGGGGGACTAGAAACCGCTTAAAACACTGGATTTGCTTGTAAAACACACGTTTTCGGGAATTCAAACTTTATTTACTCTTCTAATTTGAATGTTAAAAAGAAAAATTGATAGACCGTTGGAAAGCTGAGATTCTGGGCAAGTTTTTTCCGTTGAGTACCCGACGATACGGCTGTTTATTACATAACATGAGTCAGCCTGAAAAATGGTGATTTTCGAGAAAGTTTTAAATTTCTGACTTTGACCAATTTATTCACTTATACGAAAGGCTTAAAAAGGTTTTGTGTCCTAATGAACTGATAGAAAATTTAACGTTCTTTCCAACAGTATACTCATATTTGAGTTTATCCAGTAAATTGAGGGAGTTATGGCCGTTTTAATGGCTCAAAGTCGAAAACACGAACAAAATCTTAAAATTGAAAAAAGTATAATTTTAAAGCGTTTAAAAAAAAATGTCATGAGACAAAAAAGTTTGCAAATTAGTTGTAGAATCGATCCTTGAAGTTTGGTCCTCGAGTTAGGGTGACACCCTGTATAGTCATTCATCAATTCGTGCCATTGTTCGTTTTTGTTAATGTTATTACTTAAAATTAATTTATCAACTTTACGTTCTTATAATGTATGTTAACGAGCTCCACTAAAAGTTACGAGGGACTGTCACTGGACAGATACCCTCTTTCATGTTCCACTGTACTAAGTACAAAAAATTACATCTTAAAATTACCACAACATAAAAGTATTTTGTAATATACAAAAAGTTGAATGAAATATTTTGAAAAAAATGATTCCAATCCCGGATCCCTTATTACGTTGCACTAATTAAAAATATTTAAAACCCACGTAGGTTAGTTAATTCCTTAATTATAAGTAAATGTAGGCAAGCAATGCCCGTGTAATCTACATTAGCCTGTTGTAATGCCAACATTATGTTTCGTGTTCTGCAGGTAAAATATCTAGTCGTGTTTTTAAGGGCTAGGAGGCCAGTTTACCGGGAGGGCAGTTGCCAAGGAGGGCACTCGCCACGGAGGTCCATTTGTAAGGACCGATTCGATGAGAGGGCCCTGCTAATACGTGGTGTGAGCAGGAGGGCAGTTTCTCCTTACGTACAGTAAAAACTGGCCTCCTCGGAGGGCAGTTTGCCGGGAATGCACTTTCACGGGGCGCACATTTGTGTTTCGGGTTGAAACTACCCTCCCGCAGGAGGGCAGTTTGCCGGGAGGGCAGTCGCCACGGGGGGCACCTGCCCTAGGTCCTACATAAGCCCTTACGGGAAAAGAACGATTTGTCCTCTGGTTGGTCTCAATCAATTCTAAAAAAAAAAATCAATACTATTTCCAATTGGCAATGAAAAGTTTTTGAGCTAGAACGTTTTGAAAATGCCAACCCTTATTTTTCGCCGATTAGGAGTGACTGCACAAACCAAGATTCTGGGCACAACTAAACCTCAAAAGGAGCCCATATGCCGTTAAGAATGATTAATTTAATTATTGAAAATAAATAACCAAAAAAGGTATACCTAATGACAAATATCTATGTGAATAACATAATACATGCGCACATTCAGAATCACTCGTTTTTAGGACGTCCCACAGTAAGACTTGGGCGTCGTTATGCGATCTATCTGGGGTGAAGAAATAACCACACATTAATCCGTTTTAGACCATTCTGAATCCAAATCCGCGAAAAAAACCATAGGTGTATGTCTGTGTGTGTAGGTGTATGTGTGTGTAACAAAATCTTGTGTCGTCTTCACAGGCCTTAGTTCTCAACCGATTTTCCTGGTTCTTTTTTTGTTCGCCGCGGAAAACTATATACTAACTAGTACTACATACTATATACTATATACTATCTATATACTAACTAGTTACTAACTAGTTGTGCACTACGTCGCCGGAATTTCGAATTTTGCCTTTTAAGGGTGGAAAGGGGGGTTAATGCTAAAAAAACGTGCGTTTTTGGGCATAATCTTGTGTACTCTGCCCAGGCCTTAGTTCTCAGCCGATTTTCGTGGTTCTTTTTTTTCGACGTGGAAAACTATCTAGTTGTGCTCTACGGCACCGGAATTTTGAATTTTGCTTTTTAAGGGGGGAAAGGGGGGGGTTAATGCTTGAAAAACGTGCGTTTACGGGGGTAATCTTGTAAAATCTGCCCAGGCCTCAATTTCCAACCGATTTGCGTGTTTCTTTTTTTGTTTGACTCAAATAACTTCCAAGTTGTAAATGATTTTACCAGAGTACCAAAATTCGGAAGGGGAGGGGATGAGTGGGGGGATAATATTCATAAAATATCCGATTTTTCAATATTTCGGTTCCTTTACTGCTTACTAATTGTACCCAACCTTTGAAATTGAGGAAAAGTTCTCATTATACCTCCGGATTTTCCGACGTATTTCCGCTTTGGTGCAAGACTGGCACCATTGGATGGGGGGGAGGGGGGAGTACTCGAATTCGCTTGTTGGGCATCGTAGGTCATGGATTTTAAAATGCTCTTCAGATTCGAGGCTCCCATGCCGCTAGAAATGTTAAGGTGGATAATGGTAAGGGGGGGGATCACTACTTCTCGCCTAAAGTAATGAATAAATTACATCGAGTGAAAAATCAGATTGACTGATTTCCGCGCCCCCAAAATGAAGACCAAGATTAAATTTCTTAAAAATCTTCCCTCGGCGTGAACGAAAAATTCCTTAGTGACAATAACGGGGTAAACGGTTACCTATTGCCAATCATCGGTTTATGGTTGTGATTGCACAATATTCTGTCTGAAGGACGGGTTCCGACTAGTGTCTTATATCAGGATATACCAATGTTAGTGCAACTTCACTGAAATTCAATTTTCGATAAGTAAATCTGTTGTCGCTTCACTAGATTTAAATATTCACATATCAAAGCTAAGCACCCTGCGTTCTCATATCGTCGACCATAATATGGTACGAGCCTAGAACGTGTCAATACACAGTCAACAGACATTTATGACGTCGCACCGGCAGTGATAAGCGATGCGTGCTCGGGACATCGTGAGAACTTTGATATCTCCAAGATTAGCGGAAGGACATGCAAACACGACGTTCAACGGATGATGGAATTAGTACTTACAGTTTCTCCAAGTAAACTTGGTTCACTAACAGTCGGTCTCCCAGCGTGAATAGCGAGTTGTACTTCAGATTTCTAAAACAAACTCCAGCAGTAACAGAGAGGACAAATGAACAGAAATAAAAACGTAGACCAAGCTTGGTGGGCAGTAAAGCATCCTGACGTAGAATAGCACGGACGCAAATAATTAATTGGTGGGAAAACTCTTCATTGTTCTATTTATCAATTGACGAGGACTAATAATAATAATAAGATCAAACATTTTACAACGAAAATTAGAATAATTTTTATAAGATTCTGATTTTTATTTCATGTTTTTGTACACTTAATACTTGTTAGGTAGTATTATAGTTAATATTAATTTAGGTAGTATTTGCTAGAAGCAGTAAATTATGCCAACTTACTTACAAATCTTTCAAATTAGTCAAATTTCTGAACGCCACTTCGCTTATGTAGTCGATTTTATTACGGGCGATGCTTCTGTAAATGAAATGTTAAATTGGTATTTACTTCATCTTTTTAGAAATGTTACAAAGGCGTCAATTAATACGGAATGATTGACTCACAAATCATGCAACATGTTAAGGTTCGAAAACGTTGTTGCTTCTATCCTCGATATTTCGTTTGAGTCCAAGTTCCTGCAATACATGAAAACCTTTGAGTGACATTGGAAGACAATTTGAGACAGGAAGAGAAAACCGAAAGAATAGAATTTTCGAATTGATTTAGACTTCTTCTAGATGTTTATATTTTGAGTGAGACATTATTTTATCAAATGTAGTCCTTTTGTACTTAAGTTTAGATTCAGACCTTCTCTATTTAAATGAAGTCACCAAAGTTTTTGACAAAATTTTTAACTTTTTCCCCTTAGATTTCGATTTATTTTACGTAAATTTAGTTTTTATGTGGTAGAAAAAATATATAAAAACTCGTCGCTTCCCGCCTCAACAGGGGGCTGCCCCCCCCCCCCCCCCCGAACCGCCAGATACTATCTACTTGGAGCATACTTACGGCGTAAATTATGAAAATATAGAACATGTTTTAGCCAAATTTAGTGCAGAAACTTTAGTAGAAGGTAGGTATAATACAAAGGTATATTATCCCTAACAACATATCTAAAATGCATTGAAAAACTAGACGCTCCGCACCTCAAAAAGCCCGCGTGGCAACCCCACCCAGCGTAACGTTTTTCGGGAAGTTACTCTAGGACTATAATATGTTCGATGTTAAAATCGCTACATACGTTCTAATCAATTCAGAATTTCTATAAATTTGAGTCCTATCGATTCAAATAATATCAATTCATATCTTCATTTCTCACATCATTTCCAAAGAAGGCAGTACTGGAAAAGACTCATTGGTAAGAGTCAAAGCATTTTCTGAAAGAACTCTGCAACAAACAAAATAAAGATTGTGGTAGGTAATTTTTTTTTCTTTTCAAAAATGAATGAATGAATGAAATAAATCTCATGGCAATTGGAATACTTACAGCCACATGAGGGACGGTAGATCCCAGATTTCCAAACTTAGGTGAGTCAAATTGTTCTTGTCTGCGAACAACCACTCGAGATTAGGAAGTGTCGTGAGGCTATTCGGAAGTGAAGTCAATTTATTGTGTGCTAAATACCTGTTAATGAGTAAACAATACCGTTTTTATATCATGAATTGATTTAATCATTGAAGGTTCCTGATGGTTTAGATGAATATAACATCGTTTTCTCATGAATAAAATCATCTCGAAACTCACAAAAAACCTAATTATATTTTATTTATTTAATGAACTTTTTATTAATATAAAATCAAAATGTATAGAATGCAGATACTAGTTTCAGTTGAAAAAAATTCCACTATTTACAGTTTTCGTAGTTTAGTTTGCCGTGCGAATATCCCGTCAGGTAGATCCTTCAGCTCATTTGACGCCAAGTGGCTGAAAAAAATATTGAACGGCTGCAACCACTACGTCAGAGAGATTGATTATTCTTTATTATTTAATCACCGTATATAAGGCAGAGGGAAATTTGTTTATGAATTGGGAAAACGAAAAAAGGCCAACGAATTCAACCCACGTCCAGTTCATCGAAAAAGCGCTGTGTGAGTGGTTTCCTGTTTTCATGATTCCTGAGTAGAAGTGGTTTTTGACTTGAACCTTACAATCTACTAAAAAGTTAGGAAATGAAGCAAAAAATATTTTCGAAGGAGTGTTATATAATCATTCTGTTGCAAAGTTACTTACATCAGGTGTAGGGAGTAACCGTTGAAGGCTCCAACCTCTAAGGAGCTGATTCTATTATTATCCAAAGTGCTGAAAAAAAAATTTATTTAGTTGTAGTAAAACATACATAATTTGACACATAACATGATTTTTCAAGCCTCACCTATTTTATCTGGTAATCATTAATTTAAGAGGGGCAACGACGCAAGCTCGACTAGGTTGTTGAGAACACACCAAGGGCCTCACACACAAATTTTATTAACTGGGTCTTGAACAAATGACTCTACAATATCTTGGGAAACTCACTTTTTTATTCAGAGGAACAACTCCGTAAAACACAGAAATTTCAACGAACGAACAAACGAATGAACAAAATGGCGAACCGAATTACTAAGCACTTTTCTATATGGATACTACAAAATAAAATTGACGTAACTCAACACCATGGAAGTTTCAACCCTAACTCTATGGAAGTTATCATTCATTTCTCAACATTCTCCCACCTTGATGAGTAACTCACGAATCAACATCAATTCAAGCATACATGGCCCACAAATTCAAAAGTTACAAATTATACAAACTCAAACTAATAACCTAAGTTTCAGGTACAACAAAAATTACAATTGGGAAATTACTGCCATCAAAAATAATTAATTCAATAAAATTCAAATATCACAAAAATTAGATCATTGGTATCTCACAGGCAATTTCACCTTTCGACCACATCGAGTCACACTGTCCAGGACAATTTTCTTATTTGATGGACTTGAAGGAGCAGACAGATCATCCACAGAGCTGTTGATGGATTCTTCAGCCAGGGCCAAGTCATCTGCGTTGTCGACGTCATCAGATCCAAAGACCTCCAGGGGATGAAGCCTCTGCACAGGACGACAAAGCCTGCCCTCAGCCGTCCTCACATAGACAACTCTGATTCTGTTGTCTTTGCCACGAACGATTTCCTCTATCACACCCAATGGCCAGTCCAAGCGTTTAGTCCCGTCACTTCCAATCAGGACCACCTCTCCCTCAATGGGTTCACGAGTGTTTCTGAATTTAGATCCAGTAAGAGCAAGCTGGCCCAAATATTCTATCCTGAATCGATGACGGAGTTCTTCCTGCACTCTCTGGCGATGCTGGAGACGACGAGCTAAACTAGAGCTGTCCACAACATCGCATTCTGGAACGCCTGCTTCTCTGATCTCCTGGAGAAACATCTGAGGTGTGATTTCTACAGGATCATTCACATCTTCTGACACATATGTGATTGGTCGGGAATTGATCAAAGCTTCAACATCACACAGAACAGTGTAGAGCTCTTCATGGTTCAAGGAGGCCCGGCCAAGGTTCTTCCGTAAAAGGGACTTTAACGTTTGCACCATCCTCTCCCAGAATCCACCCCACCAAGCAGCGGTGAGAGGATTAAAACGCCAGTCGATTTTGCTCACCTGGGCATAATCAGCAACCTTATTCCAATCAATATCAGTAATTGCGTTCACAAATCCACGAAAATTCGTACCATTGTCACTGTACATGACTGCTGGGCGACCACGACGTGCAACGAATCTCCGGAATGCAAGCATAAAAGCTTCAGTACTCAAAGAAGATACAAGGTCCAGGTGCACTGCCCGATAAATAGCACATGTGAACACACATACCCAGACTTTAGAACCATCTGCCAAGTAAAGTGGTCCAGCGTAATCTGTTCCCGACACCTCGAACACCCTTGCATCTCTCACTCTATCTTCAGGCAGCGGGGGTGATTCCACATCTAGACTTGCAGCTGCAAAACGTCGACAGACTACACAGGCATTGGTGATGCGCCTCAAATTTCTACGGCCCTTGACAATCCAAAACCTCTCACGCAGAGTATTCAACAGATGCTGTCCCACAATATGTCCATTTCTACAATGGGAATGATGAATCAACCTGTCAACAATAGGATGCTGTGGAAGGATTATTGGAGATTTGAAGTCCTCTGAGTCCTTCCTAGCCCAGATCTTGGTTCGAACGCGCAACAGCCCATCTTCACTCCTGCGAGGTTTGAGTCTCCTCACAGTTACAGCGTCCTTTTCCGCAAAAGCCTCACTTTGAACCAGGCGTAGGATCCACTTTTCCGACACTTCCAATTCAGACATGGTCAGTCGTCCTCTGGTTCTAACAGAATCCCTGCGAGCATTATGACGAAACCTCACCATCCATCCAACTATCTTCTGCAGCTTCCAGTAGTCACTCACTCTCTCAGTCAACAGTTGAGAGAATGTTGGTCCATCATAACAGGAGACAACAGGAGACTTACGTCTCTCTTCCAGAATCTCTGACTCATCTATTTCTACAGGAACTGATGGCCATTCACATTTGGGTAACCTGAGCCATGCAGGTCCCTCCCACCATTGGGCTCTAATCAAACCAAGCGGAAAACATCCTCTACTAGCCAAATCAGCTGGGTTCAGAACACCTGGGACATGGAACCAGGAGTCTGGATTAGACAGGGAGCGAATTTCCTTAACCCTATTCCCAACAAAGACGGCCCAGGGTTCCTCACGCTGAATCCAAGAGAGCACTGTAGATGAGTCACTCCAGTAGTATGTGCCACAAATATTGTCAATCACCTTCAGAACACTATGACACAATCTCGCTCCCACCGTGGCTGCCAGAAGCTCCAACCTGGGAATAGTGATTTTCTTCACTGGAGTCACACGGGATTTAGCTGCAATCAGTTGCACAGTCACATTGCCCTGATACTCAGCTCTGAGGTAGACCACCGCAGCATAAGCCACCTGGCTGGCATCACAAAATGTGTGCAGCGTAAGCAAAGCCTCCGCAGAATCCATACCAGTCAACCACCGCGGAATAGCTACTTCCCTCAGCAATGATATTTCCTTGACCCACTGCAGGAATTCTTTTTTGGATTCATCATCCACAGGTGTGTCCCAATCTCCCCCAGATACCCAAGCCTTTTGTATCAGTCTCTTGGGTACAACAGTCACTGGGCATGTCAGCCCTATGGGATCATACAACCTCTGTGTAGATGATAAAAGAACCCTTCTGGTCACTGAACCAGAATCCAGGTCTGAAAAGTCAGGTACATTGACCTTCAGAAGATCAGAGCTCTTCTCCCAAATCATACCAAGAACTGAGGTTCCTTTAACCTCATCAGTACTTTCTCCAGAGTACTCCCATCCACGAAGCTCAAATTGAGCCATGGAGAACAATGAGCTAGCTTGTTCCCGGAACTCCTCAACTTCATTCATGGTTGAATGGCTCCCAACATAATTATCAACGTACAAACATTGTCGTACCTGTTCAATCACACCAGGGGACACAGGTAGTTGTCCTTTGTCAATCATTTCCTGACAACGGTCCAAATGATGGTCAAACACGGCTCCGAGAAGGAATGGGCTACAACAGACACCAAAAACAACTCTAGCATGTCTGAAGATTCTCAGTTGGTTGTTTTCACCCTTCCATATAAATCTGAGGAAGTCGCGATCAGATGGATGAATTGAAATCTGTAGGAATGCTTTTTTAACATCAGCAATCAACCCAATACGCCCAATTCGAAAACGTAAGAGAACCGAGGGAATCAGCTCAATCAAGTTGGGTCCAGTTTCAAGGCACTGATTGAGTGATGGCTGTCCCCTTTCTCTAGCAGAAGCGTCAAAGACAGGCCTAACAGGTGTCGTACTACCCTCCTTGTAGACTGGTCGATGGGGTAGATAGTGGCCAACATTCCACTCCTGAGCTGGCACCTCTTCAATAATGCCTGAATCACACCATTCGGTCAGGACATCCAAATATCTCTTCTCACTGGAGGTACTCCTCAACCTACGCAGAGTAGACTCTAATCTCTTAGAAGCCAATCCAAAATTTCTGGGGAGTGGGGGGTGGTCCTCAAGCCAGGGCAAATTCACCTCATATCTGCCATTCTCCAGGATGGTCACAGTATCATTGAAGTGTTCTCTAGCAGCGATGGCACGATCCTCCCTAGACTTCACCTGAGCTGTATCTTCAATTCCAATGGTATCTAACTTCCACAAATCAGGAACAGACAGGTCAGCTGAAAACAAACTCAAGTGTGAAAGAAGAGTTGTGTGATTTGCCTCCACCTCAGAAAGTTTACCCATCAGAGTCCATCCAAGAAGGGTATGGAAAGCCACCAGTCCACAATCCAACTCCACTCGTGCGCCTGTCAGTAGTTTCCCAAAAATATCCGCACCAATCAGAATGTCTATTGGACCTCCATGAACGTCAGTCAGCGTTACCTTCTTTCGTTTGAGTTCAGGCAACAGGCTGGTAACAGGTGCAGTAGGTACAGCCTGACAAATGATCTCAGTATCAAGAACATCAAAATTGCAAGCATAATCCCCAGTCATGCTCTCAATGCGTAGCTTGTAGCAATGGTGCTTCTTGGGCTCAGACACAGAACCACCAAACAGCGCATGCTCCACACAAACCTCTCCAGTAGGGCCAGTGTTCAACAAGGAGGCCAGTCTCTCGGTGATATACGATCGCTGTGAACCACTGTCAAATAGGACCCTAGCTGTGACATTGGGAGCTGTCTTCAATCGAACCAAAACAGTTTGCATAATCACAGAATTATGACATGTATTCGACAAGTTGCTTTCCACCTTTAAATCAGTAGCTGGTTTCCTATCAGTGGGTACTTCACGCTTGGGACACATCAAAGGAACGTGGTTACCTTCACAGAGAATACACTTGTTACCAGACTTGCAACTGCGTCTGCTGTGACCCTTGCGCAGACACTGGAAACAGGCACCCCGCTCCTTCACCACCTTCTGATTTTGCTCAAGGGAGCATCCACGAGCCACAAAACAATTTTCAGAAGAGTGGGTTTCAGTGTTACAAAAGATGCATTCCTTCCTCGAATCATTCGCCCTCATATTGACCAAATCAGCAGCCGTCACAATTTTGGATTTTGGGGGGAGTGTAGAAGAACTGCTGGAAGACTTCAAGCGCCTATCAGAAGAAGAAGCCTGATCATTGACACCAGAAAATGAAGTTCGAGCCAGTGACAAGCGCTCCTCACTCTCAACTTCACGCTGCAGAAATGCCAATAACTGCTCCATCTTGCCGTCACCTCTTGTCTCAGCACCGAATCCACCTTCACTCGAAGTAGAAGACCGTTTTAAAGTCGAATACTCCCTCTCCCAATCCTTCAAAACGCTCTCAGGCAGGGCAGATTCTACCAGTGGGATCAATAAATAGGTGCACTTATCACCTGCAACACCTAGGGTCTCCAAAGCCCTCAGTTGGGTGGTCAAACTATCATACAACAACCGTAGAGAGTCAACTTTTGTTCCTTTAGCCTTCACCAGAACCAACGACAATAACTCTCTCACATACAACTCAATGAGAAGGTCCTCACGCCCAAATCTGGCTTTGAGCTGTTCAATGGCCTTTGAGTAATTGCCTGCCGAAGGTGGGAAACTCTCTACTAAGTCTCTAGCAGGGGACTTTTCAGCAGTATACAATAACAAATACTGGAACTTTTCCTCATCATCGAAGTCACTACTTTCGTGGATACGCTTAAAAGTAGCCCAAAACGAGATCCAGTCTTTAATTTGACCACTAAATTGCTTAGGAACAAGTTTAGGTAGTTTCAGTTTACACTTGCTGGGACTATCAGCCAAGGAACGAGCAGAAACAAATGACTTCTTATCATCCTCCTCCAGGGACCTCTCAAAACGTTCTTTTCTAGCTAACAAAGAAGTGTACCTATCTCTGTAGACCTCCATATCATCAAAATCCTTGTCAATATCATAATCACACTCACTGGGATCCACAGAAAATAGCAGCTCGCTTATCTTGCTGTCTAAAGTGAATAAACGAATGCCTTTGTCCACAAACTTATCATAATACTCTCTTACCTCGAGAATTTCCAGTTTAGCTTCCAAACTAGCTTCTAATTTGTTACCAGCAACTGAAAAGAGCCGACGCAATTGCGATCTCTCATTTCGAAGTGGTTCCAGCTTCCCAATGATCTTCTCCATGGTCAAAAAAACGTTCAATTCCGTCACAAAGGGATGCCACTATGTTGAGAACACACCAAGGGCCTCACACACAAATTTTATTAACTGGGTCTTGAACAAATGACTCTACAATATCTTGGGAAACTCACTTTTTGGTTTATTATTTTCAATAATGAACCTTTGGAATCGACCAAGAAAAAAAAATTTTTAACACCCCCTCAAAATTTGATGGTTTACGTTTCAAGGTACGTAGAATCCAAAAATCGAATAAAAATTTGGCCGTCCGTCCGCCGTACGCCGTACGCCGTACGCCGTACGCGGCACTTTTGCCACTTAGCATTGACCGATTTTGATGAAATTTGGTATGTAGGCTCCATTTGGGGTCTAGTTGTGCCCCGAAGCTTTTGGTTGATGTAGGTCACTCCTAAGGGTTCCAAAATCAATTTTGAAATTTTGAAAACGCCCTAACTCAAAAAATTTCGATATAAAGGTATTGTTTTTCCTTCAAATTAAGATTCTATAGAATTTTTAGAATTTTTTGAGACCACGCGGAGCTCTGTAGAACAAACCGTTCGCTCCCTACGAAAATTTAAGGGTTTATATTGAAATATATATATATATAAATCAAAACACGAGTGTGAATCGCAAAAGAGGCCTAATCTCCGTTCAAATTAGAGCTGACCGAAATGCAATCGATGGTTGGTGATTTTGATTTTTTTTTTTGATTTTTTCGATTTTTTTTGGATTTTTTTATTTTTTGATTTTATTTTAATTTTTTTATTTTTCTCTTCATATTGGATGGTTGGTGATTTTGTAGACGAGTGATCTATATAAAAATAATAAACCGTTGTGTAATAATTTGCAGCGTTTTTATTCAGAGGAACAACTCCGTAAAACACAGAAATTTCAACGAACGAACAAACGAATGAACAAAATGGCGAACCGAATTACTAAGCACTTTTCTATATGGATACTACAAAATAAAATTGACGTAACTCAACACCATGGAAGTTTCAACCCTAACTCTATGGAAGTTATCATTCATTTCTCAACAAGGTAGTTGATTAATCAGATGTTTTCGACCTCTCATTATCATTATCACAAAATTGTATATTTTATAATAGTTCAACATTATCAATCACTCACATTCCTTTAACGTTGGATGATATCGGTGATGGTACATGGGACAGGCTGGAATAAGCACAAACAACTACGAATCCTGTGCACTGGCAAATATCGGGTACCAAGTCCAATTCTGAAAAATACAATTATTGGCCAAGTAGGGTTGCTAAGGTCAGATTATAGATGGAATCAGTTTATAGATTAGTGGAATATATTTCAATTGATCATTGGCACTTCAGTTCCTACCTTGCACAGAAAATATTGAAATTGAATAACTTGTTAGTGACGAGAGAATACAATAATTTACGACTCACCGCACGTATCGTTTGTTACTTGGTCAGCCTCTAAGTTATCAACCATTGGCCAAAATGATCCATAAAAGTCATCTGAAATCATATATTTTCGATGTGAATTTTAGTGCCTCTTTTTATTCTTCCAAATTACAATTCAGAGGGAGAACTTTACAACGAGGTACTATAATACAGAACCTCCGCGAGCCTACGGCGCTTTCAAGACGGTCGAAGATAGCAGCTATAGTGAATAAAACAAAGCAAAGAAAAAGTTCGTAAAAACGATTTATCTTTGATGAAAAGTCTGCAACTCACTCCTGCTTGTAGAAAATGAGTGATATTGTCCAGCTGTGATCTCAATTCGTTTTTACGCGCTTTTACTCTACTCATGTCTTCTAATCAATACGGAGCTGAAAATTTGATTGTGTGTGTTTTAAAGGCTGTTTGTAGTGACTAAAGCATTTTAAAATAAACATGTGGTCAGTGCTATCTCGACGAAGGACAACTATTTCAATGGTCAAAAATTCACAGGCGACTCAAGGGCGCCTAGACTAGTCTCCCACCCGAGTACCAGAACCACATCAATCTACTCGACTACGAGACTATGACAGACCAGGAGTATAACTATATATGTAAATGTACGTAAATAATTTGAACGGATAGCTAATAGAAACTTTGAAAGACACATACAAAATTGAAATTTCACAAAATTCATCTCAATATTTCGACGGGTAACGAAGTCGTGATTGAGATAAATTGACTTGAGACGTCGTGAGCTAAATTGAGATAAATGTATCTGTATATGCCGTAGTGTTGATACCAATTTGAACTTTTGGCAAATCCCTTACATTTTGACAATTACTGGAGTCCTTATCCGACTTTTTCACTCCTAAAATGTTCAATAAATGTTTTTGTATTTCTCAAAAAAAATTAATTAACTAATCAGTAATTGATGACTTACGGCAATACATAGGATCTTCGTCTTCACCTTGTGGACAATCTATCTGACCGTCGCAAAATGATCTTTGTAAAATGCAGGTTTTACTGCCCTTGCAAGTGAAGTTTCCTTCGGGGCAATCACCTATAATCACAGTAATATAACATGTAAACTCAGTAAGAGACTCGGATCGAAGTTTAATAGATTATATTTGCAGCAATAAGATCATACAAAAGACTTAGTTACCTGTACTCAAGATGAAAGTAATTACTGACAGAATCATTAATGCAGTAACCAGCGGCACCGCAACTATCACACCTCGAGAGCACCGCATGCCTGAAATGGTTTATCAAAATTTGGTATCATCAGTTTCCGAAAATTAATTTCAATTATGATCATAATAATACCATTAAGTAAGTAAGTCTCAAGCATACCAATAATACCTAGTTGGGTCATTTCAAAATTTGGGGTTATTTCTTGTCACGCAGCTTTTGTGAACACTCTATTTGTCTTGGAAATTCAGAATTTTTTCAGGGAGATACAGCAGGTTGGTGTCTACAAAGATCACATAAAATGAATTTCACTAATCAATTAACTCAGATAATTAAAAATCATTAATGATCCCAATTCTCTCTCCCTACACCTGTCACAAAGGGTAGGTTGGGAACTTTGAAAATGTTTGGAGAACTCTATATTCATATTTTAATTTAAGTAAAAAATGTTATTGGTCCAGGATACTCTCCTCTTCAGGAATAAATTAGAAATGAACGAAATTCCATGAATTGGAAGGGTTTTTGCTATGTTTTGATGCTGTCACAAGGTTTTATTCTCTCTCCCTACAATTTTTTTGAAATGCCCGCCCACTCCTGGAAAACGATTATTTTGTGTCATGAAAAACAAAAGTGAACACTGCTGCAAGATGGCTTCCGAAGCTACTGAAGTTTGTTGAATTTCCAAGCTCCCAGTTGTGTGGGTTATGTTGTGAAGTGTTGAAGCTTGAGAGTAGGCTAATACTTTCTCCATCCCTACAACCACCTCACTCATCAGGGTAAGTGTTCAACTAAGTTTAATTAAACTTAAATTACAATTATGAATGCGATAGCGTTATGTATTTTTTTAACGTTCAGAATCAATAATGGTGAGGCCAGTAGAGAGTGATAACCTCAAAAATCTCTCTCCCTACAACTTCTGGGAAGAGGCTGGTTTGTAGGAAGAGAGATGGAATTGCAGGGAGAGAAGTTTTGCTCATGGTTCACCAAGATAATGGTTTAAATTTGAGCTCTTGGTGTATATTCTTGGTATTAGTAGTTATCCATAGGTTACATCAGTAATTACAACGACATATTTTGTGCAGAAGTTCTAGTCAACTTTGGATGAACCGTCTACGTGTGCTGTTCCTTCTACCTCTACTGGACTTCCAGCTTCAGCTAAACCGCCTGTGCCCGAAACACTCACTCCAGGAATGTTCATTTTGGCCAGCTTGTAGAGCGAGTCCAAAAAAAAAAAAATTCTATTAATAACTAATAATTAATCCGGGGGTGATGATTTTCATAGGGGATCATCTACAAGGTAACCCGTACAATCCCTGACAATTTCATCAAAATCGGATGAGAAATGTAGAAGTTATGGCTGTGGCAAGGATTTCATGACAGATACGGAACCAAAATTATTCAGGAAGGTCTGCAACGTAAAACGCGAGTAGAAATTTTGGTTTTGGAGAACATTTTTTTTTCTACCTAGAAAAGTGAAAACAAAGCTTCCGCTACCTTGGTAGATTCGGAAGGGA
>CM019178.2:5240172-5552712 GCA_009739505.2 Apolygus lucorum | reverse complement strand
CTCGTCCTCGATCATCACTCAGTTCATAATTTGCCCCCCAAAAACGACTGATCGCGTTCAACGGGGGTTTTTTTCCCTCCGAACGAGAGGTTTCTTGGTGCGGTCGATAGGGTGGTAGAAGATCTAGTCCCCCCCCCCTCCACTCCACGGGTGACAATTAGTGATTTTCTCCACTGGCAGCCTCTTCGTGAGTGTGAGTGTGTCGAACGTGTCCGCGTCCTCCGTGTGTGCGATGGTGACGGGGTGGAGGGGCGGGGGGTGCCACTACATCTCGCCCCCCTCTCGGTCGATATCCCCAACACTTGACAAGCATTGATCCTCCGAGGGGGCGGTGGAGGCGGGGGGTCCCAGCCACCAGTTGATAACCGGAGGCGCGACGGGGGTGGACGGGAGGCGGCGCACCCCCAACATCTTAACAGCTTCATTACCCTTCTCGGCAGCTTCGTCACTCCGGGAGGCTCTTCCAGGCGCCGACTGGACTTTGGGTTTTCGCCTCCCTTTCGAAACCCTCTTTCTGGTTCGGATCAATAGTTTCGCCCATCACCTTTTTCGCGATTCCTCTCCCGGGTTTCAGGGTTCGCCGGTGGTCCCCCCTCCGCCTCCTCCGCCCACCATTTTGGCGCCCTTTGGGGGCTGCTGGCGTCAGCAACCGTGAAATGAGGCGGCCTCAACTCCCACCACCCACCCAGTATTGGTAAAAGGGCACCCAATCAGAACCATGTATCCCAGCAGAAAAAATCCCATTCGTGCAGCATGAGAAAATGAGCAAATTTTCAAAAAAATCGTTAACCCTAGAGTGATAGACTACGTAATAATTACGTAATGAGTGGGGAAATGAGACCCCTACAATCCCCCCTCTCGGCCTTCTTAACTGGGCCTCCTCCAGTGTTATCGGTACCTAGCAGTGAAATTACCTTTGTGGCGTCAAGACCTCATCTCTACTTCTTCCCGTCAGGATCTTGGTTTTCCATAACGCCTACACGTCAATGATACGTAGTCTACTATTTGCTGAAAATTATTTGGAGTCCCTCCCTGCCAACCATAGGTACCTACTACCTACTAAGGCATTTTTGAAAACGTCAATCTTTCGTTTTCCTTTGGTTGGTAGTTGGGGTTGAAATTTTCCAAAATGCCCTAGTAGGTAGCACGTACCTATGGTTGGCAGGGAGATCCCTCCCAACAGAAAGGTGATCTATATAGGAAAATAATAAACCTTTGTGAAATAATTTGCAGCGTTTTTCTATGACATTAATATTATGAAAAATTCGAGAATGAAGCACACCTTTTCTCCACATCTCAAAATAGCAAGAGATTTCTCTTTTTCTCAAATTTTCATTCATTTTCTCTTTCAAAACATTTCAAACATAATATATTCATTTTAAAACATTTATTTTATTGAGTATAATATATTATCCAGAATAAAATCGAGTTTCGGATGTGATCTAAGAACATTTATGTGGTATAATTCAGGTATTCATAGCTTCTCTCTCGAAAACATTATTTTATATACTCAACATAATATGTTTGTGAGGTGGAAAGCGAAAAGGGACCTCTTGTCGGCAAAGCTGATTTTGGAAGAAGGTCGAAAGTATCGATTTTCACTTTCTATCGATTATTGATCCTTGGACCCTCTAGAACCCAAGTGTATAGGCCTGAAAGATCGAATCGAATCGAAAGTTGCATCTAAGAATCTAAGGTAGCGTTTTGAAGTTTATGGTCGTTTTTCTCAAAATCCATTTTTTCTGTTATAAAAAACTGAAATACTGCAGCTTTGTGACTTTTTGAGCTACAGGATGCTTTTGGTCTTAAATTCTTCATAAATCTATACTGATTGAGAAAATGGCAATAAGTCCATTTCGACGAACGCCGACAAGAGGTCCCTTTTCGCTTTCCGCCTCATATTATTATAAAGGTAAATACTAAGAAGAATGAGTTTATGTTCGGTTTTTTGTTGAATAAATGAAAAATATATGACCAGTTTGTGTTGAAAATATTTTTTCAGTTTCATACGTCATTTTTACGTAGTCTACTAATAACTGTGTGTCAGGGAAGTCTACTACTCTAGGGCTAAACCAATAATTTTGTCACCAAGCCTACTCGGTATAGTTATGCGCGTTACAAGTAATTCATGACAGACAGACACGGAACCAAAATTGTTCAAGTGAAAATTGAGTGAAAATTTTGATTTTGGAGAACTTTTTTTCATCCTTGAAAAGTGAAAACAAAGCGTCCGCTACCTTGGTAGACTCGGAATCAAAATGTTGATATTAAGGTATTGGTTTTTTGTTGAATTTACAATAGTCTTGCATTTTTAGAATCGAATGAGACCACCCAGAGCTCTATATGTGTTTTTCCAAGTTTATTTCCATTATAAGATTTTTTCGCGTTTTTGACCTTATGTTACTAAAATTAGGTACCACAACTATCTTAATTTACCGTAAAACTGTGCCAAAACATCAATCTCTAAGTACCTTGCTCTACCCTCATAGGGGACCATCTGCACCCCAACCCGCACCTTGAAAATTTCGTCGAAATTGGACGAGTAATGTGGAAGTCATAGCTGTTACAAGAAATTCACGTTTGTGCATGCGCAGTGGGTACTATCAGTCCGGGGATGATTTTCATAGGGGACCGTCTACACGCCAACCCGCACAATCCCTAAAAATGTCATCAAATCGGATGGAAAATGTGGAAGCCATGCCCGTTACAAGGATTTTATGACAGACACGGAACCAAATTGTTCCGGAAGGTCTAAAACGCGAGTGGATATTTTGATTTTTGAGACCATTTTTTTCAACCTTCAAAAGTGAAAACAAAGCTTCCGCTACCTTGGTAGACTCGGAAGCAAAATAATCTTTCTCGTACTTCTAGCGCCGAAAAATTTGTGGGGAGACAAATTTACTTGTAAAGTAATATTTGTCAAATTTATGAAATGGAGCGGCGGCGGACTAAACACCTAAATACTCCAGTTCACCCCACCCCTCCCCCCCCCCTCAAAACTTTGAAAATTCGCTCATATGGCCATAATGGATCCATTCCCCACCGTATAGTCGGTTTTTGAGTCTTCTACAGGTTCTTTTATTAGTATCGTTTTTCTGTCTCCGGAAAACAAGACAATGTAGTGATTTCAATTGATCCTCTTTTACTAACCGCAGGTAGGTATGTGTGCGTCGAGTACCTTACGAGGTAAATCTAGAAGGTACTCTACTAAAGTTAAGCATATTCACAGATATCACTCCTTAGCGACGAATAAAGTTTACAAAGAGTGAACGAACAACTTTCGCAACTCGAGCCTCACTAGAAGAAGTTCTTGTTCAAAATGGACACCTCGACGATCTGCACGAAAGGGATAGATTACTACGGAGTACTTGGGCTCAACAAGTGTGCTTCCAATCTTGAAATTAAAGATGCGTGAGTACCCACCGACCCGTTACATAATATGTATTATAAAATTTTATTGTATTATAAAATTGATTGTATTATAAAATTTTATATTATAAAAGGTAGTTTAACTCTAATTGGACCATGGTGTCACTGGTGTAACCGAAAATATCTCAGGAATTCCACAGCTGTCTCAAAGTGTCACCGGAATAACCAAAATCAAATTGCAATGTTAAGTTTAATCGACAGCAGAATTTCATATGGGCTATTGGATCAAATAACTTACAAAAACGCTGCAAATTATTACACAATGGTTTATTATTTGTCTACATAGATCACTCGTCTGCAAAGCCACCAACCATCCAACATGAAGAAAAACATCGATCGCATTTCGGTCAGCTTTAATTTGAAGGGAGATTAGGCCTCTTTTGCGATTCACACTCGTGTTTCTGATTTATCGTACGTAAAACCCCTTAAATTCTCGTAGGGAGCGAACGGTTTGTTCAACAGAGCTCCGCGTGGTCTCAAAAAATTCTAAAAAATCTATAGAATCTTAAATTGAAGGAAAAACAATACCTTTATATCAAAATTTTTTGAGTTAGGGCGTTTTTAAAATTTCAAAATTGATTTTGGAACCCTTAGAAGTGACCTACTTCAACCAAAATCTTCGGGGCACTAGACCCCAAAAGGAGCCTACATACCAAATTTCATCAAAATCGGTCAATGCTAAGTGGCAAAAGTGCCGCGTACGGCGGATGGATGGCCAAATTTTTATTCGATTTTTGGATTCTACATACCTTGAAACGTAAACCATCAAATTTTGAGGGGTGTTAAAAATTTTTTTTCTAGGTCGATACCAAAGGTTCATTATTGAAAATAATAAACCAAAACTGATAGAACGTTGGAAAGCTGACAACTTTAGCATGTTTTCTCTGAAGAGCGCCCATCGAAATGGGCAGGGATTCAGAATGACAACTTTGGTCGAAAAAAGTTAAGTTTCAAAAAGAATTTTAAAGTTTGCTTTTTGACTTGATGTTTTAAAACTATTTTATTGCTGAAAGATTTTGATTTTGCACTAGGTAGCTTAGGAATTCAACGCTCTTTCACACTCTGTAGTTAGATTTGAATTTTCAGGATAAATAAGGAAGTTATGACCATATCAGTGCCGTGAGGTCGAAAACGCGAAAAAAAACTTTAAAGTGAAAAAAAAGGCATTTTGAGTGGGTTAAAAGAAAATTGCTAAGAGACATTTTTTGTTGGAAATATCTTGTAAAATCGAACCCTGAAGTTATGCCCAACTTGAGTGTAGACACCCTGTATACACAACAACATGTAAAACAACACCCTGTTGTATAAAACAACATGTAAAAACATAAGAATCCGATCCCTAGTTATAACCCTTTCAGGGTAAGAGAGTTACGCAACACTGATTTGATAAATAACATCAAAATCTAATATAGCTAGGTGTGCTGATGTCTTTCCATCCGAGGAACTTGACCAGGTTAATTGATACAGCAGATATCTAATTACTTTCCTAGAGCAGGAATTTGACCATCCAAGAGTAAGGAGAGGTAAGCCTGCAATATGTGATGAATCGATGACACGAAAACGAATATATTTGATGTTTACCAGCTATCGAAAACTGGCAATGCAGTACAACCCTGAAAGGAACAAAGATCCCGGTCTCTACGGTCTGTTTACACTCGTCGGAGAAGCTTATGAAGTACTGAGCTCTCCTCTATTGAAAGCGATATATGATCAATATGGGGAAGCGGGGCTTAAGAAAGGAGTCGTAACCCCGTACGGTTACAATCCGCCCTTCGTGTATCATGGAGACCCCATCAGGACCTTCAAGTGAGTCGATCGATACGTTCCGATCATCAACAAGTAGGTGTACACTTGAGTCGATGGCCAATAATAATCGAAGGGCAGCTATTATAGGAGCCAATCCAGTCAACAAACTGGGTATATATAATGGGCCACTGCCCAAACAAGGGCCACATTATTAGCGTGCTAAATGCACAAGGTAAATACCAGTGATATAATACCATTATTATTGTCAACACAATATATTGACCACCAATCAAGGAACCGTAGGAGCCATCAGGAATTTTTTTTCAAATTTTGGTAGCATTGATACCAGGGAGTGGAATACCCATCGGCAATAAGGAATTCTAATGGAATGAGGAATTTCACCGAAATTTGCTTTTTTCCTGAATAGTTAATGGTGTGGGATAGATGAAAATCGGGTTGATTTTGGAAAATAAGTCTCCCGTTATTTTTGGGAGACATTATAAATTTATGATTTCAAAAAATAACCGGGAAAACGGACCTTTTCAACGTGAAGCGGAAACGCTCACTGATTGGCTGTTCGGATCGCCGTCCATCCTTGCTGCCCAATGGAACCACAAAATCGTTTCATCTAAGAGGAAAGTTATCAAACAAAAACAGGGGAAACCTCATTTTCTCCATCTTGCTTTATCTATTTTTTCTCTTCAGTTCTTCGATTTCGATCTTTACTGGTTTTGTGAAATGTTCCCTCTGAGGACTATAGGAAGTGAGATTTCACTATCTCAGCGCTTCAAGCGGCCGTACATGAACTATTGCTGGATGGCGTCATCCTCCCGATTTTTTTGAACGTTCATATTTTCTACACTGTTTTGTTTATTCGTAAATTAACAAGCTGAAAGTTTGCCATAGGGGGTTTTTCGAGGAGCTGAATCCGATTTTGGGTCGAAAATAGGTAATTCCGACGTGGTGAAATTCCTCATTATTACAACAAAATAGCGAGCAGTTTTGCTCGATTTCAGTATGATTGAGGATTCGAGAGGTATTGTAATCTCAGATTGTAGGGATTGTCTCGTGGATTAGTGATATCGCTAGGGATAGGACATCAATATTGATAATACTGAAACATTCGAGGCATGGACTCCTCCTAGAGCCGACAGATTTGACAAAAGGGTCGTTTGTGGCACGAGAAGGCCTTGTCGCAGACAGGTGGCGCTGTCCCTCCACCCATCCCACACCAAGGCAAGTTGCTTATAAGGCAGCTCGGGCCACCAACAGCACCATACTAGTCAAAAAACTGCTCCAAGTAACTTTTTCCTTACTACCTCTTCCCCTACTACCACCTATAGTGGTTTTCGGCCGGTAGATCTAGCTACCCACCACACCCACATCTTCCATCAGTTGTTCGCCAGTTAGATCTACTTAACCATCTCCTACAGTAGTGCAAACAGTTAACCCTTATTAACCCACGGTATCTTTTTGGAAGACCAACTTTAGAACGTTTTCTTGACGGTACAAAGTGGTTTTCACCCCTACTTAATGTCCCAATGGCTACTCTGACATCTCTAGAATAGAAAAGAAGAAGAAGAAGTGTCAAAACAACAACAACGTTGATATAATAATTATAAGTTACAAGGCGGCTCAAAATTGACATCAACACTCCAAAGGACAGTTTCACAAATTATTTTAGACCAGTTTTTCACCGTTTTGAGTGATATTACTTAAAGAATCTTGGGTAAAAGTATCTAAGATCAAGTAGAAATTGTAATATCTACATATTATTAGTTGCTAAGTGGGTAAAAGTTGGTTTTTGTGATGGTATCTTTTTGGATACCGTGAGCAAGGGGGTACCCAGTAGAGCCAGGTCCATGATGGGGTTTATGCTCACTTTTATTGATTTTTCTCACCCTATAACTGATTTTCTTTCCTTTTTCTGATTCTGAATGAAGATTAGAGTAATAAGGAGCATAGGAATGTGCACTGCCTCCTTATTTCACAAGGTAAGCATTGGTTCTGAAGGGGAGGACTTGAATAGCAAGACCAACAAGACCCCGATGGACGAAAATAAATTTGAAAGAGAATTGGCTGAATTTTTTGAAGGATTGGAAGAATTGACATTTGAGGATGTCAACGAGGAGAGAATTGGAGAGTTCAATGACCACCTGGAACGAGCCTATTCAAATTGGTTTGGCAGGGAATGGAATAGTGTTTGAAAGATTCGCATGCGCCAAATTGTGAAAGAGACAAATTTGAAACTGACGAGCCTCATTTACCTTCTAATTCGAAACGAAATCGAACGAGGCGACTTCTTCCTATCGCCGAGGCAAAGAAAAATCCGAAGCAAAATAAAGTGCAAATTATTGAAAATAAAAAACCAAAACTTGCCAAGAAAGGATCTGGGTTCCGGTAAGTTTCTTTATCAAATCATGTCAGAAGTGAAATGATTTACAGTAGAAAGATGATTAATTTTGTAATCTAAATATACATCCTAATTCACAGTTTGAACAAAAATTTACAAAAGAAGTCGCTTTACCTGAAAACAAGCCTCACCAACCAAGCAGGAACCATCAAGATGAACCAAGCACCTACTTTATGATTATTTATATGGGACTTGGAATGATAATTCCTTTAGGATTTGGATTGGTGCAACGATTTGTGCTGGGGAAAAGTCAAAAATGTTATACCTCAATGAATTTTGACTAATTCGTGCAAATTTGAAGCCTGTTTTTTACAAGTTTTTTGAATTCCTAGCGAATAAAAATTGATTGAGGAAAAATTCTAGCAGAAATACTATGTTTGAGCTCACAAAAACTTATTACTCCTCTTTTCTAATGATTTTTTTCTCATTCCATTTTTTAAAAATGTTTTTCCGCGTACCTATATATTTTTTTACATCGAGTACCTTTTTTACATAAGGATGTTCGTTGTTCTAAAGACTATTCTTACTAAGATTGAAGGCCATAATTTTTTTTCTTTTTCATTTGGTCGATTGACAGACCGATTTTGGTATTTTTGCTAGCGAAGTAAAAGACTCTGATGACTTAGGTAGTCATTAGTTTAGTATATTGCAGAAAATGATCGCGATGGTTTTAGTACACAGTGATGGGTTGTGATCAATTCTAGTGAACCAAGGTCTCTCAATGAGTTTATATATTCAATAATACAATAAATTTACTATTTTTTCAATTTTTGTATTCACGTTTTATAATAAACTGTTCAAATGTTACAATGTTTCTTGCTATTAGGTGAACCCACCGTATCTCAAGGTGTCTTTTTGGAATCAATCAAGGGACGGAATTGACCCCCACATGCTCACGGTATCCATAAAGATACCGTTTTGTTTTTCAAGATTACGGGCCCTGTATGGGTCCAATATTTTTTCCAATATTTTTTACGTATTTTAGGCACTGAAATGTAACAAAATATGAACAAGAAATTGGCAAGGGAGAAAATTTTTTTTCTTGGGCTAATAAGGGTTAAGGGCCGTTAATTCCCTTCCAAGTCACCATTCAGTTCCTGTTGAGTAAATTCTAAAAATCTTTAAATAGAGTCAAATTTCAGTCAGTTTTAGTTTCTGTTAAACATACGAAATTGAACAAGCGACAGTGGCGTCCCCTATTTTCTATATGACATTGATATTTGGCAATCGATATATCAGCCGTGAAAACGCAAAACCTCCTATGTTGAAAAAGCATTGACCATAAGATCATCATTAACAACTTTTTACAGTCAGAAATATTCCAAATCTGCCTCACAATACCCTTGAATTTTTTTTCGAGTCAAGACAACATAATGGGGAATTTGCCTTACAATTTTTTTTCTCGAAAGAGGGTTTACCGATACAGAAGAAAACCATAGTGTGCTGCTATAAAACGCATCCAATATTTGAAGAATTTAAGGAAGATAGAAATTTTAAATGTGCCGGAAGTCTGTGATGTGATGAGTAGCTACCTCTGAAAGAAACCATTAAGCTTACATGATCCAACACAAGAATGCGCCACGAACTGGCAGAAAAAACCCTAATGAAGACACTAAAGTGACCAAGAGGCAATTAAAATCGAAATTTCTCACTCTTTTTTACAATACGATTCTACCCATTAGTTTATCAAGCCTTCACCTTCTCTTATTTGTTTCTATATTACTTAGATGGATCGTTTCATGTGGTCACGAGGGCGCCTACAACTCTACCTGTAGACATTCTCTGACACTATTTGACACATTCTCTAACACCATTTGCCAAAACTACTTTTATGCTTCGCCAGCGCACAGTTTTTTGAGAGGAACCTCAGGAAGTGACGTTATCAGTTTCCCTCAATCTTCGCGGTGTTTTTTGACAGAGGCTTCATTTGTTAAGGCATTTTCTTCTACGGTAATTTTTTTTCCTTGGATATTCCTGGTGTTATACGTTATTATAGGGCTCTATTAAAGGATTTGACTTGAAATGAGGAATTTCACCATGTCAGAATTTCCTATTTTTGACCCCAAAATCGGATTCAGTACCTCGAAAAACCCCCTACGGCAACTTTCAGCCCGTACTTCCTAATTTACGAATAAACAAAACAGTGTAGAAAATATGAACGTTTAAAAAAACCGGGAGGATGACGTCATTCTGGAATAGTTTATTTACGGCCGCTTGAAGCGCTGAGATCGAGAAATCTATAGTCCCAGATGCAACATTTCACAAAACCAGTAAAGTTCGAAATCGAAAAACTGAATAGAATAAGCAAGATTTTTCTCCATCTCTAGGAGGAGTTCACGACATGAATGTTTCGGTACTCAATGTTGATGTCCTATCCCTAGCGATATCACTAATCCACGAGACTACAATCCCTACAATCTGAGATTACAATACCTCTCGAATCCTCAATCATACTGAAAAGCGAGCAAAACTGCACGCTAGTTTGTTGTAATAATGAGGAATTTCACCACGTTGGAATTACCTATTTTTGACCCAAAGTCGGATTCATCTCCTCGAAAAACCCCCTATGGCAAACTTTCAGCCTGTTAATTTACGAATAAACAAAACAGTGTAGAAAATATGAACGTTTGAAAGAACCGGGAGGGTGACGTCATCCAGCAATAGTTCATGTAAGGCCGCTTGAAGCGCTGAGATTGTTAAATTTCACTTCCTATAGTCCTCAGAGGCAACATTTTACAAAACCAGTAAAGATCGAAATCGAAGAACTGAAGAGAAAAAATAGATAAAGCAAGATGGAGAAAATGAGGTTTCCCCTGTTTTTGTTTGATAACTTTCCTCTTAGATATAACGATTTCGTCGTTCCTGCGGGCAGCAAGGACGGATGGCGATCCAAACAGCCCAATCAGCGAGCGTTCCTGCTTCACGTTGAAGAGGTCCGTTTTCCCGGTTATTTTTGAAATCATAAATTTTGATTGTTTCCCAAAAATAACAGGAGACTTAATTTCCGAAATCAACCCGATTTTCATCTATCCCACACCATTAACTATTCAGGAAAAATGCAAACAGAATTCGGTGAAATTCCTCACTCCAGAATCTAAAATTGAGAACATTTCTCATTAATCACATTTCCTTTAAATTTTGGTAGCTTTATTAGTGGACAAGGGCGAACAAGACACTAATTATCTTTGTGAACCATTTCAGAGAATTCTTTGGAACCTCGAGTCCTTATGCTGATTTGCTAACATCCATCGAAAAACCGCCTCGGATGTTTGACTTTGGACAGGGGAAGGCTTTGAAGCAGAAAGAAAAACCATTCGTTAAACCACTTCTCTTAAAATTGGAAGAAGTTAGTGAGCTCTTGAGGGATAATGAATGAATACACGAGATTAAACTGATAACTAGGAAAATTTAAAAGATTCAAGCTAGTAACGTTTTGGTACTAAGAGGGATCATATATATGATAAGTGTTGAATTATGGCATCCCCATTCTGTTGTGAATGCAGGAGTTAAGTTGGTAGGACTCGTTTTATTCCTTTGGGAAGCAGTGCGGAAGACTACTGTAGCCAGACTCCGATTAATCAAAAACGGAGTTGAGAAGAACGCTGTCTATTTCCACGAAAATAATGAGTTACAAGTTAAATAGATTTCGACGGTTAGGTCATCATCAGTAACAAACAATAATAAGTTATTTCTTGTTACCGATGATGACCTAACCGTCAAAATCGATTTAAATTGTAACTCATTGATTTCGTGGAAATAGACAGCGTTCTTCTCAACTCGGTTTTTTATTAACACTTTCAATGCAGAAGCCATCATGATACAAAGTGAACTTCCTCGCCTCCTCAATTGAAACACTCGCATATCGTCATAAATAGCTCTAGAAGGACGGTAGTAGTCTTGTTTACTTCATTGGATCGCCAGGCACCCACCAGAGTTCGCTGTGTTCGTGAATCGAGCCACGAACAGCCACAACCTCAGTTGGAGGTTTGATAAGGATCGTCATCCGCTCCTCTAAGACAAAGCCATTTTGAGGATTTCTTGGTGAATCTCTTCATCAATTCTTTTCACCAATTTCACTCAACTTGATCATCATTATCGAATTTATCGAGCACAATGACATTTTCGCTAGTTGGTATTTATGAGTGTTGCCTACCATCCATTGGGTCAGTCCTCGTCATGTGTTTTGTCTGTTGATTTGAACGCAATCCGTTTATTGTTTCTTTTTGCTTATACCTATTTATAGTTATTGCTAATAGGAATAAACATGAAAACTCACTCAGAAGGGCCACAAGCCCACTGCTCTTCGGCAATTACGCAGAAGTCTAAAGTGTTTATTGACGTTAGGTAAGAATCACATTCCCGTCAAAGCACTTGGGGCTTTGTACAAAAATGTACTTCATTTTCTCCTGATTCTATCTGTGCCATAAAATAATAACTTATTCGATTTAATTCTTTTAAATGATTTCTTCTGATGCATTCTGATTGAAGGCAGTCCATATATGAGGGTTGTTACTAAATTATGTTTCCCTATTTTCTTATACGAGAACCAAAAGAGGTGGAAAACTGTAGAAGGTCTCAAACTTATCGTTGGATGTAGTGGTAACACTGTAAAAAATTCAATGGCAACCCACCTACCGGGCAGGTCCTGTCATGAAGTACGTAAAATTATTAAATTTCTGATTTGGAAAGGCGTAATATGTAGGTATGTATGAACATTTAATCATAACAATGCTTACCTCAAGAAACAAAATATATTCGTTTCGAGCAGGAATGTTATTTTTTTAGAACACTAGGGGTATTCATGGTCTGGGAGATGTGATGTCGAATCGTCAAATCTTCGAATTTGGAGATTCGACGAGAGTCAATGCGCATGCGCACCGGCTAATACGACGATTTGATTTACCACGGGCTGAAGGCATCGTAAATCGAGATTCGACGTCGAATTACAAAATGTAATCCTAGCGCTAGCGGCAGTTGTGCGAAGCAACTATCATAACATCAACAAACAGATCTTCTCGTCCTTTCATTTTGAGTTTTTCTTTTAACAACCCTCTTTTTTTGTTTTTTATTCCGTTTTTCCGTTCGTTTATTTCGTTTTTATTCTGTTCGAAGTGGGTTTTTTCTCGTTTAAAATTTAACGAGTGGTGCTGAGCCACCCAAGCGGCTAAGGAAAACACAACTGCTGAAGATGTGGTCTGGAAGGAAAACACAACTGCTGAAGATGGTCTGCTGAAGAAGTGGAAATGTTGCTTGCTGGCATTAAAGCGAGCATACCACATTCTCCTTTCTAGCATCGAACATGTTTCAGCCATGAGCTAAGAACCAAAATGCGTACAAAATTGTGTGACGGAAGTAGCAAGGGATTTCCTTTGAGACAAGACTCCTAATTGGTGATACCCGTTCAGAAGTCTGAAGCATGAAACGTTTTACATTTTTTCGTTCGTGTACTAGGAACTTTGTTATAGGATTTTATTAGAAACCTCTGGGGTATTCTCATTTTTGACTAAAAGGAAATTATTGAACATGCGGTTCTTTTGACACTGACTTGGTTATTGTCTGATGCCGCAAGGAGCACTACACACAATTCGATTTTTGCCGATTCGACGGGTAAAAATGTGGGAGCTTCATGAGACCCTTGAGTTTACGACGATTCGACGATTGAATCAGACCATGAATACCTGGAGCATCTAGGGAACGAAAGTGGTGGAACGGCCCGAGAGCTATCTAGCGGCGATTAGATGAACTTTCTGTTCTTTTTTGGCAATATGGATGCACCTCCGTTATCGACTGGTGATAATGTCTGTAGATCCCTGCCTAATCTATAGGAAACCAGAAATTTTCCCTCAATGAAAAAGGCAATCTAATCTGTCAATCAATAAGAAAGGCATTCAGTCTGAAATAGATGTCTATGTACTCGTAGGTAAACAACAATAATTTTTAAAACATTCTATTATTTACGAAAGAATTAGAAACACAACAAACGATACCTACGTCACACTAGCCAACTGATAAGAGAGATAACCTAGGTTTTTGAGCTCCGGAAGGTTCATCTTGTATTCGCTAGGCAGCGGCTCAAGCCGTTTCACCACTTTCTTCCCCTAGATGCTCCTATGAATACCCCTACTGTGGAGATAGTACCCAACGTTGCATTGATTTTTTGTTTCATCTAATCCATCATTTCCCTCATTCATACAGAATAACGTCACCAAAAATGTGTTTTCACTGGCAATATAGGTATATCACGGTGGTCTCAAGATCATCAAAGTGCAAAGAAAAGTCTACAGAGACGAGCTAGAAGATGTTGCAGATATTCAAGAAAAGCTACTCAATATCACGATACCCCCTGGAATTCCACCAGGCACTCAAATCACATTTCCTGAAAGTGGTGACCAGGGACCATCGGTAATACCTGGTAGGCAAACTGCGCTATTAGTATCTGTTGAGAGAAATTGTATGTACAACACCTAAACAAGTACCTACTACTTACGTTAAAAACTATAATAAATGAAAATAAATTACCAAACAATTGGCCAGGGATTCCCCAGAAACAAGGGAAGGAAGCCCTAGGGTCCCTTTATAATTTATGTAAGTAGGAAGAAATGAGCTTTCTCATAAAAATGTCGATTCTCGACTTACGAATAGCGTGAAAATGGCTTCGAATTTTGGACCAGCCTGAGTCCCAAAGAACCAAAAACCTCGATTTTCATAAGTGGAAGTTTTATTCCCAGTAAGCATTTTTTGGAACATATCATGAAAACTTGATTGAATGCATTTTTCGATTTTAAGCAGCAGTTGTAACTTTATTTCCTGGATATCCTTCGTATGAGTGCAATACTTCAGAGTAAATTTTAGCACCGGAAAATTAATTAGTTCTTGAAAGCGAGATTGATAGCCAGCCATCAACTACGTAAAGTTATGACGGTAAGTCATAACTTCTCTAAACATGACATTTTCAAACGGCCACCATTTTGGAAAGTCGGGACTTAGATCCAATTTTCCACTCATTATGGAAGAAACTTTTATTAAAAATTGGTTTGTAGCTTTCAACTCGCAGTTTTTGGCCTTGGCTCCTGGTCTATCACCTGGTTCCACAGGTAGTAAAATCAATAGAAAAAACGACTCTAAGGTGCGAGAATTTACATAATGTCTGATAGCCATACAGCCCTAAAGGCCATTGCAGTCTACTCAATAGAGAGTTTTTGGTGCCAAAATCTCACGGGCCCCGTCAGGAGGAGACTAGCGCGAGCAACAGAGGATGCTACCCAGTTGAAGGAGGAAAGACGTTGACTTTGGACAGGAGGGGAAGGGAGGCGCTCGTGACGGTGGGCCTCTAGGAACGGGTAACTGTGTGGGGGCACCCTTTCATCGTCGCCCGCTGATGTCGGGAGGCAAATCCATCGTCACCCGCGAACTCCGTGCTTTGTGAAGAGGTTCCACGGGGCCCGTCAGTGGTTTCCAAAAACTCTCTAATAACATCAAGGCTAACCTGGGATTGACTGGACTCCCTGAAGGCTGCGGCTCGGGGCAATAAGTTAACTTTGCTCTGGGTCCCTGGCCATGGAGGAGTAGATGGCAATGAAGAAGCCGATCGACTCGCTAAGCAGGGATCGGAATCCCAATGTTTTGGGATCCCCTACTCAGGGTTACTCAACAGGTCCAAAAATGGGAGGACAGCAGGAGAGCTGCATACTGGCGCAACACTCCAAAGCAGAGGCAAGCCAAGCAGCTAATCACCATCTCTAAAAAAAGAGAAAAAGCTCTGCTGTCACTAAGGAGGAAGGACCTTCGCACCATAGTGGGTCTCCTGACTTGCCATTGCCCCCTGAGATACCATCTCAACAAGATGGGCAAGGCCAGGACAGTTGAATGTCGGCTCTGCTGCGAAGGAGTCGAAACAGCAGAACACATCCTCTGTGAGTGTCCTGCTGTAGCATCTACTGTTATCAGATGGAAAGAATGCGGATGGTTTGGTGAGGTGTCCTTGTGTATTACAGCCACTCAAGCCAGGGAAAATGAGACCGAGGGTTGTTGACTACCGACCAATGATGAAGTAGAAGGATTGATTTTCACAGACTGTTCGCGTACTTTAAGGCAGTGGTTTCCAATTCTAAACAGGGTGTCGACCAAACTTCAAGGATCGATCGTACATCTAATTTAAGTAAGAAAATGCATCGTAGCATCTTTTTTTAACCTCTTGTTTTTCCAAGTTTTTTTCAATTTCAATTTTTTTTTTTTTCGTTTTCTTGAACATGTCACTAAAATTACCAGAACTAACTTAATTTACCATAAACATGTAAAAATAAGGGCACCGTTAGAAAGGGCGCCAAATTTTCCATTTTCCTACAGAAAATTATTGCCAGTAAAGGATGGTGCTTCTTTCGAATTTTAAAGGCGAATGAAGAGTAAACCAGAAGGGCAAGTGAACTCACAATCGAGATGAAATTCTTTCCTAACAATTGGCAGAGTGGAGGGGCTCTCTAACTCATTATGACTCGAGCTGCTCAATGCCCAAATTACGAAGGTGTGAGACATGGAAGCTCGGCCCTTTCCCCAGCCTGACTCACCACGCTATCTAAGATTTTGGAACAGGTAGTAGGTATACCCTTTGAAGAATTGGCCAGCCGCATTCTTTCTATCTGCGAACAGTACCAGATTCCGGCATTTCGGTAAGGTACTCTTGTCCCGGCCGAAATTGCTCAGGAAACGCTCGAAAAACTTCTTCACTTTGTGAAACAAGAGGTTTTCAAACGGGCACTTAAGTGAAAAGGGAATCCTCTCACAATAGATCAAACTTATGGTCCAAGTGACTAAGGGCTTGCCCCGTCCCAATAACGAAAAAAATCAATAAAATAGTCATTGTACAGCCAATAAAATTGGTTTCAAGAATTTTGATTCAAGTCAGAAGTCGAAGTTTTTGGCCTTGGCTTCTAATCTATCAGCGTTCCACAGATTGTTAGTTGTCCTCTGCATTGTCAATAAAATTGGGTTCAAGAATTTTTTCTTCTTTTTCTTTCTCATTTAGGACTCGTGGTGTTTTTGACCACTGTGCGTCGCCTTGAAGCAGTTGGAGCATTATTCAGTGTTAAGGTATGTTTCAGGGGACATAGTCTTCGTAGTGGAAGACAGGCCTCACCCGGTTTTCAAAAGGGAAGGCGTGAACTTGTCAATGATGACCAACATCAGCGTGGAGCAGTCGCTAGTAGGAACAGTCTTGGTGATAAACACTCTGGACGACCGCACTCTTAGAGTCGCAATAACTCAAGTTGTGACGTAAGTTATCCAATTTAGGATGAAATTGGATCTTAATTTTGAATCATTGAATCCTCTTTGGAGTCTCAAATTGTTGGAATTTTTTTAGCCCTGAGTATGTCAAGGTAGTGCATGGAGAAGGCATGCCATATCCTAAAGATCGAGATAAGAAGGGAGACTTGCACATCAAATTTCACGTAGAATATCCAAAGTAAGTTTTAGCAAGTACCGTTTAACTCATCTATTCCTCTTCAGAAAATTACGTGGTTTTATTTTAGTAGTCAATCGAGATATAGATGTAACGATTCCCAAAATTGACAGGTTCATACCTCAAAATAGCAAGAAAATGATAGCAAGAGCGTTCGCCTACGCTAACGCACAGGGGAAAGAAGAAGCCAAGCTGGAGGCGTGGGGCAAAATCGTTCAAGACGATAAAATCAGCAGAATGATTCCCCCACCGCCCGCAGTTTTCAACAACCAGCCTGGCATAGTGCAAGTCGGACCTAACGTATTTCTGCAGCCTCCTCCCATGAAAATGGCGTCTTTAGCTACCAGAAACCAGTCATTTGCGCCAGTTAACAGTTCTGTACCTCCTCCAATATTACCACTGGATAAGCACGCTTACTAGCATAATCTATCTGGAATGGTTTGGATATCGAATTACTGGTCACTGGTTCAACATCAGACATGAACGACCATATTATAGTTATTTACTACATCTTTGTTCCACTTGTTCATCAAAAGATAGGTTTTAATTTCAGGCCAAAATATATGTAATATACTTGGAAGTCCTTGTTTTTCCCTAGTATCCTTTGTGCTGGTTGGAAGTAATAAAACAGAAGTTTCATCAACAAAGAGTTGACATTATTATTTATCTACTGGGAGCTAAGCTACCCTGGAACACGTTTGTGTCAATGAGTGCGGAAACCAATATAGTACAGAATAGTCGAGGAAGAGCATCAAAGAGAAGATACGGTGGAACGGCACAAGCACTGCCAAGCGAAGATAGATGAACCTGCTGGAGCTCAAAAACCTGGGTTATAGCTAGTTTTATCTTATCAGTCGGCCGATGTGACGTATCGTGACAAAATTCCTGTGTTCCAAACTCGTATAATAATCACACTCCTGCTCAAAATTAGAGCACCACCATCCATTTTTTTCGTATGTCTCTTTCCTTCTTCCCTTATAAATTTTGAATCCTGGACTGGCCACCAGGGAGCCCAGACATGATTCCGATAGAGCATGTTTGGGACTTGCTGAAAAGAAGGATTCGAGCTAAAGATCCACCACCAGACAAACTTCAGCAGCTGTAAACAGCAGCGAAAGAGGAGTGGGACAATATCCCCAGGAGGATGTCCAAAACTTGATTAGAGGCATGGGTCGAAGGGTCCAAGCCCTCTTCCGAGATAGAGGAGGTAATACCTAGTATTTGAAAGCTAAACTGGCATAATTCAAACCTTCTTTTCAATTTTCATCATTTTACCACAAGAAGTACATTTTTTTAAATTTATTAAAAACATCTTTTTTTCTCGAATTTGTGCCTTTTTTGGTTATCTTTTTCTTTCTGTGATTGCAAACAATGTGTGGAAATGGATAAAAACTTGATAAGAGAAAAAAGAAGGGGACAAACGAAGAAATACATGGTGGTGCTCTAATTTTGAGCAGGAGTATATTTTGTGTTTTTTATAATGAGGAATTTCACCATGTCGGAATTTCCTATTTTTGACCCCAAAATCGGATTCAGCACCTCTAAAAAACCCCCTAAGGCAAACTTTCAGCCCGAACTTCCTAATTTACGAATAAACAAAACAGTGTAAGAATGTTTAAAAAAACCGGGAAAATGACGTCATGCTGGAATAGTTCATTTATGGCCACTTGAAGCGCTGAGATCGAGAAATCCATAGTCCCCAGATGCAAAATTTCATGAAAAAGTAAAGTTCGAAATCGAAAAAACTGAAGAAAAAAATAGAAAAAGCGAGATGGGGAAAATTAGGTTTCCTCTGTTTTTGTTTGATAACTTTTCTCTTAGAAAACACGATTTCGTCATCCCAATGGGCAACACTGGGAGGAGACGGCTATCCGAACAGCCCAATCAGCGAGCGTTCCCGCTTCACATTCGTTTTCCCGGTTAGTTTTGAAATTAAAAATTTTGACTGTCTCCCAAAAATAACAGGAGACTTATTTTCCGAAATCAGCCCGATTTTCATCTATCCCACACCATTAACTATTCAGGAAAAATGCAAACAGAAATCGGTGAAATTCCTCATTCTGTAATTCAAAGAGGGGGTGGGGGGCTCACAATGTGGTGACCGAATGCTTCTGTTCTGGATGTCCAGAAGCAGTCGCACCTACATAGCAATTGCTCGGCAGAGTCCACTGATTTTCCCATTCCGAGCACTTTTGATTTCCCAAGCTGAAGACGTCCGCGATGCCAGGAAATGGCAGTCGGACGAAAATCCAACCCGAAAATCTTGTTTACTTCACTTTGCTTTTCATCAGACCACCCCGCTAAGAATTCAAAGCACGGTTGACATCAAATGTCGCCCTGCACCCATCGCAGCAGTCAGAAAGGCTTCGGAGAGTATCTCCACACCTTAGAATGAAAATAATAGGAAAAGATGCTCTACACATAAATAAAATATAATAATAGTTCAACCGTAAAAAACTTGAGAACAATAAATAAAAATATTTACATCAATCACAGTCTTTATCGCTTTTCGTCAGTTTTTCCGGTGGTTCTTCTGATGAAACCCGAACGTGGTTTTCTAGGGTCAACTTGGCGTGATAAGAAGTCGACGTATCGCATTTCGTGATCTCTCTGAGCAGCATTGTCGCGTACACGGATGAATTTAGCGAAAAATCCATGATAACTGCTTTGTAATCTCCATCTGCAAGTAATCAAAATGCGAACGTTTCAGCCAGAAAATCTCACAACATTCCAGAGGTAGATGGTTTCCAAGTACCCACAAATCCACTATTTCCGCATATTTGCATGTCAAACAAGACAAAGGGAAAGAATAAAAATATTAAGGATAACTTTTTCGAGGGGAAATAAGTGATCAACACTAAAACATTAGCTCTTTCACTAACAATGAGGCAAATTGGACATCTGAGGTTCAAAAAACCCATCGATTTCAACGAATCAAAGTTCCAGTTGTAGCCAACTATCCCAGAAATACAGAGGTATTGGGAAAAACCGCTAGAGATCGCCCAAAGTTTGAGCAGTGTGGCCGTAGTCGTTGGGGCGCGCGTTCTTAGGTGGTGAAATTTGGACCAACTTCTGCGGGGGCCGTGGGTTTGAGTCTCACTGCTGCCAGAGAATGCGTCCCGGGCTCAATGCCCCCTTGTCGCAACCCAGGATGGTGAGCACAGAGTAACAGAGACAAGATAACAGAGGAGAAAGCCAACATGGCAATGGCGTGCAAGCATATTTGAGGCTGCCTCTGTTGCGCCATCTACTTTCAGCTAAGGAACTACTACTAGTAGGTGTGGGTAGTGACGATTCGATACTTCTGATATTTATTGATATCGATATTTTGTTTCGATATTTCCGATATTTGTATCGATGTTTTTCTTGCGATATTATCGAATATCGAAAGAAAAATATCGATATCGAAAGGAAAATATCGATTGTTAAGGTTATTTTTATCCTACTGTAATTTATCAGTTTCCCCCTAAATAAAAATAAATAATAAAAAACAAACTAAATAGAAACGGAAGAAAACACGTAAACAACAATGTTGACATAACATGCCAACCCCCACTGTCCGACATGCAGTCCCCATGCTCGATATGGTGAGAGGGAGGGACGAGACAAGACTTCTTCTCGTTTCCACGTTCGCTATTACTGTTTTGAAATTAGTGGCGATTCGATGTACCTTTTGATGGGATATTTAACATCAAAATAATATCGGAAGGCTTTATTGAATTCGATAAAATTCATCAAATGAATTTCATTAGGGAATCTGCCAATGGCTAACGATGCAAAAATATATTCGATATCAGTGACATAATATTTTTTATTCGATAATCTATCGATATCGACAAAAAACGATGCAAAAACATATTCGATATCGGTGACATAAATATTTTTCTTTCGATTATCTTGTGATATTGATGGAAAAAGTTTTGCATAGTTCTATGCAAAAACATAATTATTCGATATGAAAACAATATTTTTCTTTCAATATTCTACCGATATTGATAACAAACGATGCAAAAACAGTGACATCAATATTTTTCTTCCAATATTCTATCGATATCGATAACAAACGATGCAAAAACAGTGATATCAATCTTTTTCTTTCGATATTTTACCAATATCACTGATATTCATGAAAAAACGTATTCAATTTCAGTGACATCAGTATTATACTTCCGATATTTTACCGATATCAATGATATTTATGAACAACTATGCAAAACCACATGCAATATTAGTGATATCAAAATTTATCTTTCTATATCTTATCGATATCACTGATCTTGGTTCGAAAAAACATTCGTTATCAGTGACATCAAGATTTTTCTTTCGATATTCTATCGATATCACTGATATCGATATTTTTCTTCCGATTTTTATCGACATCGATACTGTCTTCCGATATTGTTTCGATGTTAAATATCGCATCGAAAGGTATATCGAATCGTCACTAGGTGTGGGGGGGAGGCTATGCCGCTGCTTTTCAAATCACCGACTTCCTTTCAAATGACCAGAAATTATAAATTTTTTATTTCTTCATCATTTAGACTAGCAAGAAATACTTAGGAAATCCATTCAAGACGAAAGATTATTCCCTAATAGCCAGTTCAATTGTTGTTGGCCCTACTGCCAGTTGTTCAAATGTTCAATCAACAACTGTCACCCATAGAAACGTTTGAAACCTAGTATATTATTGATAATCAGCTCGAATTTAGTCATAAATACCGAGAAAATAACTATGTTATCAAATTAATTACTTTGATGCGGCTGGTAACGCCCCAAGGAGGAATATATGTGACAAGGTGACTTGTTGTGAAGATGTTAGACAACGCGATCTGTTGCCGTCAGCTCTAACTACCTACTGGAGCTTTAGCTTTCAGCCCAGTGGCGGTGAGGCAACAGGGAGCCAGGAGCGAAATCATCAGAGCAAATTCCGATCTTCCCTTCAGAAGACAGCTGATGACATCTCCTACACTAGGATTGGCAGTTGGACGAAAATCCAACCTGAAATGGTTGTTTACTTTACATTACAAGGAATTCACATTCGCAAAGCGCAGTGGCTACTATCAGTCCAGGAGCGATGATTATCGTAGGGAACCATCAACACACCAACCCACACAATCCCAGAAAATTTCATCGAAATCGGAAAATTACTTCGTATAGTTTTCAGAGTTCAGGAAGGTCTAAAATGTAAAACGCGAGTGGAAATTTTGATTTTGGAGAACTTTTTTTCAACCTTGAAAAGTGAAAACAAAGCTCCCGCTACCTTGGTAGACTCGGACGAAAAATATAACCAATTCTAATTTGTACAGTGAGCTTGAAACAGGTTAGGTAAGCATTCAGAAAAGGTGCATTTCTTCCAAGTCGTGAAGTGGAATGACGAAATGCCTAGAAATACCTAGAAATCCTCAAAATAGTGGGTTGTTCTATGTGAGAAATGTAGAATTTAAGATCAATGAAAATCGATGTTTACCTTCAACTATAGGTAGGGATTTCCCTTTCATTTTATCCAGGTCAGAAAGTATCAAATCTGCTTCCGTATTTGTGTACTGGACTATTTTCCACTCCAAATCTTGAACTTGAGTGAGAACTTTTCGGTACTTTCCATACATGGAAAACGTTCTGAAAATTGAATACGTTGGTGAGCAAGTGCATGCGATAAGTATGTAATACAATAAGTAGGTAAACTACAACCTATTAAGCAACGAATAGTTGGCACTGAGTAGTAATGGCCGTGTTCTTTAGTGCCAGCCGTGTGGACCTTGGTAGAGCGCTAGCTCGCGTTACCAAGGCTCCATTGAAGCCACAGCAGAAGCTGCGCCTCCTCCGCACGTACTTACTGCCAAAGCTGACCTATGGGTTAGTCTTTGGCAGGCTTACGGCGGGGAGGCTGCAAGAGTTAGATCGAGAAGTCCGCTCTGCTGTGCGCTCTTGGCTGAGGTTCCCACCTGGTGTCCCAAGTGCCTATGTTCACGCACCGGTCAAATCCGGTGGGCTTGGCATTGTGTCTCTCTCGGCATGTATCCCTTCATTGCGCCGCCAGCGCCTGCTAGCCCTTCAAGGGTCGAGCTGGGAGGTCGCCCGTGCGGCTGCTGATCTTCATTTTGTCAGGCAGCAGTTAGCATGGTGCGACCGAGCAACACCATCTGCTCCAAAACCCAGTTCGTCTGCTGAGTTCGCTGCTGCGCTGCATGAGTCAGTAGATGGTAAAGAACTCCGACAGTGCTCCGAAAGCCCTGTCTCTTCCCAATGGGTAAATTGGGCTTCGGAGGGCATTGGGGCCCGCGACTACCGACACTTCCACGCCGTCCGCATGGCAACTCTGCCAACTGCGGTACGGTGTTCGAGGGGTAGTCGTGGGACAACTCTACCCCTTTGCCGCGCCTGTCGGAGTGGAAATGAACATCTGTATCATGTAGTGCAGCAATGTCCTCGGACTCATGGGGGCCGCATTTTACATCATGATGCGGTCGCCAAGCAGATAGCAGGTGCTTTGTCATCAAGCGGGATGTTGAGAGGGAGAGATTGTATCACATGCCAAGTGACCAGGGTAAGAAGCCCGACATCGTTGCCGTCAAGCCCGACCAGTCTTGCATTATCCTGGATGTCCAAGTTGTCAATGGCAGCTTGGACATGGAGCAGACTTGGCGGGCTAAGATAAGAAAGTATGATAGAGATGATTTACGGCAAGCAGTGTCGGAGCTAAAAGGAGTGGCACCCAACAACATCAGGGTGATGGCTGCAACCTTATCATGGCGCGGGGTGTGTTGCGGGAAAAGTGCCACGGATTTGCGTGAGTTGGGCATCTCAGTAGGCGTACTCCGTGGTATCACCACCCGTGTCCTGCTCGGCTCATATTTGAACTGGTGGTCGTTTTATAGAGGCACTTCCCTTCATCCCTCTCTCCCACCCCCACCTTCCTCATCTTCCCTCATCCCTAGGGCCGGCGTCGGGTGAGTCCTGGGCGTCCTCCCCAGTATTTAATTATTTATTTATTTATTTTTATTTTATGGCGTGCCCCCTCCGTCAAAAAAGACATTTTGTCTTTGAGGGGAGTTAGAAAAAAAAAAAAAGTTCAAATGTCCGTAATGGGTGTCATTTGATTACGCAATCAAATGATGCAGAAGCGCGCAGTACGTTTGCGCAGAATTGTTCCAGAGACAACCAGAAAGCAAAAGGAAACAATAGTTCGGATGAGATCGAGTCAATAAAAGAGTTGTAAACAAACCAAGGGAGTTGGTTATAAAGTTTACCAAAGTAGCTCACGCCCTAATGCGTATTGCGTAAAATACCTAATTTATCAATACGCTAAACGTCCAATGGGGGGTGCGCCTTGATTTTTTTAGATTTTTAATCGGAAGTAGACTACATCCTGAGAATTTTGGTACCAACCACGACCTTCCAGCGTGAGTAGATCTGTTTCTATGATTTTTCAAAGTTTCGACCGTTTATGACGTCACGCGCCCCTCTCGCCTGGGCGGGACCCCCCAGCCCACTGTGACGTCATAAACGGTCGAAACTTTAAAAATTCATAGAAAAAGATTTACACACGCTAGAAGGTCGCGGTTGGCACCAAAATTCTCAGAATGAGGTCTACCTTAGATTAAAAATAACAATAAACAGTTTTTCCTACCCAGGCGCACACCCCATCTGAAACCTGCCTTAGACCAGTGATCTATCGTAACATCAGGAATACCAGCTCATAATATTAGAGCGTCAGCTGGGGAAACTCACTTTTTCGAATTTATGAAGGTATCCATTGTAATTCCATCTTCTTCCATAACTTCGTAATACCATTTCTCTGTGACATTGCCGGGGAATTCAACGTCGTTGCCAGGCATGGGGTACACGACTTGTGACAAAGGTGTATTTTCCAATTCTTCTTCCGTCAGCTTCCTCACTTTATCGATGCGAACTGAAGAGAATGAGGGATTAGAAAGGTGGAAAATCAGGGAGAGAACATTTCGATGACAAAGAGACAAATAAAACTTAAGGGGACCTACCCATAAAGCACCCAAGAAACACGAAGGCAACACATAGTCTCAGTTATAGAGTTGTTTCTAGATTTTGTGGGTAGCCTATAGTGACTATAGTCTTGTGACCTTGAAATGATATCGCCATGGAAGAAGTAGAAGGGAGGCTTAGTGAATGCACAATGGTGTCTCGGACTATGATGTCTCGGAACTTACAAGATATTTAAAACTCAAAACACAGATAGGCTCAATGCACTATGATGTAGAGGGAATTCTGAAAAATACAACTTCAAGATCATGAGTTGTAAGGCCTCAACTCATCTAATTGTACTGATTATTAATAATTGTGACGGAGCACCAGTTACTCTGTCACCTGGGGTCTGTTTGGAAAGGCAGTCTGGAACAGTTCGGGATCAAACCAGAACTGAAAAGGGGAGGGGATAGGCCCTAATGGGCTGCTCCAAACTCCTCCGGGCTCCTCCAAGCCCCTCCGAACCGTTCAGGACTGCCTCTCCCAAAAAAAAAACCACTGATTCGTGATTCGATGGAGCGATTCTTCTGGGAAGTCGATTATTGGTGCCATTGTAATAAGTTATCTGACCTGGTTGCTTCGAGTCGCACGTTGTCACTGAACTGTTGCTATTTGAACTATTTCCTTTTGATAAGCGATGTTTTGTCCTTTTTTAGTGCTCAGATACAGGTGTTCTAATCAGTTAAATAGTTCGTGTCTGGATTTGTCTCGAATCTTGAAAATTGTTCACGATTTTGGGCCCGATTTGCCTGTTCACTTGGTTCTATACATGGATTTGTTTTCGTGAATCTGTTTTAACCTATTCCTCTGCTACCATGAAACAGTATTTTTCTAGGGGGCTCCCCATGAGTGACGATTCAATAGAGCGGAAGAATCGCTCCATCGAATCACGAATCAGTGACAGAGTAACTGGTGCTCCGTCACATAATAAATTATGAGGGAAGCTAATATATAATTTTACATGCAAACTTCAAAATTCACTGAGAAATTCACCAAATTGTATATTGTGGTTAAATTCGATTGCAAAATCGCTCTTTTTCCATCCTTACGAGTTACGACGCAATTTTAATTAGTTAGGATGGGTAACTCAACCCCTGGATTTTATAGTCTTTCCCTCCTCCCAAAGCTGTGGTAAACTACGTCCATGAACAGATGATCATCGGCTCAGAAGTAGAGGTCTTCCTTGCTCTGACAAGTGTTTTTTCCCCAGTTGTAAGTACTCACACATAACATTAAACTAAAACATACTTTTCTCAGTTGCTTCGGGTGACTCCCCAACATCAGACTCATTATCTGATTCGCCGTCATCCACATCATTTTTCTCTTCGTTTCCCTCTTTGCTGGAGCCGTTTTCTGGAGCATTATTCTCACCCGGGGCCTCTTCGACAATCACCAGATCTCCAGCTATTGGCTTCAATCCGAATTCGCGAATTCTTCGGGATACCACTTTGTTCCATACGTAGCTTTGATAAGCATGGAGGTAGAGTAACATCGAGTTTCTCGGAATCTGCGGCAACACAAAAATACCAAAACTTAACCACAATATTAAACTTTTTTCCACAACAGAATGTAGAGGCGAGACGTAAAAATAACACATGTGTTATGACCCACATCTTATAAACAATTTAGTTCTCAAATAAAGAAGCGATGGAAACCCCTGAATGAGTCAACACCCACAGGGAGAGACACGTCAATATGACGTCACCCTTCCACCTCTTTCTCTCCGACAGAAAGTACCTATCTAGAGTATATAAGCTCACTCAGGGGTGATCCTGTATGAAATCTAGTCCACTCATTCGCCTTGTTCATTTCGTTCTCTACCTTCGCATTCAATCACTAGCTAGTTCCATCTGAGTTGCTGGTTTGCCCCTCAAAAGGCGCCGCTCTCTGCCTCATCTCACCTAGAGCTCTTCTCTCTACAATAGGCTCACTAGGTAAATGTCCCGCCTCCTTAAGGTCGGACTCGTATGAGACGGTCTGGGCTAACGCCACCGAGGTGACATTGTAGTCGTTAGGGCTAGGGACATTCCCTCTTCGTTGGGTAGGGGCTAAAGAAAACGCATCAACCGCATCGAGAAGGTCACCTCCTTCACTCGACGACACGCAGACACAACAACAGGTTTACAACAAAAAGGTCACGTACAGGCGCCTCGGAAACCACAATCGAAAACCTCCCTCTTTAACAATACGGGCTAGCGAACAGCTGCGGCAGGGTCAAACAAGAATGAATGGAAAAATGAGCAAAACCTGCAAATAGAGTGACTACTATTTGACTTAGGGTCTAAAACCAGAGAAACACGTGATTTTGCCAAAAACAAAAACCCTTTAAAAAAAACGTCGTTTTCTCAAAATTAAAGTTCCGTTTTTGGTACTTTTTACCTTACAGCGTAAAAACTTTGGCCTTTAATAATTTGATTCTAACGAAGTCCTATAGGTAGATCGTTTCCGCGTCGAATGAGACGAACCGCGATTCTGTACGTTCTATAGCATTTCCAAGCCAAATGAAACCTTTTCCAAAGCAAATGAAACCTTTTCAAGTTAAATGAAACCTTTTCCCAACCAAATGAAACCTTTCCCAAGTCAAATGAAACCTTTTCCAAACCAAATTAAAGTTTTTCCAAATCAAATGAAACCTATTGAGAAAATGAGTGAAATGAGGTAGCTAGATAGGTAGATACTCTGCAAATTTCAGATCGATGCATTTGTGCCTATCGTACAAAGAAGTTGTAAAAATGAAAATCAATGATTTTTAGACATAGGATTATCGAAGTAGATCTCACCTTAATAGAATAGGAAACAAGTAAGTTTGAGAAATTTCTGACTGTTGAATGTGAGTGGGTACCTACCTACTCGCCACCCCCACACGGAGAAACCGATAATTAAGGGGGTCACCAATACTTAAATTGACTGATTCAACCTCTAAGACTGAATTTCTGAAATTTTGTAATATATTTTCATTTGGTTTGGAAAAGGTATCATTCGAGTTGGAAAAGGTTTCATTTGGTTTGGAAAAGGTTTCATTTGACTTGGAAAAGGTTTCATTTGATTTGGAAAAGGTTTCATTTGACTTGGAAAAGGTTTCACTTGGTTTGGAAAAGGTTTCATTTGACTTGGAAAAGGTTTCATTTGGTTTGGAAAAGGTTTCATTTGACTTGGAAAAAGTTGCATTTGGTTTGGAAAAGGTTTCATTTGACTTGGAAAAGGTTTCATTTGGTTTGGAAAAGGTTTCATTTGACTTGGAAAAGGTTTCATTTGACTTGGAAAAGGTTTCATTTGGTTTGGAAAAGGTTTCATTTGACTTGGAAAAAGTTTCATTTGGTTTGGAAAAGGTTTCATTTGACTTGGAAAAGGTTTCATTTGGTTTGGAAAAGGTTTCATTTGGTTTGGAAAAGGTTTCATTTGACTTGGAAAAGGTTTCATTTGGTTTGGAAAAGGTTTCATTTGACTTGGAAAAGGTTTCATTTGGTTTGGAAAAGGTTTCATTTGACTTGGAAAAGGTTTCATTTGACTTGGAAAAGGTTTCATTTGGTTTGGAAAAGGTTTCATTTGACTTGGAAAAGGTTTCATTTGACTTGGAAAAGGTTTCATTTGGTTTGGAAAAGGTTTCATTTGACTTGGAAAAGGTTTCATTTGGTTTGGAAAAGGTTTCATTTGGCTTGGAAAAGGTTTCATTTGGTTTGGAAAAGGTTTCATTTGACTTGGAAAAGGTTTCATTTGACTTGGAAAAGGTTTCATTTGGTTTGGAAAGGTTTCATTTGACTTGGAAAAGGTTTCATTTGGTTTGGAAAAGGTTTCATTTGACTTGGAAAAGGTTTCATTTGGTTTGGAAAAGGTTTCATTTGACTTGGAAAAGGTTTCATTTGGTTTGGAAAAGGTTTCATTTGACTTGGAAAGGTTTCATTTGACTTGGAAAAGGTTTCATTTGGTTTGGAAAAGGTTTCATTTGACTTGGAAAAGGTTTCATTTGACTTGGAAAAGGTTTCATTTGGTTTGGAAAAGGTTTCATTTGACTTGGAAAAGGTTTCATTTGGTTTGGAAAAGGTTTCATTTGGCTTGGAAAAGGTTTCATTTGGTTTGGAAAAGGTTTCATTTGACTTGGAAAAGGTTTCATTTGACTTGGAAAAGGTTTCATTTGGTTTGGAAAAGGTTTCATTTGACTTGGAAAAGGTTTCATTTGGTTTGGAAAAGGTTTCATTTGACTTGGAAAAGGTTTCATTTGGTTTGGAAAAGGTTTCATTTGACTTGGAAAAGGTTTCATTTGGTTTGGAAAAGGTTTCATTTGACTTGGAAAAGGTTTCATTTGACTTGGAAAAGGTTTCATTTGGTTTGGAAAAGGTTTCATTTGACTTGGAAAAGGTTTCATTTGACTTGGAAAAGGTTTCATTTGGTTTGGAAAAGGTTTCATTTGACTTGGAAAAGGTTTCATTTGGTTTGGAAAAGGTTTCATTTGGCTTGGAAATGCTACATATAAGAGATTAGTCTCCCAACTCAGCCGGTTTTCAAATTATTCCTAATGAACAAACCACTTTTGAATCGTAAAGAATTCATCCCTCTAAGTATAATATATCCCTAGTGTGAGCTGCCGCTCACTGAATCCTCACCAATTTCAGTGGCGGAGCTGAGCTAAATTTAGCTTCCCTCCTGAAGCCACTAGAACCGAAGGACGCCACCTCCATCTCGGCGTCCCAACTCCCCAGAGAAGCGAGACCAGCTGACACCTCGACGCAGCCAATCAGAACCCTCCACGCACAACACCTCAGTGGAGGGGTGGGGAGCAACAGCGGAATTTCCAGAAAGCATTGGCGGCGTCGCATTAGTCCCCTACCAACCGTCAGCAGTATCAGTCGCAGCGCGCTCGACCCCACGATCCGATTCTGCCTCTACCCCCCCCCCGTCTACCTTGTGCGCACAAATCAACCACGAAGTCGACATACTATCTAATCGCGATCCCTGCAAAGTCCCCGAGCTACAGAGGAGACCGACCCTTCATCCTACGCCACGAGCCGGCAGAATTCCTCAGGGCCCTGTCCGCGTAAGTGCACGAACCAACCATACTCTAGTAAAATCTTTGGCCAAAGAAGTGCGGTGTTAGAATAAATCTTAAACCATAACTGAAACGAAACGATATACATTATTACATAAACTGAACTGCCTCTATGGATTTTGACTTGGAAATTGGATATTGATTGATGAGATTTGGACTATTGATTGTATTGAAAACGCACGGAACTTTTGACGAAACCATTATAACTTTCTCATGTCACAAATGTGTCACAACTGAATTGCCCTTCAGGCTGTATCTTTTTGCGTGCGCAGCACGAGTTTTGAACTGTTCCTATTAATAAAACTAAGCTGTTAGTTGTACTTCTGCTTTTTCCTTTGACTTTTCCCTGGTTCAGATAACACATAAGAGGAACGTGCATCGACACACCTCAGGTTTGCAAATTCCCTTCAGGAAACATCATTTAAGCCCCTCAGGCCGGACACACTTGTGATCCGTGGTTATTTCATGCGCCCTTCAGGCCGTCACAATTTCGACACAACTTCGCTACGGAACTTCTAAATTGATTGCGCCTCGCCACAGGTAAATATAAACGCCCTTAATTTTCAACCTAGTAATAAGTGTTTTGGTAATTGCATTTCTTCCCCACAGAACTCGTCGACACAGTCGCGCACTAATTGGTGACATCGGTAGGAATTTATTCCTCCCCTTGTCAGCAGCGAGTGGGCACAACAGGCTTACACTAGGGAAAAAGTTTTGATGCGATCAAGTTTCCACTGCCGACTCCAGGGGTTTACGTTTTACGATAATGGCCCAAATGGACAACTCAGAAAAATCATAAAACCCTCAATATGGATGGTACTTAATCGCGGTTTATCTCATTTGACGCAGATATGTACTAAAAAGACTTCGTTGGAATCAAATTTTCACGCTAGAAGGTCAAAAGTACCAAAAACGAGACCTTGGTTTTGAAAAATGACTTTTTGGCAAAATCATATACATTTTTCTGGTTTCAGACACCTAGTCATATATAATTTGGAATCAGCGATAAATTTCCAGTAAGAAGAGAGTGTTTGTGGAATTCTTGCGCATCTATGTGATTATCTGTGATTTTCTAAAATGAAAAAGGCCGAAAAAACGAAAAATCGCCCAAAACTCGAAAAGTGGACGTGACAGAAAAAAAAAAACGGAGATCAAATTTGAATTCAGCGAAGTTCGAAGATTCGAGGCGCCTGAATGTGTTTTTTCTTCTAAACCTGCGTAATCGCTGAGTCCAAGAATCAAGGGAACTATAACTTGAAACAGAGATTCCAGCTACAGCGTAAGATAAAACCTCAAAGTGCTTACAGCAGTTACAACTTACAGCAATCAAAGCATCATAGAAATTTTTGGGTTGTTTCTTCAGAGCCGCCAGAATTTTCCCCTCGATGCTGCATTCGTGTCTACGCCCCAAACATTTAAGAGCGAGTACAGGATCCTTGAGTTTGGCGTACGTTTCGCAAGCCTCCTGTACTTCAGACACTATTCCAGGTTTGGGCTCCAATATAGCATTCACGGCCTGCAACATTTCCAAAACGCGTGTAAATAGGGACGGTGAATCTCAAGGATGCTTTCACCATTTTGTGTCGAGTCGAGAACTTACTCCCTTCCAGTCTTCTAAAAGCATTAACTTCCCGATAGTGAACGTAGGCATAGATGCACAACTTCCGAACCTTTGGAGGCCGAAATAATTTATAAACCCTGAGGACTGAATGTTAGTCAAAGCTTCATTGATCTCTTCGTTGCTCTTAGTAACATTCCTGCAAAAAAGAAAAAAAAAACGTTAATTGGTATACAAAATTGATGAACTTCAGTAGGATTTATGACAGTGGGGTTAATTAAAGTCCCTTAAGACATATTTAATTCAACTAGAAATGAACGAGAGGAAAATTCAAAATTTGGTTTTCATGCATATTTAGAGTAAATATGATAATCGGAAATAGTTACACGAATTCACTCTCCCCTCAAGGTCTAACATAATCCTGATGGTAAGGAGAAGGCTTTTGGTTTATTATTTGCAATAATGAACCTTTGGAATCGACCAAGAAAAAAAGTTTTTAACACCCCCTCAAAATTTGATGGTTTACGTTTCAATGTATAGAATCCAAAAATCGAATATAAATTTGGCCGTCCGTCCGCCGTAACGGCACTTTCCCCACTTAGCATTGACCGATTTTGATGAAATTTGCTATGTAGGCTCCATCTGGGTTCTAGTTGTGCCCCGAAGATTTTGGTTGACGCCGGTCACTTCTAAGGGTTGAAAAATGAATTTTGAAATTTTGAAAACGCCCTAACTCAAAACATTTTGATACAAACGTATTGTTTTTCCTTCAATTTAAGATTCTATAGAATTTTTAAAATTTTTTGAGACCACGCGGAGCCCTGTAGGACAAACCGTTCGCTCCCTACGAGAATTTAAGGGTTGGACGTACGATACATGAGAAACACGAGTGTGAATCGCAAAAGAGGCCTAATCTCCGTTCAAATTTTAGTTGACCGAAATGCGATCGATGTTTTCCTTCTTGTTGGATGGTAGGTGGCTTTGCAGACGAGTGATCAATGTAGAAAATAATAAACCATTGTGTAATAATTTGCAGCGTTTTCAGTATTGAACTCCTTCTTGGACGTTTTCTGGCGATAGAGGAGCAGGTTTTGGCTGAGAGGGCGGAGAAGAAGTTGTTCTACACGAGCATGGTATTCTACTATTTATACGTCTTATTCAGTTATTATATTCGTTTAATGCGGATCATGCGCCTAGTGCGTGAGTTCATAGTAATGGCAAATCTAATCGTAGTGCCTCGCACTCGCCAGGCGCGTGAGGTTGTATTACACTTTGAATCGCCCCACTTTTCATCCCGCACTTCCAAAGGTCTGTTTTATATTTTTCCCGCACTTACAGCGGTCCTTCAAATGACTAAATCGTAAAATCGGAGAAAGGCGGGGGACTGCATAAGGGCACAGTCCAACTCCAAAGTGATCCATGTTTCACAGAGGTTCAGGCGTAAAAGCAGCTCTGTGGTGATCAGCGACCTCTTCGCATTTCTGTCCATTTCGCTTCCTTAGCTCAGTAGAAAAACGAGCTCCGACTCAGAAGTGTAAATATAGTTTAGTTGGACGATAGGAGATCGAAGTTAATTTTTGATGATTCAACATTGTGGCGCAGTCGCACCAGACCCGGATGGCATCATTTCTCCTCAGCATTTTTCAGAGAAACAATAATTCATTAAGATTAGTCATCAAAAACAACTCCTTCCCAAGACACGAGTCGATCCACCGCCTATTCGGACAAACGTTGAGGTCAGTTGAGGTCTGCCCCATCAATAAGGAACAATAACAAAAACTCCGAAGCCAGTCAAAAATAGCGCGTTCTCACTGGGTTGGAAAATGCGGGCCAAAGCTGCCTCTCACCTCCCTGACTAAGTAAAGGGGTACCTAAGATTTCCTAATAGGGGGGGGGGGGAGATGTGATCAGCCACCTCTTCGCATTTCTGTCCATTCGCTTCCTTAGCTCAGTGGTAACGAGCTCCGACTCAGAAGTGTAAATATAGTTTAGTCGGACGATAGGAGATCAATCCCTGGTCGAGGGAAGTTAATTTTTGGTGATTCAACATCATTCGTGTGATAGAGAGTGACCTGATTAAAAGTACAATTTTTCCCTGATTTTTCTGCGTGAGTCTTATTTTCCCTCAGTCCCTAAAAAGGTGGTAGTGGCCTGGGAAAAGGGATACAACAACTTGGCTATAATGTTCAATCATCAAAAATTAACTTACCTCGACCAGGGATCGATCTCCTATCGTCCGACTAAACTATATTTACACTTCTGAGTCGGAGCTCGTTACCACTGAGCTAAGGAAGCGAATGGACAGAAATGCGAAGAGGTCGCTGATCACAACATCTCATCCCCACGTTTTTCGGACGATTTTACAAGCTTATCTCCCAATTCTTATGTAATTTTCATCAGTTTTGTCCCATTTTGTGGCTTCATTTCACTTACTGTTCGTTCCTAAGGCGTTATTGTGAAGAATAGAAGTTAATGTAGAAGAGTAAATTCATGAAAAAAGTTCGGCAAGGAGGAATCACTCACGCGCCTGTCGCGTGAGCCGCACAGTGAAAGGAATTCAACCAAATTTTCATTCCACTGGCGGCTCACGCGTTCCCCTACAGTTGGCGGCCGCACGTCGGTTCAACATAGGTCTAAAAACCAGCATCGAACGTGTTAATAGAGTTCCTAGTAGGTTTAGTTCGGCTCAGATACTTCCATCTGGCGATTTATTGTAAAGTCAGGTTCAGTCCTCACGTTCATATCCTGATCATGAGGATGTCTGATCAGGACATAAACGTGAGGAGTGAACCTGACGTTAGTAATTAGAACTTGCGATGAACATTTTCTCATCTGATCTGCCCACAGAAGGTCTCATGCGTTATTACTAGCCCATTGCTAAGTTAGCGTTTTCCTTAGTTTCCCATGCGTTCCACTGTAAACTACCTAAATGTCGTTCATTATCTTCTCAATTTTGTAGCAACGTTTTATTCGATTAAAGCCTTATGTTCAAGAGTTATTATTTATGACAGAAGGATAGAAGATTTCTGTTCTTTGATACTAAATTAATGTTGAAAAAGGTAAAGAACCAACCTGAGTGCCAGAGTGAATTTGTTTCCTGATAGATCTCCTAGCTTCAGAGGAGTGTGGTGATACGAGAAATTGCCGAAAAAAGCCTTGTAGCTCTTGAAAGTTAGCAATTGTTCAGCTCGTTTGTTTTTGACGCACATCCTTTGAGAGGTTTTGGCCCTTTTATCCTTAGTACCAGCGAAGGTGATCATATTTGGTTTCGTTCTGAAAGAAACAACGTACTCACAATAAAGCATAAGAATTATTAAACAAAAAATATGAGGCATCCTATTATGTTATTAAGTACGAACTTGTCTAACACACTTTCGATACCTATTGACCAATTTCCAACAAAAATGCCAAGTATCGCTAGAAGAAGGGTGGAACCCCAGAAGGTATAGAAGTACTAGCCTGAGAGTCTGAAAACTGATGAAGAACACAGCAGTATACATCAGGGGCAGCTGCTGTATACATTACCCTATAATACACATACATTACCCTATACTGGAGGCAAGAGTCTCCCTTTCCAAGCCACTCTGTGAACCGACAGTTGATTTGTTTGGCTCGAGGCCTTTCAAACTCACTCCGCTGAGGAGCCTAGGGCCTCATAAACGACCCCCCAGAGAGACCTTCACCTCAGAGCGTGCCCAAGCCATCATCATTTCTCGTTTCACCAGCAGCTCATCTTATTCCAGACCAGTCGTCGCCCAAAGGTCTTGGTTCTATAAAACTTTTGGCCATCAAACACCCAGAATAGTGGGCAGCGACTGATTGACGAAGACCTGGAGTTTTTAGTTGATGGCTGCAGTTCCACGTAGGATTTTAAGCTCACCATACTGGGCGAAGACTCCCTTGACCATATTTATCCTGACCAGGACATCCAGATCAGGTCATTCACCGCCTGGAACCTCGGTGCCTAGGTACATCACCTGACCTGTGTGTTTCATAGGTACATTACAGTATATGAGAGGTGTTGCGCTTGGCGGCATTGCCTCGCATTGAGAAGGATTTGGATTGACTGATAATCAGACTTTCCTTTTCTCCATCCTATCCAAGGACATTTACAATTCCCTGCTTGTCTTCAAAGCAATGAGCCAGAAGGCAGACGTCACCTGGATATTCCAAACCCTCGAGTCTTCCATTGAGGCTCCACTATATGCAATATAACCAGAATGGTTGACCTCAAAATTAACTAAAGAAAGGATATAATATGGATGTGAAACCGAGAAGGGTTTTTATAAGAAACTAAAAACTACTAAGAGTAACTGTCCAAGACCCTATCGCAAATGGAGTCCTCAGTGGAATCCCAGGCACAGGCGGGGATGATCGGTCCCGAAGGAGACAGAAAGCGCTGGAAAGACATGCAGAGGTGAAAAGGTTGGCAGAGATTAATGGAGGATCAAGGATTGAAGTTAATCGAGTCTCCGTCGAGTCAATCAGTTGGAGATGAATCATAAGACCAATTTACTGCACCAAGATAATTACAGTTCCTACAAGTAAGGGCTCCACAAAGAGCTTTTCACCTAGCCACAATCAATCTGAATGTTTCACTATTTTAAATTCTATAATTAGTTATTGACGACATGCATGCACTTTAATTAAAATGGTTGAACTAAAAATACTGACCTAAGATGTTTGGAAAGAAGTCCAACTAATTGCATCGTATCCATGTTTTCCTTGAAAACGGTGAAGTGGAGGAATCTACCTTGATTCGCCGGCCAGGTGTTGCGATCTGCACAGAAAAGAGCGAGTTCAGAATTAAGCAGAGCAACAACTAAATATTAAATTAAAGAATAGGTTATGCAAATTTGGAAACTCCAAGGATAGATTGGTGAGATTGAATCTTGGTGCTGAAAGTTACGATAAGTAGAACGTTACAGAAATGTTTCTGTGCCAATTGGGAGAGTGCAGTAGCAGTGCACGGTATCTAAAATGGTGAGATAATTTTAACTATGGGAATGGGGTAGTTGCATGATATTTTTTTGTATTTTTTCTGTGTAGTTAATCTCTATTGAAGTACGAATCTGCAAATAAAACTCCCAGAAACGCTTCCTAAAAATTTAGAGATTTTTTCAAAGAACGGGATTCTCGGATTCAGGCGGGAAAACCTACACACGGCTTGGACACTGCGGGGTGGGGGCTACGTCACGGGTGTGAAGGGGGCCAAGAGACTGCTACACCACTGTTACCCTGACGCAAGGTTGTGTTTTCATAAAACAACCAAAATATGCTTCAAAACTTTCAATTTAAACGATTAATTCATACATGTAAAGCCTGATTAATATATTTCAAAGTTTTTTTAATCATCACCATTATTTTCTAACTATATTTCAATGTTTTTGACTCGAATTGTCCTCGATGGCAGTGATTTCACCGCACTGTATCGTGAGATTCTCGTTTAGGGATGATGTAAGAGGAGTGGCCCGCCAACACTAGAAAGGACGGTACTTCTTTATTGAAATACGGCTAAACTAAATGGAATTTCGAACTGAAAACTGGTGCAGGCACGTTTTTAAGTGCGCTAAATTCGAATCTGAAGTCAAAAACACGAAATTCCGACCCATGCAACTACCCCATTGCGCCTTTCCTAAAAACATGATCTTAATAGAAAGTTTTTGCTACACCAGTGAGCGAATAATATCCATGAATAATGTAATATCCACGCAATTATGAGCAAAAATTCTAAATAAACTAGTACGGACTCGTAATGCTTGGTTGTCAAGGGCGACATCAAAAAAGGGCTTCTGACGACGCTGCTTCGTGACTACGTTATTTCCATAAACTTACTCTCTTGGAACCATTGTAAAATGATGATTAGTAGTTGTCTAGCTTCAATTGATTTGTTAGTCCCAGTAATGTATCAAGTTTTGGTTTTCATTCAGTTGTAAGGCAACAGTTACATTACTCCTCAGAAACAACCTAGTTTTTCACCTCTCTTTATAACGTTCGTCATATGCTCGCGCTGACAGAGTTTCAAATTACTCCCAGGGAAACTGAATCGACGGTTCCCAGGGAAAACAATCGGTAAGCCCCACGTTGCTAAAAATCGCAGCACGTGGATCCCCCCCCCCCCCCCCAACACAAAATTGCTGCCGCCTGATTAGCGGGATTCCTTTCTCTCTAAAGCCAATCAACCAGGAAGAAAATTCAGGAGGTCAAAAACTATCCCACCATAAAAGAATTAAAATGCATTGGATTTTCAAAATTCAAAACAATACAGCCCCAGCTGACGTACGAAACCATTCGGCTCGGCCAAAATTGGGGTTGAGTGCATCAGAGCGTTTCCACTAGAGCGCTCCAAGATACGCCAGAGACCAACTGCTGTATGACAAGAGGATGGCATCACAACAGTCTACATTGGTCCGAAGGAACCAGCTGCCTTCAGGAAAGAGTGGATAGCTGCCACGACCCCCTGGGGAAAATCTCTGAAGACTACCAGGACCTAAAGAGGATCAACAGGTCAGTCTAAAGTATCAATACTTTGCTCACCCCATCGCAAACCCACGGCATCTGCAAAGTACGGGAATTCGAGATGGCACGCAGTCAGGAGGTACCTAAGTAGGACGTAAGCTAAGCAAATGGCAAATAGCGGTGGGGCTTCTCCCGCATATCCTATTGCTGGCGTGGACCAGCAGTCTGCCATTCAGTATCCCTCCCCCGGGACCTCCGGTCTTCTCGCCGATTTGAAGACCGAAGTCTTGAGGCTCGGGGGGCAGGTAGGTCGTATTGAAGGCTATGAAAGCACCTACCTGCAGGATCTGGCGAGGTGGGCTGCTGAAGGGCTGGACAACCTGGAGGATAAGGTTGCAGCCTATCTAGGGAGAATCTTCCCGCGGGTTGGGGATGCGACCGTGACGCAGCACCAGGGGGGACCTCCTCCCAGAGTGGTGTTGCGTGGAGGTCGCAGAGCAGCTAAGCAAGCAAGACGGCTGGAGTACCACCGGGTTCAGAGATTGTGGAGCAAGCATCCGGCACGTGTAGCTGCGGAGGTACTGGAGGAGCCTGGGGAAGATCAAGTTCAGCCCCTCTTCAGGAGTTTCTGGGAGCCACTTTTAAGTGCTCCCAGCCACAACCCTGGGGAGCGAGTGGTTCCCCCAGTCTCAACCAGGGATTCCTTACGCAGCATCTTGTGTTTGCCGGTGCTACTTGACGAGGCACACAAGTGCCGTGTCAAGAACTCCACATCCGCTGGACTGGATGGTGTTTCTGCCCGTCGCTGGAATAATGCACCAAATACGATTAAGCTGCTCGTCCTCAACCTGCTCATGCTTGCGGGAAGACCCCCGAAAGCGCTAAACCCGTACCCGAACCGTGTTTATTCCCAAGAAAGGGGGAAGTGGACCTGGAGGCTATTGACCGATCTCTGTGTCCTCGGTAGTCTTCCGCCACTTCCAAAAAGTACTGGCATCTCGCCTCCATTTGGCTGGTGTCATTGGTGACGTCCAGAGAGCGTTTTGGCCAGCGGATGGCACAGCGGAGAACCTTACAGTTCTCCAAACTGTCATCTCGCTGGCCCGTATTAAATGCCGGCAACTCCACCTCGCCGCTCTGGACGTCGCTAAGGCCTTTGACACAGTCAGTCACCTCGCCCTGACTGATTGCCTTCGTGGTGTCGGGGCCCCATCTCGATTAATTGAGTATGTGGCCTGTCTGTACCATGAAGGCGTGATGGTCCTCGAGGCAGGGGGCGAGGTTTCAGGGGATGTACGGATCGGGCGTGGGGTACGCCAGGGGGATCCCCTATCGCCACTCCTCTTCAACCTGGTCGTGGATACGGCCTTGGGTAAGCTGACCACAGAAGTAGGGTTTGATCTCGCCCCTGGGGTGCAAGTAGGAGCATTGGCTTTTGCCGATGATGTTATCCTACTCGCAGAAACCCGTTAGGGCTTGCAGATTGCCCTCAATGCATTTGCTAAGCAGCTATCCAGGTGTGGACTCGTGGTCAACCCCGATAAATGTGGGTCGGTTTCCTTGGTCCCGTCGGGTCGCCAACATAAAGTGAAGGTTGTGGATGGGGGTTTTGTCATAGGACAAGCCCCCATCCCTTCTCGATCTGTGTTGGAGGTCTGGCGGTACCTTGGAGTCGACTTCATGGGGGTGGCCACCATTACTGCCAGCCGTGTGGACCTTGGTAGGGCGCCAGCCCGCATCACCAAGGCTCCATTGAAGCCACAGCAGAGGCTGCGCCTCCTCCGCACGTACTTACTGCCGAAGCTGACCTACGGGTTAGTCTTCGGTAGGCTTACGGCGGGGAGGCTGCAGGAATTAGATCGAGAAGTCCGCTCTGCTGTGCGCTCTTGGCTGAGGTTCTCACCTGGTGTCCCAAGTGCCTATATCCATGCACCGGTCAAATCCGGTGGGCTTGGCATTGGGTCTCTCTCCACATGTATCCCTTCTTTGCACCGCCAGCGCCTGCTAGCCCTTCAGGGGTCGAGCTGGGAGGTCGCCCGTGTTGCTGCTGGTCTTGATTTTGTCAGGCAGCAGTTAGCATGGTGCGACCGAGCAACACCAGCTGCTCCAAAACCCAGTTCGTCTGCTGAGTTCGCTGCTGCCCTGCATGAGTCAGTAGATGGTAAAGAACTCCGACAGTGCTCCAAAAGCCTAATCTCATCCCAATGGGTGGATTGGGCTTCGGAGGGCATTGGGGCCGGCGACTACCGGAACTTCCACGCCGTCCGCGTGGCAACACTGCCAACAGCAGTACGGTGTTCAAGGGGTAGTCGTGGGATAACAGATACCCTTTGCCGTGCCTGTCGGAGTGGAAATGAACACCTGTATCATGTGGTGCAGCAGTGTCCACAAACTCATGGGGGCTGCATCCTACGTCATGATGCGGTCGCCAAGCAGATAGCAGGTGCCTTGTCATCCAGCGGCTGGGATGTTGAAAGGGAGAGATTATACTGCATGCCAAGTGACCAGGGCAAGAAGCCTGACATTGTTGCCGTCAAGCCCGACAGGTCTTGCATTATCCTGGATGTCCAGGTTGTTAATGGCAGCTTGGACATGGAGCAGACCTGGCGGGCTAAGATAAGAAAGTATGATAGAGATGATTTACGGCAAGCAGTGTCAGAGCTAAAAGGAGTGGAGCCCAACAACATCAAGGTGATGGCTGCGACCTTGTCATGGCGCGGTGTGTGGTGCGAGAAAAGTGCCACGGAGTTGCGCAAGTTGGGCATCTAAGTAGGTGTACTCCGTGGTGTCACCCAACGCGTACTGCTCAGCTCATATTTAAACTGGTGGTCATTTTATAGAGGCACTTCCCTTCATCCTTCTCTCCATCCCCCACCTTCCTCATCTTCCCTCATCCCTAGGGCCGGCGTCGGGTGAGTCCTGGGCGTCCTCCCCATCATATTTGATTTATTTATTTATTTTGTTTTATGGCGTGCCCCCTCCGTCAGAGAGACCTTTGGTCTTTGAGGGGAGATTTAAAAAAAAAATCAAACATTAGACTCATCCTTTCTTCCAAAATTATTTTTATTTTCTAAGCAAATCCAAATAGTAAAATAAAATTCATTCGTCGGATTAAGTCAAATACGATTTTCTTTACTCCTTCCGTAAGACCTGAAGGTACTGAGTAGACAATCAAACTTTGGTCAGTTTTTACCGATTTTCAGATTTTTCGCTGTATAAGTCGAGTCTAGCAAGCTTTTTTGTCTGGAAAATTATGATATGGTAGAAACGGCGGGAAATAAAAAACACAACGACTGGCATAATGAGGTAAGTCCAAAAAGCTTGCTAGAATCGACTTTTGCAGCAAAAAAAATCTGAAAATCGGTAAAAACTGACACATCAACTTTTGGCAGACCAGCCTAAGTAGTCAAATCATTAGTTCTGGAGGCCCCTGAGCTAGTTAGGAAACCTAGACCTAGGCAGTGAAAATTCCCTCGGAATTCCACCCCATGAGTAGGTACCAACTAAGTCAAGCCAAACCGCCGAAGCCTTAGGAGAACCCAGCAGAAGCACAACCCATCAGTTTAATACCTTTGCATGTTGTTGTGATCAGCTACCTCTTCACATTTCTGTCCATTTGCTTCCTTAGCTCAGTGGTAGGAGCTCCGATTCAGAATCGGAACGATAGGAGATCGATCCCCGGTCGAGGGAAGTTAATTTTTGATGATTCAACAATATGGCGCAGTTGAACCGGACCCGAATGGTCTCCTCAGCATTTCTCAGAGAAACAATAATTCATTAAGATTAGTTCATCAAAACAACTCCCTCCCAAGACACGAGTCGAGCCACCGCCTATTTGGACAAACGTTGAGGTCAGCAGATCCCCTGCCCCATCAATAAGGAACAATGACAAAAAAAACTCCGAAGCCAGTCAAAAAGACGCGTTCTCAATGGTTTGTAAAACACCAGCCAAAGCAGCCTCCCTGACTAGGTAACGGAGTACCTAAGATTTCCTAACGGGGGAGGGGGGGGGGAGGGATGTTGTGATCAGCTACCTCTTCGCATTTCTGTCCATTCGCTTCCTTAGCCCATGTGGTAGGAGCTCCGATTCAGAATCGGAATGATAGGAGATCGAGGTTGAGGGAAGTTAATTTTTGATGACTCAACAATGTTTAACTTCCATTCACACATCTTAGTACTTTGTCGTCAGAATCTCATTAGGTTACGTGCAACATGATGAAAACTCTATTATTGCTTGAGTCTACCAAGATAGCCGAAGCAGGTCCCTGAAACTATACAGTTAAATTGACGTCAATACATACCTCCTTTACTATTGGAGGGGCGAAAAATTTTGATGAAAACATTGTCACCCTCTTTGACAGAATTACTGCAAAGCTGGGCTCCATACGCTCTCTTTACTGCTTTGTGAATTTTCGTACGCTCCTCCTTATCCATATTCGTTGACTGAAACGTAAGAAATTTATGGTGAGTAAGACAGGACAGCGCCATAAGTAAACCCGTTTTTTAAAGGAGTTATGTGACATTTGTGAAACATTCGGGAAAACGCAAAAAACTGCCCCAAATTGTCCAAACAACCCATTTTTAAAAATATTCCAATACAGCTAAATACTCCACAATCCTCCAGAATGTTTCAGATTTTTTTCTGCTAGGGGAAGTGTATCAAATTGCAGTTTGAAATTCTGTCACAAAAAAATCGACATTTCAGGACAGAAATAATTTAAGTGAACAACTTTGTTAATTGAATGAAACATATTGCAATTAAAATATGAGCATAAAACATCGTAACATAAAAGATTTATGTGATCAGTTCATTATTTTACCAATATGAAATGACAAAAATGTTCTTCAGGAATGTAACTCTTCAACATCTCTCAGCTAACTTGAAGGGTTGATGGGAGTCCGGCAATTCACACACTGTGTACTTTTGAGCATTGCTTCAGGTCATAACAATTTTGGAGAGGATTTTTGAAATGGATCATGTACAGCCGATCTCCTAACCGCATTTTTTTTTCATGTGCGAAATCACGATACCACGGGAGAAAACTATGCCCCCTCACTTGGAAAATGTGGCTTTTGAGGACATTCTAAAGGAAGTGATTTCGGTTTACTGTTTTCAATAATAAATCTTTGGAATCGACTAAGAAATTTTTTTTTAACACCCCTCCCGACACATAAAACCCGACCCCACCCTTTACCGACACATTAATTATTATAACAATCCACGTTTTTCCTCACATATCAGTTTGTTACTTTGAAAAATATGTATTTTCTCTTTAAATGAGGAATTTCACCGAATTCTGTTTGCATTTTTCCTGAATAGTTAATGGTGTGGGATAGATGAAAATTGGGCTGATTTCGGTAAATAAGTCTTCTGTTATTTTTGGAAGACAATCAAAATTTTTGATTTCAAAACTAACTGGGAAAACGGACGTGAAGCGGGAACGCTCGCTGATTGGGCTGTTTGGATCGCCGTCTCCTCCCAGTGTTGCCCATTGGGACGACGAAATCGTGTTTTCTAAGAGAAAAGTTATCAATCAAGTTATCAGAGGAAACCTAATTTTCCCCATCTTGCTTTTTCTATTTTTTTCTTCAGTTTTTCGATTTCGAACTTTACTGTTTCGTGAAATTTTGCATCTGGGGACTATAGATTTCTCGATCTCAGCGCTTCAAGCGGCCATAAATGAACTATTCCGGGATGACGTCATTTTCCCGTTTTTTTTAAACATTCGTATTTTCTACACCGTTTTGTTTATTAGTAAATTAGGAAGTTCGAGCTGAAAGTTTGCCTTAGGGGGTTTTTCGAGGTGCTGAATCCGATTTTGGGGTCAAAAATAGGAAATCCGACATGGTGAAATTCCTCATTTTACTGTATTTACTCACAGATCCGAAAACATTGGTTCTCATTATTCCCTTGTCTCGGAGAATGGATTTATGGACTTTGATCCTCCAAAATCGAGGTACGTACTTTATTACATGTCAAGAGACTCATCTCATAGTGCACTTGACTACCATTGAGATGGCATGGAATAAACTACTTACCTCGAGTTCGGATTTACATTTTTTCAGATTCTATTCTGTGAACTTTTCTTGTTGTAAAGACTAGTTAAAATCAATAAATAAATCAAAAAATGCTGGCATTCGTCTGCAACACATTGGGACATTTTCATGTCAACCACTACACAACAAAGTGGTGAAGTAAGGTTTTTAGTTCATGTACCCAAGCATCAAAATGAGAAAACAGTTGATTGTTCTCTACGCAACACAGTGAGTCTATTTTATTTACTGGTCGTGACGATTTTTCAGTTTATGTGCCAAAGCAAAGACATGAAAATGTCAAAACCAACCTTACAGTTCATTATTTGAGTCTCGAAACCCCGAAACTCCACGTCGACCAAATAGCGAGTAAGTTCTCAATTGACGCTTTTTCTTTGGGAAGCTTCAATGGTACGAGGCTCCTTTTAATCGCAAGCGGTGCAACCAAGTATAGAGACCCAGAAAATAAAAATAGTGAAAATAGCCAAAAATTACACATAACCCCTTTTTAAAAAACGGGTTCAAGCGTTCTTCCTGAAAATGCAAGCTAGTGGGAGATTGTAGAGCAAAATCACACCTTTTGGTGACGTACAGCTGTCTTGGAAAAGTATGAAAAGTGTGGAGGAGGTCGCCGTCTCAATGATGGTCTTTTTCAAGCCAAGTAGTGGCCACACTCCTCCAGTTCCAGATACGAGGGGGGACCCAAAAGTAACCGGCATCGAGCTGGAGGCGAAAGACAGGTGTGATTGGCTGGTTGGCAGGTGGGGGGTTTGAAAGGGACACATCTCACGATTCAGTGTGCGAAGTTGGGATGCTGTGAGTTTAACGGTTCGTCATTGAGGTTTTTTCTAGTGAAACAACTTTTTCCGTTTTGGCGAAAAAGTGTGATGGCAGACAGCGTGGAGCAACGCCGGCCGTGAAATTTTGTTGTCTGTTGGGAAAAACGCCGGCTGAAACACGCGTAATGCTTAAAACTGCTAAAGGGGATGCTGCATTAAGCAAGACACGTGTCTACGAGTGGTTTCAAAGTTTTAAAAATTGGTAACGAGGATTGAAGACCAATCTCGTTCTGGCCGCCCTTCAACGTCAAGAACTGACGACAACGTTGATAAAATCAACATCATGATTCGCGAAGCCCGTTGTCGAACGGTTGATCAATTATTGATCAACGGGCTTCGCGAATCATGATGTTGATTTTATCAACGTTGTCGTCAGTTCTTGACGTTGAAGGGCGGCCAGAACGAGATTGGTCTTCAATCCTCATTACCAATTTTTAAAACGTTGAAACCACTCGTAGACACGTGTCTTGCTTAATGCAGCATCCCCTTTAGCAGTTTTAAGCATTACGCGTGTTTCAGCCGGCGTTTTTCCCACAGAGTAATGGAGACAAGTTAACAGAGAAGAAAGCCAACGTTAAAATGGTGTGCAAGCATTTTTGAGGCTGCCTCAGTTGCGCCATCTACTTTCAGCTAGGATTCTCTGTTAAACTCCAAGACATCCCAGACATCTCAACCAATTATTGGTTGAGATGTCTGGGATGTCTTGGAGTTAAACCAGAGAATTTTATCGGAGGATGTTTGCATGAGAAGGGTTGCAGCCAAATTTGTCCCACGCCTTCTCACATACGAGCAAAGCCCCCCCTCTGATTGCCCTGTCTGTGAAGCAGTTTCCTACGAAAAATGGCATGACACCGATTGTTTACCCCCCCCCCCCCCCTATTCACCTGATCTCGCCCCCCGGGACTTTTTTTTGTTCCCCCAACTCAAAAGGTACTTGAAAGGAAAACAATTTTCGGCTGTGGAATATGTGAAACAAAAATCGCCGGAAGGCCTCAAGCTCATTCCATTAAATTAATTCCAAAAATGTTTTGAACAATAAAGACGCGATTGGAAAAGTGTGTTGCAGTCAGTGGTAATTACTTTGAAGGTGATCAAAATTTGGTGTAAAAATATTGAAAAAAAAGGAAGAAGTCATGACGAAATTCCGGTTACTTTGGGGTACCCCCTCGTAGTTTAACACGACTTAAAGCAAAACGACGAATTAAAATGAACTCAACTTACGTCTATTAATAACTTTTCCGAACTTTCTGTCTTGACAATCTTCTCAAGTTCAGCCCACTGTTCATCAGAAAGAACAGATTGGTCGGTAGTTTCTGCAATAAGTAAGTCTGAGTTACACAGTACAATTTATTGTTTGAAAGTAAAATGTCACGAAAAATTTAAACTCCATCTAGGTTGAATAGGGGGTGCGGTGCGCCTGATTTTTTTTTCCAATTTTTAATCGAAAGTAGACCTCATCCTGGGAATTTTGACACCAGCCGTTCTCTTTTTGGATGAGTAGATCTTTTTCTGCGATTTTTCAAAGTTTCGAATGTTTATGACGTCACGCTCCCCCTCCCGCCTGGACAGGACCCCCCAACCCACTGCGACGTCATAAACATTCGAAACTTTGAAAAATCATAGAAAAAGGTCTTCTCACGCTAGAAGGTTGCGGTTCGTGTCAAAATTCTCATAATGAGGTCTAGTTTAGATTAAAAATAACAATAAACAGTTTTTACGACCCATGCGCACAACCCGTTTACGAAAAACGACATAAATTATAAATGTTCAGAATAATTAATACCTTCAACTTCGACGGCTTCAGGGAGCTCTTTGGAATCCAGGATGACAACTTTCCCATTCAAATCGATCTCATGAACTTGAAAATCTGAGAACCTGAAATTGAGTCGTAAATTAGGCAGTCTGATGGAAAACATAAGGTCTATATCTCATCGATGCATTGAAAGTACTGGAAACCAAGCAGGTGCGTTAATTTTGCGTGCAAAATAATGTTGTTTTTCAGATGTCATCATCATTTTACTTAATAATATTAGAGAGTTTTTGGTGCCAGAATCTGACAGGCCCCGTTAGAAGGAGACTAGCGCGAGCAACAGAGGATGCTACCCAGTAGAAGGAGGAAGCCCGTTGACTTTGGACAGGGGGGGAGGGACTCGTGAAAGTGGGCCTCTAGGAACGGGTGACTGTCAAGGGGCACCCTTTCCTCGTCGCCTGCTGTTGTCGGGAGGCAAATTCATCATCACCCGTGAACTCTGAGCTTTGTGAAGAGGTTCCACGGGCCTGGTAGTCGTTGCCAAAAACTCTCTATTATGAACCAATGCTTGCACTGAGGTGTTCCAACGGGTTATGATGTGTTCTGAAGGACTACTGAGTTACTTCCTACATGAAATCGAAGGACTTCGTTCTGAGGACATGGTGCATTCACCAATGTTAGCTCTTCTCTGATTTTATGGATATTCACCTGTGTTTCATGATTCCAGATATCCCAGCCGACGACGAAACATATTCAGTTATGCCTACTTCTTTTTCGGTGAGACCAACTGAATAAGTGGTTGGTGCTTTCGACCTCTGGTCGAATCTTCTTTTTCCACCTCTTCCTCGTCCACCATAGAAACCTCTTCCTCGCTGATTAGCTGAAATGTACACAAATATCGATCATCAAGTTTCTATGAACTGTGCCACAGTTATAATCTAGCTGTGAATGAAGTTAAGCTTGTCCTTTCAAGATTAACTGCAGTATTTTCTTTGTAGGTAAATCAACAATCTCAAATGCAAGCAGCTCAATTTTCGATACGTCAACAAACAAATTTTTTATGACCTTCAGATGAAATGTGCATAATTAAGTACTCATGTGTCTGAAAGTTACCAATTTTTGCTCTGTATAGTCAACTGTTTTAAAAATCAAATGACTCTGGCGCAGTAATTACGTTTGTTTCCCATGGTAACAGCAATAGATCACTTGTACATGTAAATTCAATCCAAATTTTGCAGACTAGACGTTAGGTGTCAAACCGGCGCTAGTTTTCCCTGGCCCCACGGAGAGCGCAGGATAATTGCGATTACCGATGTTACCGATAATTTGATGTTAATGAGTGATTAACAAGACAGACCCGAAAGTGCAGCAGAGGCAAATTATAGAGATTTTTTCTTATCTTGATCTCAAACTTATTTAACTATCAAAGTCTTGATAATCATGCTTTAACATCAATTGGACCGCGCTATGCAGAAATATCTCTTAAGTGACAAAATTTCCGAAATCGAGTTTCTGGTAGGTACCTATCGGCGAGACTAGAACAGATTTCTTTAGGTACTTGCGCCCTTCTTTTGTTAGAAAATGGAAATATTTCCTAATATAGGTACTTACAAACAAACGATACTTACATGAATATTGGTGGTTAGTTTGGATTCACGTATCTATTTCGTTGAAACAGCTAAGTAAATGAATTCGCAGTGTAGCGGCAAGCTAGGCTCAATTTTCTTTTCCTTACTGATTACTACTCCTTACTGACACTAGCGCCGGTTTGACACCTAACGTCTAGTATTTTGCAGCACCAGAGGTAGACTCAGGAGCAGATTTCAGCCACCAATAGCCATCTTTCACAGGGTGGGGTCGTTGTCGCATCTTTCCCAGCTTATGTGTCACGATTTGAGATGTCACAGCTCTAGCATTTTTTTATTCTCTTGGCAAAACTAGCACCAAGTGGATACAGAGTACCTAGATAGATTAAAATTATAAAACTACATTTTTCTAAGACCTCATAACGACTCTCAAGGACCACACGTGAGAGGCGGTGTAACGACCACCAGAATCTGAGTAAAGATCGACGACTTCGACAAAGTATTGCGATAGAATTCATCTTTCTGGGCCCCTTACTCGTGATAGCTATCATTAGAGATGAATACCTACTCCATGAGTCATTCATAATAATTATGAGGTGAATTGTCCAGCTATTTCTACACTTACGAAACAAGTCACGCTTCGACGTCTCCTCCTTCGAAAACTCCTCTTTGGCCGTGTCTTCCTTAGCTTTGTTGAATTGTTGGAATTTGGCTAAGATGGACGATTTAACCGAATCTTCCATGATTGTAACAGGACACCTTCGTTCAGAGAAAATCCAAAGACGAAGCCCAGAGTGTGTGGTTGTGGCAGGTGATGTGACACGTTGAATCGGGTGACTGTCAGCTCATCGGCCTAGGACGTTGAACTTAAATTTGTAAAATGACACATCGCAATCTTCAACAAACTTCATCAAACACAGTTGGAAATAAATACTTACTTACCTACCAATAAAACAAATTTAATCAGAGATAATATAATTATCAGGATTTGAACATTCGAACTCAGAACTCACGCTAACTTCACTCATGATCACATGTGTTTTGTTGTTGTTGTAGAAAATTGAACCACTGGCGTACGTGCTAGGATCACTGGAAACATTTTTTTTTTTTTTTTTTTTGACAGCCTATTTTCCAGTTTAGATAAAATTGTTCAAAATAAACATACCTATATTAAATTTATACTAATGCAATACATTACTATTGTACCTAGTAAACATTATTTTATCCGAAAAAATACGATACTTCTGAAAATAAGTAGAGTTCCTGAATATTTCCCGCAATCAGCTGTTATCAACTCTCCTTCCCGTCTAGCGACGCCTCTTCGGGAGCCTCGGTCGACCATTTTCGTCTCCAGTCGGTTTCCCTCGGGGTGGCGGTCTCTCACGACATTTTTCAAGATAGGAACTGGAAACCAACACCCCTATTTACCTAGGTACCTTATATATTAAAGTAAACATTATGCAGTTGACTGGTTGGAAAAAAAGGTTTGAGACCTAAAATCGGATGTCAAACTTATTTTTACTTCTCAAGTAAATTTAGAAAAAACATCGATTTTACTGAAATATTATGTTTTTTTTCGAATTTGAACCTTTTTCTCCCTGAATTACACGGTAGGCAATTTAAAAAATGTTATCTAGATTTATCATTGGAAAGCTCTGATATGAGAAAGTTTTTAATATATTTTTTTTTTCAACATTTTTCCGTCGGTCCACATGTCGTACTTTGGTCATTTTTTGATGAATTAGGTTGGTAGAAATATAATATATATATCCGTTATATAATAACGGCCCCGTAGTTAAGCCCCAAAGGTTTGGTCAGTCGCTTCTAAAGGGTAAAAACTAAAGCTGGGTTCACATGAGCGCGGTCAACGCGGTTGTGCGAGGAGGCGGTCAACGCGATCGGGACGCGGCTGGCGTCTAGAGGTTCACATGGTCGCGGTTTGCGCGTCAGCTTCCCGCCTTTTCGACTTCTATTTTCCCGCGCTTCAGTGGAAATCCTAAGCAGGTGCCCACATATAAAATCTATGAATCACTATAAAATCACCAATGTACCTCCTCATCAAGGGAGACTGGGCGGTACGTCAAGTAGGTACATTTTTTCTGTTCCTACGATGTTCCATCCCATTTTTAAATGCATCAAAGATAAACAGTATTTTACTGAATCGAGATAGCTACCATTACCTACCAACTCCAAAAATCGGAATTATGATAGCTTTATTTCATTTGTAATCATTATTATCAAAGTGAATTATAATGTAGAATACATTACGCTTTTCCCACGAAAAGCGTTATTTATAATTTCGTTGTTTCGTTTCGCTAATTACCTATGCAAAAAAATCTTAGAAATCACCTCAGGTGGTTGAAATTTTCATCAAATTTAGTTTCCATTATATAAATCACAGATCATATTTATTAGATATACCATTTATTTAATTACGATGCATTCTTCACTTGTTTACAGGAGACCAAAATAAACGAAAATTACAAATACCTATAAGTAAAATAAAAAATACTTGGTGACCCCTACCTTAAAGTCCCACAGCTGTCTTCTCTCCTTCACAAGCTCAATTAATAGTTCGCTAAAACTTGTCATTTTCGATAAAACTTGTCGGATTCGGCGGAATCTTCTGTGACCACAGTTGAAAACACCAGTTGAATTCACTGCTCAAACAAGTGGTGATAACAAGTCGTGATAACGATGCGGTCGACGCGTCGAATATCAGAATTTTTGAAACGCGACAGTCCACTCCAAAAGTACTCAGGCGGCTGAGGCGCCGCCAATCAAATGGCCGAACGCGTCGACCGCAACCGCCTCAACCGCGTTGACCGCGCTCATGTGAACCCAGCTTTAAGCTTTAAGTAGGTAATGAATTGAGCAAAGATCCAACAACCAATTTCATTTCGACTCGACAAAACGTAAGATAAAGACGCTGCTTGTAAACTGATCTTTGCAGTAATAGGTAACCGATGGAAGGCGAAAATGAAAAATTTTCGCCATTTTCTCCCTGTAAATTTGAATGGCCAAACTAGGTTTGTGACGACCCGAGGGGAACCGAAGATAGACGATAATGGCCGACCAAGGCTCCAGGAGAGGCAGTCGCCACTCGCCTTCCACTCTCTTTCCCTCGTCTGTATTTTTGTTGTCTGTATGTGTATTGCTGTATCTTTCTGTGAAAATTTGTGAACCACAAAGAAATCACGTACAAACAATTTTCCAACGATTTCCTTCGCCTAGTCATCTACATTTTACTTCGTTGAGTGTTATTCCCATTTTCCAAGTTCATGAGCATAGAGAAGGTACCTCAACCAACTAGCTTCGTAAGTTGTACTCAAGTTTATTGTTAAGAGCAAAGATGTGCCTACCAAATAGACCTGTTCGATTTAATATTGTTTCGTTAACCATTAAATCGCTAATTTGCAGTTGATCAGTTAGTGACGTGAAATCAGGAATTGGTGATCAAGAAACGTGCCTAGAATGTCGGAATCTGAGGGAGCGAAAGGTAAATTCAAGTTGTAAAGTACCTATGGTAATTATAAAATGATCACTACTATTATTCGTTTTTTATATCGGGGAATAGGTACCATCTCACCTCTACCCAATAATGTATTAAATACATAATACGATGTATAAATTTTATACATCGTAATAGGTTTTCTATCAGTAATGCACCTGCTTTAAATTCAAACACATGTCCAAATTAGTTGGAAATGTATCTTTATTTACCTAACTTTAATTTCTTTTATATACCCCACGTATGGCTTTCCTACCTATGTATTCAAAGAAACGGTTGGACAATCGATGAAGGTCACTAGACCGTTACCGAACCATGAACTCCGTCATGTTCGTGCTGTATTTACTATGACTTGGAATGTGTCATCACTTGCTTCCACCTCTATGGTGTTGAAGCCCAAAGCGACTGAAACATGAAGTCCTAGGGTTTATTCTTCATATTAGTCTTGCTCAGTGGCCTCTTCTGTAGGACATCCCTGTGAACAATATTTGTTCCCTGGTTCTATCAATAGATCGAGATAGGACTTGGTGATTTCACTGAAAATGATGTCACGTCGATGCAAAACATTGAAATAAAACTTTTTTCTAGGAATTGACCAAGGTTGGAATGATCCTCCCATGTTCACCTACGATTCCCGCCAAGTCTACAACAACGTGAAGAAACCGTCCCTCACGAAGAGGGTTGGACTGTCCTGGGATTCGTCTTCCCCCGCTCCGTCCATCGCTAGATCGGAAGAACCTATCCTGCCTGCGAGCGCACCTCCTAGAGGTCCAGTTCCAGGTCCGCCACCTCCATCATCCACTACCAAACCTCTTCCATCGCCGCCCCTCATCACCCAGCCTCTTCCTCAGTCACCCTTCGGACTTCCGCCTCCACCAAGTGCTCCGCCGATGGAACCCGAGCCAGAACTCAAACCCCCTATAACCGGTACTTCCGAGTCTCTTGGAGAACTTCCAGCCAAATCCAATGAAATCAACCTGGATGTAGTTTCAAAAGCACTGAATGAACTTGCTGAAGAGCTCTTTGGAGATAAAGAGGTTTGTAATAATTATTCTGTTTAATAACTGTAAAAATTGATAATAATCATCTGAATCTGACTTTTATTCATTTTAATCTGCTCAGAATTCAAATTTTTTTGAGCGTTTATTTGTCGATATATCAACTAGTTACATTTGAAGTATTTTACATCAGGTAACTATCTAGATATTTACTTCACACCATTGACTTTCACTGTTTCTGTAATAAGATTTTTTTAAGAAGTGAGGGTTATTAGCCCCCAGGTTATTAGCTCGCCAGATTTATTCTGTAGGGATTCCCATCCTTAGCCTTTGGGTATAGCCCTGTCCACAAGGCAGTGGAGATCTTGCTCATCCGCCTCAAGAGCCGTTGGATCACAAGATCTCGTCCGCCATCAACAGCCGTTGGCACTTTAACCTGTTGGTCCGCGAGAGGTATTTTATTTCCCTCCTACCACCCATATCTGGGAGATGTCCCCTGATCCGCCACCCAGGGACGCGTTCTCTAGGGGTTACAGGGTCCCCCGAGAGGCAAAACCCCCTTTTAGTCGCCTTTTACGACACGCAGAGGATACGGTTGGTATATTCTAACCCCTACCAACAGGGTAGGCCACACACTGCGAAAGCCCGATAAAGCTTTAGAAAAGATGGCTTTGCAGTGGAATCCTCAGGGAGAGGGGCGACGAAGAGGACGGCCTAGGGAGACCTGGAGGAGGTCTGCCGAGAGAGAATTGCGCCAGGTAGGCAAAAACTAGAGTGAAGTAAGAAGGATCGCTGCCAGCCGAGAGGATTGGAGAAATTTTGTTTCTGCCCTATGCTCCAACAGGAGTTAAAGGACATAAGAAGAAGAAGAAGATTGACTTTCACTACCTTAAAGTTGCACTTCAGCATCCAAGGTCCAGTGGCTTGGTCCTCTTCAGACGTCGGATTTTTTGAGAGTTGTCCAGAAGCTGGATGGCTTCTGGGTTTGTGTGTGCATGAAGCCTCTTTTCGTAGTTTCTAGCGTATCTTTTTTCTGCCTCGCTGATAGTCTCAATTTTGAGGTCCATCCACAATACTCCTCAGTATCTTATTTTGGAATGTTTGAATAATTTTCATGTTACTTTTAGCTGTGCATCCCCATAGCTGTATACCACAGGTCCAAATTCGCATAAGTACTGTTTTGTATAACAGCACTTTGTTGTGTAAGCTAAGTTGTGAATGCCGGCCCAGGAGCCAATACAGTTTTTTGAATTTGATTGTTAGCTGTGCCTTTTTTTTCTGACCTGTTCTTTCCTCTTCAGCTTCGTATCTAGTGTCATTCCCAGATACTTAGCTGAGTTGGCATATGGGACTGTGCATTGATTCAGTATAAGCGGCATATTTGTAATTTTTTGTTGGTGAAGTTCACATGAGTTGATTTGGTTTCGTTTGGTTTGAGGCGCCACTTTCGAGTCCAATCTCCTATTGCATTCTTAGCTTCCTGTAGCTTTTCTGTACAGGTTTCAACAGTGTCTGCAATTTCCAAAACAGCTGTATCGTCTGCGAATGTAATATTCAAATGTATTCAATCATAAAAATGATTTTTCAGAATTCCTTCTAGGTTTGCTAATAATGAGGAATTTCACCGATTTCTGTTTGCATTTTTCCTGAATAGTTGATGGTGTGGGATAGATGAAAATCGGGCTGATTTCGGAAAATAAGTCTCCTGTTATTTTTGGGAGACAATCAAAATTTTTAATTTCAAAACTAACCGGGAAAACAGACGTCCAGCGGGAACGCTCGCTGATTGGGCTGTTCGAATTGCCATCTCCTCCCAGTGTTGCCCATTGGTACGACGAAATCGTGTTTTCTAAGAGAAAAGTTATCAAACAAAAACAGAGGAAACCTAATTTTCCCCATCTCGCTTTTTCTATTTTTTTCTTCGGTTTTTCGATTTCGAACTTTACTGTTTCATGAAATTTTGCATCTGGGGACTATGGATTTCTCGATCTCAGCGCTTCAAGCGGCCATAAATGAACTATTCCAGCATGACGTCATTTTCCCGGTTTTTTTAAACATTCGTATTTTCTACACTGTTTTGTTTATTCGTAAATTAGGAAGTTCCGGCTGAAAGTTTGCCTTAGGGGGTTTTTAGAGGTGCTGAATCCGATTTTGGGGTCAAAAATAGGAAATTCCGACATGGTGAAATTCCTCATTGTGGGAAAATTATTCCTGTCGTGGTTCTGAGATGATTTCATGCCATTGAAGCTGTAATCACAGCAAATAGAAAACAACACAAAATTTCCGTGTTCGAGGACACTAAAAACGTGCGTCTATAGACCCTGCGTGGATGTTTTATCGTGTAAAACAACCGTAGACTGCCCTTAGCTTACTGATAGATTGATGACTGCGCTGTCTTGTTCACTTTTCTTGTTTTCCTCTATAGAAGCCATCGCCACGGGTTATTAACTGTATTTAATTTTCAATTATTGATATATTGAGTAGGAATTTCGTGCAATATTGAAAATGTTAGTGAAATTAGAAAAAAAAATACTCGTGTCTGAAGGAAATAAATAATTCCATCCAATGTGTATTAGAGCACAAATTTGCATTTTTGTTTTTCCATGTTTAGCTAGCTGTCATTTCTCGTTCCTGCGCTCTATTTTCATATTAATAACTAGTATTTGTGATCTATCGTGGAGATGCTAAAAAAGAACTCAATGGTTTGTCAAAATCCGTCGTCATCACACCGAAGGAAAAATAATTGATTTGGAATGAAAAATCCTTTCAAATTAATCATTTACTTCCTTTGCCTTTCAGATAAGCAGTGGAAAGTAAAAAGATGTCGCTATGCAGGAGTGAATTGCAACTCATTTTAAGCAACTTTGTAAAATTACTTATTCGAATACCTCCCTTGTATATTCATAATGAAATACTAATATTTTGAATCTTATTCGAAAGACAGTAAATTATCTGTAAAGATAGTTGGGATGTGACAGATAGTTTCGTCACTTACGTCATGCTACATGACTAACTCTTCACGAGTGATAATGTGAATTACTTTTTCCAGAGAGAAAAAACCGAAATAAACAAGAGGTTATCTATATTGGATACCTTATGGACGGATGACAAATTTCCTGCGGACCTGAAAGAAAAGCTGTACGGAATATCCGAAGGTAAATTTGATCTTATTGCTGTTTGGTTATTTGAGCTACGATATCATGATTTCTAATTAGAAGTAGACAATTGAAATAAGAGTGTATTTACAGATTGGAACTTGTTCTGGAGTTGTAAGTGTTTCAAAGAACGTATAAGTTCATAATTCCATAAGTTCGAGTGTGAGTGCATGTTAATGGTTGGCGCCAATCCTCCAAGAAGGGGTGTCTCGTTGGACGACACGGTTTCGGTTTATTATTTTAAATAATAAACCTTTGGAATCGAGCAAGAGAAAATTATACCTAACCCCTAAAAATTTGATTACAATTACCTTCCTATTCCTCGTATCAATAACCCGGTTGTACAGGGTGTAACACTATAAGAACGTCATCCCGAAGAATTTCGATTCTGAAACTAATTTCCCACCGAAAATGCCTCATAGCAATTTTCGTTTAACCCCTTGTTTTACCTACAATTTTTTTTTTTCAATTTTAAGATGTTTTTCGTTTTTTTTACCTTATGTCACTAAAACGTCCGTAACTCCCTTTAGATACAGTAAAAAATTAAAACTAATTATACCGCTGGAAAGAGCGTTAAATTTCTTATCTCCCTGATGAAGAATCAACGTTTTTTAAATAGGCAAAACGGGTGAATGATGAACTTGAAGAGGAAAATTGTCAAATCTTGAAAATCTCAACTTTTTCAACCGCTCATAAGTCCATGCTTTCCGGCGTGTAAATGCTTGCCTGCAAGCCTAAAATTTGCACCAAAAGCTCACCTTTCCAACGGTTTAGTCATTTTCATTTTAAAATTAGTTTGAACGCGGAAAAACGTGAATTTTTTCAACGGAATCGGCGCTCTGGCTAAGACAATCTGAGGGTTTCGGGAGGCCTCGCTGGCTCTTGCTCCACCCGCCGCCCCTTCCATCGGCGAACCTCTCAGATCGTCTTAGCCGGAGAGTCGATTCCGTTGAAAAAATGCACGTTTTTCCGCGTTCAAACACAAATTTCTGCAATAAACACTACTTTTAAGTGAAAATGACTAAACCGTTGGAAAGGTGGGCTTTTGGTGCAAATTTCAGGTTCGGAGGCAAGCACTATTCCTCTTCAAGATCATTTTTCACCCGTTTTGCCTTTGGTTCTCCATCAGGGAGATAGGAAATTTAACGCTCTTTCCAACGGTATAATTAGTTTTAGTTTTTTACTGTGTCTAAAGGGAGTTACGGACGTTTTAGTGACAAAAAGTCAAAAAATCGAAAAAATCTTAAAATGGAAAAAACTTGGGAAAAAAAGGATTTAAACGAAAATTGCTAAGAGGCATTTTCGATCGGAAATTAGTTGTAGAATCAAAAATCTTCGGGTTGACGTTCTTATTGTGTTACACCCTGTATGGATGATCCGATGCATATTAGCTTATCTCAAAACATTAATCTCTAAGTCCACGTACACTCTTTCACTACCATCATAGGGGGCTCTACACGTCAACCCGAACAATCTCTAAATATTGTTGGAAAGTGAAGTTATGGCTGTTACAAGGAATTCACGTTTGCGCATGAACACTAAATGCTTTCAATCCCAAGGCCATGATTTTCATAGAGGACCATCTCCAACCCAACTCTCATAATGCCTGAAAATTTAACCGGAATCAGATGGGTAATGTAGAAGTTATGGCTGTAACAAGCAAATACACGTTTGCGCATACGAAGCGGCTACTTTGGATGGGTGATGATTTTCACAGGGGACCATCTACACGACAACCTGCACAATCCCTGAAAATTTCATCGAAATCGGATGAGAAATGTAGAAGTTATGGCCGTGGCAAGGATTTCATGACTGACAGACAGACACGGAACCAAAATTGTTCAGGAAGGTCTGAAACGTAAAACGCGAGTGGAAATTTTGATTTTGGGGAACTTTTTTTTCAACCTTGAAAAGTGAAAACGGAGGATTTTGACTCCGTCGCTTCGTAGGTTGGACGATGATGAATCAGAAACACGAGTGTGAATAGCATATGAACGTTCACTGATGTAAGAGAGACACATTTCAGCCGATCAAATGCGATATTTCGCTGTCGGGTGATCTTTGTAGGAAAATAATTAACCGTTGTATGATAATTAGCAACGTTTTTACTCTCAATGGAACACTGATATATCTGCTCTCGGGCGGGCAACCTAGCTTGGTGCTTTGTTCAGAGCTTCAAAGCAGTACCCAACTTGAAAAGACCAAAAATTCCTTGCGAGTGCAAAAATGCCTCATAAAAATAAAAAATAAAATGAACCAAATTCAAAAATAGGGGAGGTGAAGAGGTCTGTTTTTTCAAGTTATTAATCGAAAATAGTAATAAGGTTATAGTGGGTCTCACACTTATGATAAGTACGTGTGTTGAAAGAATAAGATTTACTTACATAACTTCATAAAACATTATATTGGAAATAGTTATGCACCAAATAAATATTGCAAATTATATAACGTCAAAAGTAGTGAAGTTGTGAAATGGGAGTTGCGCAGTACAGTCGAATGTCAGGTGAATGTCAATTGAGAGTTGGTTCAATGATTGTAGAGTAAGCTCGCCTGAGGTAGGTTGCAGCAGTCCGATATGAAGCTGTAGGTAGGCACCTAGCTCACGTCAGTGGGAGTTTCTTCATTATTGCCATTAGCTGAGAATTTGTATTAAAATTGTTGTGTTGAATGAAGTATAGTCTGAGGTGGGTCCGTCTCCTCTCAAGACTCTAAGTTGATCATTGGTGATCGCTCAAAAAGGTACTTGGCGTACCTAATAGGAATTTTTTTTTTCAATTTGCAGATTATAAATAGCTGTCATTGATTGGTGCACCTCTGCATCATCATCTCATCAAAACAGGTGTACTTTGTCTTTGGTAGTTGAATCTATGTTCTTTCTTCAGCCTTGAAAGCCGGCAACGTCGATGAAGCCGACAAATTGCAACGTGGACTCATGATAGACCACAGCACCCTCTGCAGCACGTGGATGGCCGCCGTCAGAAAGCTGATTGCTGCAAAACGCCCAGACGCCGGCTCATGATCTTCCGCACACCTTCGCAATCCCGTCTTCTTGTCACTGCACACGTGCAATATCTCAAGTCCTTTTATTATTATCTCGTATCTTATTAATTTTTAAGAGATTTTTAAGCAATTCGTACATACCTCCCAATTTTATTTGGCCTGGGATGCTTCCTCGTTTCCCACAATGTTGTTATTTAGCCTTGGATACTCGAAATAAATAATTATTTTGCTATACATGTTATATAATTCGTTGTATCTATTATTGATACCTACGCGTTCGAGTTCTTGGTTGCGTCTAAATAGTTTTTCAATAGAAGTTGAAGAGGAAGACAAGCTCTTCGATTTTTGAATTTCTTAGTTCGGAATTTCTCCTTGAATAATTCACATTACCTTGAAATATTTTTCACTGAACCAATTGGATGCTAGATATTTCGCTGGAGATGAAGGTTGAAGGGTTTTCCAAAAGGTAGTGGAAATTGTGTGTATCGACGATGTGTTTGTGCGTGTGTTGGCACTATTTCTTCCTTTTCAAGCCTCCCAGCGCCGCCGCGTAGGAAGAGGTATTGTTGGGAAGGTTACGAGCAACTTGAACTGAAATAAATTATCTATGTTAATACCTTGAGAACGGTTATGAATGGCTATTGGAAGGTTGGGCTTATTGTTGATTAAATCTCTGTTGCCGATGTCGATGGAGAGGGGTGTCATAGTTTCTCCCATGTGAAAAGCATCGCACTTCAAATTATACAGGGTGTCCCAAGTTAAGGCCCGCAAAATTTCGGTGGTCGATTCTAATACTAAGTAATTTAAGTAAGAAAATATCTCTTAACAATTTGATTTCAACTCCACGTCCTTCGTTTTCGTTTTAAAAATGCTTGCCTTTCCGCGTTTAAACACAAATTTTTCCCTTAAATATGTTTTTATTGTACAGTTTTTGGTGTTGAAGTTCGTGAAAAATCATGCGGAAGTAAAACCTCAACAAACAAAAGAAAAAATGGGAAACTTTCCAATTTTGACAAAAATTACTTTACGACTGATTTTTCACCCATCAGGACCCCTAAAATAGTTTTTTGTAGGCACTATTCAGCTATCAATGCAAACGTGTATAACCAATTACGACTCTAGCCCCACCAGGTACACACACAGACACCTCCATTGATAATTGGGGAGGGGTCGATCATTAAAGCCACAAAAACAATTAAACTTTCCATAGCAATAGGTACCAGTTCATATTAAGCACGTATTTCATAATCGGCAAATTTTCACAAAATGTGATATTGGGTAGGTACCGATTTTCTTCAGAAAACTCAGGCAGTCATCCACATAGAGTTCCAGGAAATTTCATTTGATCGTGAGAAACCTCCAAATGGTTACACCTTAGTAGCAATACCAAAACCAACACCCGAAGAGACCAAACATAACTGCAGTACAGTCCAACACTAAGTTCGCTCAACATTTTCAACAAAAATATCCAACAGTTTTGACGGAAAAATTAGGTTCTACTAATTTAATAAAACACGACATTAACCTAAAATAGAAGGCGCATCAATCCCTAAAATCTATCTTAATTACCAACTTCCACTTCTGGTAGTGAATGAATGGGGTCAGTTCCACTGGTTATAACAATTATTATCTACGTACCGTATTGGAGATTCCGTCGTAACCAGCAAGTCGAGTACAGGAGGTGAGCGCATTCGATGTAAGGACATCATCTTCAGGCCGTCGAGAGAGTACTAAAGTTTGTCAGTCCGTCAATCTATATAGTCTGGGTGAAAGGGAGGTGAAAGGAAAAGAGGGGAGCCACGTGGTAACGAGACCACGTGGTGAAAGGTTGTTTGTCTGTCATGTCAAGTGAAAGGGGAAGATAAAACTAATCCTAATCATTTCACCCAGACTATTATAAGTAGATCGACGGACTTACAAACTTTAGCACTCTGTGGACGGCCTGAAGATGATGTCCTTACATCGAAAGCGCTCGACTTGCTGGTTACGACGGAATCTCCAATATGGAACGTAGATAATAACTTCCACCTCATTGACCAAACCACAAGCAAGCAGAAATAAATAAAATGGTACAACAAGGAGTAATCACCCCTTATCTCTACCTGTTGCACCTTTCTTTTTAGTACTTACCCAAGAAGAACGTTTCTAAAGAACAAGAACAAACATGTCGATTGGTTACTGATTTAAGATCGGTGAATAAAATCGTTCAAAACATCCACGTATTGATGGCTTATTTACAAGGTGCAAAATGTTTCACAGTGTTCGACCTAAAAAGTGCATAAATTTCCAAATACCTGTAACAGAACGTAGCCAAAGATACATCAAATTCATGTGTTCCAAATGTTTCACACGCCCAATTCAAACGCATTCCAATGGGACTGAAGACTGATGGACAATTTTTAAGCGCCCTGAACGAGCAAATATTAACCCTTATTGGATCATGGTGTCACTAGTGTCACCGAAAACGTCTTATAAATTCCACAGCTGTCTCGAGGTGTCGCAATTTGTAGATAAGGATAAAGCTGAATTTTTGAGCCATTTTGCTTCCGAGTCTACCAAGGTAGCGGAAGCTTTGTTTTCACTTTTCAAGGACGAAAAAAAAGTTCTCCAAAATCAAAATTTTCACTCGCGTTTTGCCTTTTAGACCTTTCTGAACAATTTTGGTTCCGTGTCTGTCTGTCTGTGTGTCTGTCATGAATTCCTTGTAACGCGCATAACTATACGAAGTTATTGTCCGATTTCAATGAAATTTTCAGGGATTGTGCGGGTTGGTGTGTAGACGGTCCCCTATGAAAATCATCCTCGGACGGATAGAAGCGACTGCGCATGAGCAAACGTGAATTCCTTGTAATGGCTATAACTTCTACATTTTCCATCCGATTTCAATGACTTTTTCAGGGATGTTACAGATTAGTATGTAGATGGTCACCTATGAAAATCATCACCTTCGGACTGATATTAGCCGCTGCGCATGCGCAAACGTGAATTCCTTGTAACAGCCATAACTTCCACATTTTCTACCCGATTTCGATGACTTTTTCAGGATTACGCGGATTAGGTTGTAGATGGTCCCCAATGAAAATCAAGACCATAAAATTTACAGAAGCCTCTGCGCATTACGTAAAATCCTTGTAACAGCCATAACATTTACATTTGTCATCCGAATTTGATGAAATGTTCTAGGATAGTTCAGATTAGCGTGTAGATGGTCCCGTATGATGATGCATCGGATCATCTATACAATCGGGTTATGGATACGAGGAAGCTATGTGCCACACCCACTTTTTTGTAAGTTATTGGAAGTCAAAAAGATCAAGTTATGACAACAATTTTGCAAGTTTTTTCAATGATTTCTTTTTTTTTCTTTGAGCATTTTTGTCATAGCTATATTTTGAGACTTCCAATAACCCTCAAAAAATTTTGCTAACCATTAAATTTAAAATTGCAATTTAATTTTGGTTACTGCTGTGATACCTTGGGACAGCTGTGGAGTTCCTGAGATGTTTTCGGTGCCACTAGTGATACCACGGTCCATAAAGGGTTTAGACAATTACATGGAAAATCGATTTTATGGTACTTGGATGTGTCGTCGTATTTAGTTAAACAATACAAGAACACAACCAACATGTAGACCAAATATTAGAACGCCTAAAGCTTGCCAATCTAACGGTAAACCAAGAAAAGTGTGTGCAACAGCGAAAATACAATTCTCGGACCACCAAATCAGCAGGGATAAGTCAGTAGAGGTAACAATAGAATCAAATCGATCCTCGACATACCACCCCCTCCAATCCCAAGCATATCGCATAATTCATGGCCGCGATCAATTTTGGTTTATTATTTTCAATAATGAACCTTTGGAATAGACCAAGAAAAAAATGTTTTGTCATTTAAAATGTCAATAGAGATTAGGCCTCTTTTGCGATCCACACTCGTGTTTCTGATTTAAAGTAAGCCCGACCCTTAAATTCTCGCAGGGAGCGAACGGTTTCCTAAATTTCCAAATGAAGGCACCAGCAACTCCCTATTTGTTCGCATTGAGTGTGAAGCGGTTATTTCTTCAAAATAAACTTGATTCTTGAGGTAAAATATGGCGAATAAAACCTTTGGAATATGGATAAATAATAAACTTTTGTGTAATAATTTGCAGCGTCCCCCCCTCCCCCTCCCGGGGTTCCACCGGGATAAATAGTCTGTCTCCTCTCACTCTTGGTCTTTTTCTCACAATATCATTAAGGTTGGTTTTCTTTTTTTATTTTAAGAAAATTAATCATTTGAAAGGGTAGTAATCATTTTTGTTTCGAACTCTAGAGTTTTTTCCTTTAGAGGTTTATAAATTATAGATTTACTCGAACTTCTGTGAATAGAATTTAGAACGACCGCATGAACGATAGGAACATTTTAAAAATCGATGGGTTTAGTTCTACGTAACAATAAAACTACTAACGGGGTGATTGGTTGATAGATCCTTATTGGAGTCGGTTTTGGTCAAGAGACACCCTCTTCAGGACCAGTAATGACATTTCTATCTCTCGGGAGGTCAGTAATGACACTTCTATCGGTGTTCATTTTATCGACGACTGTCGGCTTTTCTCGTGGCCGATCGCACCAGACTCCCACCTCCACCTCCTCGGAGCTTACTTCTCACAGATGACCCTCCATTCGAACTTCATCTTCCTCGCAGCTTCACCCCCTGAGTGCCGAGGTCGAGCTTGCCCAGCTCGCCGCCGTCTTCCAGGTGGGTATCCTGCAACAACCTGTCTATTTAGATATCGTAGGTATGTACTGAATTAGTCCCATATCATATTATCAAATAACATTAAGCAGGTAACTACCATCACCTTCAAAAAATATTGTTTACCACCTGGAAAGTCCTGAAAGTAAATACTAAGTATTTTCAGGACTTCAGACTTTTTCTTCAGACTTCTTTCCAATAGCTTCCATATTTTTCGCTATAATAGGATAACTAACTTTCATAATTCAAGTCTTGAATTATGAAAGTTAGTTATCCTATTATAGCGAAAAATATGGAAGCTATTGCACTGATTCATAATCTTAATTCGGCGTTCCTAAATCGAAACCCCAGTGACACTAAGTAGCTATATAGGTACCTAACATTTTTCAAATTTACTCAATTACAACGAGTATGCATTATGACTTATTAACACTTGCATAAAAATGGTGAGTCCCATGAGAAAATGCTTTCTCCCAATAGACAATAACAAAATTCAAAAATTAAATTAATGAAACACCTTGAAGAAAGAACTACAATTTACGTACTTACTTAATTTGGACAAGTAGGAAAATGGTCCCACAGTTTTTGAATTTCAAGGATTCCATAAATTAATAAAATAAGGTTCTATTGAAATTTGAGAAAATCTTAATATTGGAAGAAAAGAAAGTACCTATTTCTTAATTGTTATTAATAAGAAATCCTTAGTATGTAAGTATTTGAAATAGCTCTTTGAGCTGTTTTACCGCGTACAAAATTATCAATTATTGTTCCTTACTTATTCGGAATTTTTGCATCAGCAGCATTCTTTTAATTTCATTCGTAACCGATAGACTGCTACTTTAGGGCATGTAGGTTTCCGTATATTTAGGGAAATTACTTGAGAGAAAGCTAATAATATTGAATTAATTGATGAAATTGATAATTCAAAACTCCACGAACTAAAATTTGTGTTTTACCTATAGGTTCTTAGTTTATACAATAGGCTAGATAGACAAAATACAATATACCAGATGGAATATTGCGATTCACACTTGTGTTTCTGATTTATCGTACGTCCACCCGTACGTTCTCACGGGGAGCGAACGTTTTGACCTACAAAGCTCTGGGTGGTCTCATTCGATTCTAAAAATTCAATACTATTTTAAATTGATGAGAAAACAATACCTACCTTTATATCGACATTTTTTGAGCTAGGGCGTTTTGAAAATGTTAGTTCTTATTTTTCAACCATTAGAAGTGATTGAAATCAACCAAATTCGGTCCATGGTAACTAAGGAAAGTGCCGCGTACGGCGGACTGGCGGCAAAATTTTTATTAGATTTTCGGATTCTACGTACCTTGAAACGTAAACCAACAAATTTTGAGGGTGGGTTAAACAATTTTTTCTCTCGTTCGATTCCAAAGGTTCATTAGGAATTGAAAATAATAAACCAAAATACTTTTGTATCGGACTTAGTTTTTAGTCTGAAATATTCGTGAAATGGGTCCTTCAGGAATGTGCAAAACCCCGTTTAGTTCATCCATGTATCTATAAAAAGATAACAGGTTGAATAGATTAAAATTCCATTAAAATGTTGACACTTCAATCGAATTTACCAATTTGGTAGCATTGGCGCTTAGTGCCAATAATGCATTATGATCCAAGAGATATGCATTTGAATGCAAGACTCTCCCCTAGTATCAATATTTATATTATATTTTTAGTCCTTATTTGATACGAAAGCAAATGAGCACTACTCGAAGGTTTATGAAAGGAGACATGCAGTTTCCCTATCTACTGGAATGTTTTATACATATGAATAGAGGATGCTATTTAAAGATTGTTTGTGAGAAAGAGATGGCCACTTTTCATTAGGTGGGTTCAGTGCCTCTTTGACTGCAGTTGGATACGAAGGAGGACGAGAGAGCTTGCACTTAGTTTAATTCTGAGAATAGCGTCATATGTGGAAAAGTCATGCTCTATCTTAGGGTCATTCCGTTGTGAGTCCACGTGTCTAAGTTTCGATATCCTAGGCACGGCGTGGTACCAGTATTTCGCCTTTCTCTGAAAAATCTCATCTTTTCTTCAACACATCGATCAATAGTTTTTTCAAAATGAACATGATGTCGTAATGATTTCCGATCAGGATATAATTAACATGAAACAGACTGACACCTAAAACAAAACGCCTGTAATTTCATTTTCACGATCATCTCACGATTTTCCAAGGTTCATCGCTCAGAAGTGTGGATGGTCTCATTCGTTTCTAAAAATGAACACCATCCTAAATTGAATGAAGAACATCAGAAATCATCTATTCACTAATTAAATATATATATTTTTTTTTTTTTGAGAGAGAGAAAAAACACTTTATTGAACATTGTACAAGGAATGAAGGTGGACATGGACTCCAGTAGTTGTCGAAACGTAACGGTTTAGCCGAAAGTCGTGTGCCGAAAATGAGTTGCCAAAAGTTCCAATTGGTATGCCAAAAGTTTGCCAAAAATTGAAATTGATTTATTTTTTTTAATTGAAATTGATTTATTTTTTTTTTAATTGAAATTGATTTATTTTTTTTTGTTGATGAAATTGATTTATTTATTTATTTTTTTCCCCCGAGCAAGCGAGCGTAAATGTGGAGGAGTTAGTCTTGTGGGAGCCAAATTGCTGCTCCGTCCTCTAGTCCGAGTCCTCGGACTTGTTTCCTTGGGCCTCTTAGCCTCATGGAAACCGCTCTATGGACGGAGAATTGAGTTTTCACTCGCGTCCACATCATTACTTAAGCGAAGGATTTGGACCATTTGTTGGAAAGGCGTAAGGAGGCATTCTTGAGAAAAGCGTCATACTCTTTATGCAATGCTCCATCGCATGAAATTACGAGTGGCGTGAAAGACCCTCTCAGATCTTCGGCAATTCTGTCGTATTTTGCATGTTTGGCTTGGGCAGCATGGCGAGAGATGGTTGGCCAGTCCATGGAAGTGTAAGAGACTGTGTAAATAATCAATTACCTATCCTCTTACGAAGCGAACGGTTGTTTCCACAAAACTCTGGGTGGTGTCAAAAATTCTTAAAAATCGTCGGTATTTTAGGTGAATGAAAAACCAATACCTGTACACATTGAAAGTGTTCAAGTTAGCGTGGTTTGATAATGTTTTCCCCCACTTTTTATCACTCAGGCGTGACTAACAATAACCAAAACCTTCGAGGCACAACTAGACCCCAAATGTAGCCGGTTTCCCAAATTCATAGGTACTCTCTATTTGCCATAACTGAAGTTATGATTGGATTAACTCAGGTGACTTGTCTAATCACCTTTGTTATCCTGAAATCATCACCGATCAGTTTTATTCTTTCCCTAAACTTCGTTTCAGTACCTACTTACTCAAGCCCACATGACCATTCCAGCTTAAAAACGCTGCAAATTATTACACAATGGTTTACTATTTTTTATTTTTCTATATAGATCACTCGTCAGCAAAGCCACCAACCATCCAACATGAAGAAAAACTTCGATCGCATTTCGGTCAGCTTTAATTTGAACGGAGATTAGGCCTCTTTGCGATTCACAATCGTGTTTCTGAATTATCGTAGTTCTAAACTTTAAATTCTCGTAGTGAGCGAACGGTTTGTCCTACAGAGCTCCGGGTGGTCTCAAAAAATTCTAAAAATTCTATAGAATCTTAAATTGAAGGAAAAACAGTACCTTTATAACGAAATTTTTTGAGTTAGGGCGTTTCCAAAATTTCAAAATTGATTTTGGAACCCTTAGAAGTGACCTACATCTACCAAAATCTTCGGGGCACAACTAAACCCAAAATGGAGCCTACATACCAAATTTCATCAAAATTGGTCAATGCTAAGTGGCAAAAGTGCCGCGTACGGCGGACGGACGGCCAAATTTTTGGTTTATTATTTTCAATAATGAACCTTTGGAATCGACCAAGAAAAAAACATTTAACACCTCCTCAAAATTTGATGGTTTACGTTTCAAGGTACGTAAAATCCAAAAATCGAATAAAAATCTCCCCTTCCGTCCGCCGTACGCGGCACTTTTGCCACTTAGCATTGACCGATTTTGATGAAATTTGGTATGTAGGCTCCATTTGGGGTCTAGTTGTGCCCCGAAGATTTTGGTTGATGTAGGTCACTTCTAAGGGTTCCAAAATCAATTTTGAAATTTTGAAAACGCTCTAACTAAAAAAATGTTTATATAAAGGTATTGTTTTTCCTTCAATTTAAGATTCTATAGAATTTTTAGATTTTTTTGAGACCACGCGAAGCCCTGTAGGACAAACCGTTCGCTCCCTGCGAAAATTTAAAGGTTTAAATGAGGAATTTCACCGATTTCTGTTTGCATTTTTCCTGAATAGTTAATGGTGTGGGATAGATGAAAATCGGGCTGATTTCGGAAAATAAGTCTCCTGTTATTTTTGGGAGACAATCAAAATTTTTAATTTCAAAACTAACCGGGAAAACAGACGTCCAGCGGGAACGCTCGCTGATTGGGCTGTTCGGATCGCCGTCTCCTCCCAGTGTTGCCCATTGGGACGACGAAATCGTGTTTTCTAAGAGAAAAGTTATCAAACAAAAACAGAGGAAACCTAATTTTCCCCATCTCGCTTTTTCTATTTTTTTCTTCAGTTTTTCGATTTCGAACTTTACTTTTTCATGAAATTTTGCATCTGGGGACTATGGATTTCTCGATCTCAGCGCTTCAAGCGGCCATAAATGAACTATTCCAGCATGACGTCATTTTCCCGGTTTTTTTAAACATTCGTATTTTCTACCCTGTTTTGTTTATTCGTAAATTAGGAAGTTCGGGCTGAAAGTTTGCCTTAGGGGGTTTTTAGAGGTGCTGAATCCGATTTTGGGGTCAAATATAGGAAATTCCGACATGGTGAAATTCCTCATTGAAATATATTTATATATAAATCAAAACACGAGTGTGAATCGAAAAAGAGGCCTAACCTCCGTTCAAATTAGAGCTGACCGAAATGCGATCGATGGTTGGTGATTTGGATTTTTTTTATTGATTTTTTTCAATTTTTTTTTTTTTTTTTTTGATTTTTTTTTTATATTGGATGGATGGTGATTTTGTAGACGAGTGATCTATATAGAAAATAATAAACCATTGTGTAATAATTTGCAGCGTTTTTATTCGATTTTCGTATTCTACGTACCTTGAAACGTAAACGATTAAATTTTGAGGGGGTGTTGAAAATTTTTTTTTCTTGGTCGATTCCAAAGGTTTATTATTGAAAATAATAAACCAAAATAGCTCAATGAACTTCAAGTCTGCTCGAACAAAAAAATTGTGAATTGGTAAATCAACGCAAATCTTGTTAAAAATCACTACTTTGACGTCTAAATGTGATTTCGTCTCAACATAACAGTTGACATGCGGGAATCTTTTGGCGTGAAGAGCGTTAGAAACCATTCCGAAACATTTCCACTCAATTCGAATTTCGACTGCAGGTAATAAGACATTGACATAGGCCACTACGCGTCGCCCATACCGTACCGATGAAGTACCGACCAACAAAGCCAAAAGAAGGAAAGACAGTGAGCTCAAGTACCTACAATGAATACTGATACGCCGGTACCTACGTGTGAAGGCGCATATTTATTGAAGTCCTTACTGGGCCAAGGCAAATCCTCATAGGAAAAATATTTTCTTCCGACATCACCAGTAGCTCTACCAATGCATAGTATTACAGTTTTTGCTTCCGAGTCTACCAAGGTAGCGGAAGCTTTGTTTTCACTTTTCAAGGACGAAAAAAAAAAAGTTCTCCAAAATCAAAATTTTCACTCGCGTTTTGCGTTTTAGACCTTTCTGAACAATTTTGGTTCAGTGTCTGTGTGTCTGTCTGTCTGTGTGTCTGTGTGTCTGTCTGTCTGTCTGTCTGTCATGAATTCCTTGTAACGCGCATAACTATACGAAGTTATTGTCCGATTTCAATGAAATTTTCAGGGATTGTGCGGGTTGGTGTGTAGACGGTCCCCTATGAAAATCATTATCCCCGGATTGATAGTAGCCACTGCGCATGCGCAAACGTGAATTTCCTTGTAACGGCCATAACTTCCACTTTTTCAACCCGATTTCGATGAAATTCTCAGGGATTATGCGGATTAGGTTGTAGATGGTCCCCTATGAAAATCATCACCTTTGAATTGATATTAGCCGCTGCGCATGCGCAAACGTGAATTTCCTGGTAACGTCCATAATTTCTACATTTGCTATCCGATTTCAAAGAGATTTTCAGGGATGTTACAGATTAACTTGTTTTGATGTTTTGAGATTAACTACTATGCATCGGATCATCTATACAATCGGGTTATGGATACGAGGAAGCTATGTGCCACACCCACTTGGCAGACGTTTTTTTTGTTTTTTTTTTGTGGATATTTACGAGTATAATAGGTACACTTGCTACTATTGTTCTGGAATGACTACAGGTTGGTAACTGACAAATCAAAACGCTGCAAATTATTTCACAAAGGTTTACTATTTTCCTGTATAGATCATTCGTCTGCAAAGATCACAGCTTTGCCATTGTCACTATTGCTTCCAAGTCTACCAAGGTAGAGGAAGCTTTGTTTTCACTTTTCAAGGATGAAGAAAAAAAAGTTCTCCAAAATCAAAATTTTCACTCGCGTTTTGCGTTTTAGACCTTTCTGAACAATTTTGGTTCCGTGTCTGTGTGTCTGTCTGTCTGTGTGTCTGTCCGTCTGTCATGATTTCCTTGTAACGCGTTTAACTATACGAAGTTATTGTCCGATTTCGATGAAATTTTCAGGGATTGTGCGGGTTGGTGTGTAGACGGTCCCCTATGAAAATCATCATCGCCGGACTGATAGAAGCGACTGCGCATGCGCAAACGTGAATTCCTTGTAACGGCCATAACTTCCACATCTTCCATCCGATTTCAATTAAATTTTCAGGGATGTTACAGATTAGTGTTTAGATGGTCCCTATAAAAATCATCACCTTCGGAATCATAGTAGCCACTGCGCATGCGCAAACGTGAATTTCCTTGTAATGGCCATAACTTTCATATTTAAACCCGATTTCGATGAAATTTTCAGGGATGTTACAGATTAGTATTTAGATGGTCCCCTATGAAGATCATCACCCAAGGAATGATAGTAGCCGCTACGCATGCGCAAACGTGAATTCCTTGTAACTGCCATAACTTCCACATTTTCTACCCGATTTCGATGACACTTTTAGGGATTACGCGGATTAGGTTGTAGATGGTCCCCAATGAAAATCAAGGCCTTAAAATTCACAGAAGCCTCTGCGCATGCGCATACGTAAAATCCTTGTAACAGCCATAACCTTTTAATTTTTCATCCGAATTTGATGAAATTTTCTAGGATTGTCCAGATTAGCGTGTAGATGATCCCCTATGAGGGTAGTGAAAGGTACTTAGAGATTGGTGTTTTGAGATTAACTACTATACATCGGGTCATCAATGTTGTAGGGAAGCTATGTGCCACACTCACTTGGCAGACGCTTTATTTGTTTTTACCTACCAACCATAGGTGCCTACTACGTACCTACGAGGGCATTTTTGAAAATTTCACGGAAAATGTCTCATAAAATGTTCATTTTTTGTCAAAACACTAAATTTATGTTTTGGTGAAACACTCATGAACCAAATATGCGGATATTCGCATAATGGATAATGGTTGATATAAACGGAATACAAGGCGTATTCTATAAATGTTCCAAGTTATGAAATCCATCAGAATTCAAAAACATTGAGAACTAAGGACAGATAGAGAAAATCGCCGTTTTTAAAAACGAAGTGGTATTTGATTTCATTGGTAAACCCCATTTTAATTGATTGCTGGTCCTAATCGACGATTTCGTAAGGTCGATTCATATTTCAATTGTGGTTCGGTGGTTTCGTACTTTTCGAAACGAACTGATGACCCTGTGGCCGTACTTGACTAATTGGCTTGACGTTTTGGTTTATCAACTGTTTATCCGACAGTACAGTTTCACCGAGTCTATCACCGACAGCATGTCACTTCGACCTGCCAACTATCGCTTAATTGGGAAATTCGATCTGAACTTATGACAAGGGATTTGCGAATACGGAGAAAGCTGTTTCTAGCATGAAGCGATTGTTACAAAACTGTAGGATAGTTTATGGAGCAAACTTTATGGACTTGACATCCGCCTCGTGGACCGTAAAGATTCTCCTTTCATGGCTTCTTAAAGTTTCCGACTCCCTTTTATGTTTTGACTTTAAGAATTTCTCTTTTCTAGAGTAATGGTTTGGAATCAAGATAGGGTATAAAGGATCGATTCATAGAAATCCGTAATTACGCTTGCAAAAGCAAATTATCAAGTGTAAAAATGCTTGATTGTATTATTAAGCAGAAGTACTGACAAAATCTCCAATGAGAATTTGAATTGAAGGGTCACGGGGAAAAAGGATCAGACTCCTCTTTTCCTAATTCCGAGAAAATCAAAAAACAAAGTTTGAAGTCGTCCCAGACAGACGCTATGCATTAAAAAAATGAACTGTTTGGGCCACCTGACCAGGAATTTGATTATGTTCAAGTGACAAGAAAGAAAATTAAGTAGGTCGAAGATAATTTCCAGAAATAATTGGAAATTTCAAACAAGGTAAGGACTTTGATCTGTTTTCCCCACAAATATCCGCGTTTCGGTCACCATAATACCTAAAATTATCGCCATGTTACCTATTGTTTATTCAAATCTCGTAATTCACTTCAGTAAATTTACTAGGGTTTGTAGGTACTTACCTTACTGTCACCTCCAGAAAAATTTTGGGCAAAAAGTGGCTTCATTTTCCAAATTAGGTAAGTATAGTTTTGTACAAAACATTAATTGCAAAGGCAAACAAATCAATAAATAAATCATTCATCTAAAGGATCGTCGCAATATGAAATGGCGTCATCATCTCCTACATTTCCCAACCTGTTGGACAGTAACTCAGAAAATGTTAACACCGGGGTTGACGAGAAACTGACACAAGTGTTTTAAATCCTTTGATTTTGCTGGTTTTGATGGGTATGGGGCCGTTGTGAAGGTTTCCCAATGTTACAGCTGCTTTCAGTACTGAAGTCTTCTTCTTCGAGGTAGAAGAGGTTGTGAAAACTGTCTGGTATCTTCAGAAGTAGGAGCTTTTGTGCTTGATGAATCTTTGGTGTGATGCCGTACAACTCATGCAAAGGCGAGGTAAGGGGTCTTCAAATCGGACACTGATCTTTCTTCCCTGCGAGCGCACGGAATCTGATCCTTTTTCCCCGGAGCCCAGTATTTGTTTTAGCTTTAAAAAGAATGAATGCGATCTTTCTTCCACAAAGTGAAACGACCCTTCGGTTCTACTCTTCCCAAGCTACAAGAATCTTGTATTATAGATCGCCATCTGATGGCGTGTCTATCTCAATTCGGCCAAAAAATGGAGTTTGATCCTTTTTCCCCGTGACCCTTCAATTTTCACGATCAAGTTGATTGTTTTCCGTGTCAACAAATAGCAACACTATTAAGAAATCGTTCACGAAAATGCTGGTAATTTTTTAGTTTTTTTTTTCACGTTTACTCTAGCTCCTGCTGATCGGATCATGATGTAATCCAAGGGTATTATTTTTGGACTTATCCTCCAAATTTGAAAAAATCAGTACCTTAAATTATGAGAAATTGGTCTTCATGTGAAATAACATTTGCGCGACTGTTTTTTCGACGATAAAAATTTTATCGAATTGTTTTTTATGAATTTAATTCATTGAGGCCCGTTTTGAGGATAATTCTGGCCTGATAATTCTGATCATCTGTTGATGATTTCAAATTGTAATGCCCGGGGCAAGGATTCCATACTCCATTTGCCATACTCCAGACAGTGAACCAAAGTTGTCCAGAAAGCACTGAAACGCAAAATCCGAATGGAAATTTGGATTTTGTAAGAACCAAGTTTGTTCGTCTTATTGCACGAGTACGGAGCTTTCTTTTCTTCGATATGAGGAAGTGAGAGTCAGCAATTTTGGTGTGGCACATAGCATCCTCGTATGAACCCGTAATGTGGTAGATGGTTGATCAAAAGTCAGTCCGTCTCTCTCTTTTCAGTCTTCTTCCCCTCAATTTCAAAAGACCTGGGGTAGGTACCGTGAATAACGCCCGATCAGCAAAAAGAGTCTCCGTTTTCCCCCATTTCCGCAATTAAGATGGAATGCGGGACAATTGGCGATTAATCATTGGTATGATCGATTCTAAAAATGACCTTTCGTTAAATTTATCGTTACCTATTAAGGATGTCTTTCTATAGAGTACCTCTCTTTTCAAAGAAAATTTCCTCTACCCTACCAATGATTTGATCACCATGAAATTCGAACCATCATCCAAGTGATAGTAAAAACGTTCTCAAAAAAGTATTCTCCTTATGACATCAAGCGGTTTTTGTTTAGCTCATACCTGTCAAGAAATTACAAGATTTTGGTGCTGGATTTTAGAGTAGGGGGTACAGAATACGATTCTGAGACTTTAACCACCTTGGCAGCCACAAAGCATAGACAGTTGAAAGATCAGTACGAATTTTCAGTACCTAAATTTGCTGCTGTTTGTGGAATCAATCTTAAACCATCTATAAAGTCTTGGAGTTTGTGGAAAAAAAAAATTATTTGTAGATTCATTTTAAGAACAGTTTTTAAGGGTAAAACTCATTTGAAATGTTGTAGTTCATTTCAGTATTTTTTTTCTCCTAACAATACGTTATTTCGGTTCGCGAGAATATACGAGTGACCCCAAAGACATTTCTTACTCCTTTGTGACGAACTGACGTTCAATCACGGGTCACACATTTCGATGGGGCTCAAGACCTTCATGGGCTACCGCGACCTGACTATATAAACCTGTCCGATCGTCCGAAGTGTCAGTTCAAACTGAACATCCACCCTCAACAACAAACCGAAATCATGAGGACTTTCTTGGCTCTTGCTGCTCTGGTGTGCTGTGCCTGGGGTGCTCCGCTGTCTGGCGTCAGCAGCCCATCGAATTCACCACGTGGAATTTACTTCGTGCTGCCTCCCGCACCTGAGAGTCAAACTCACATCTCTCCAGAACAGGTAAGCCATGCTCAAACGTTTAATCCCAATTTAAACTTAAAATTTAATATCGAATAGTGAAAACTTTAGTTTTATTTGGACATTGTTGAAATCCAGTATCAAAAATGGAATTAACATCAAAACTTACGTAGTATACAAATGGAAACAATAATTATGAAATCGAAGGTAATTATGACCTGTGAGCGACAGTCAAAATCTACGAATCCTCACGACAGACAATGCATGATTTTTTAAAGCTCTGAACTACTCTACTTCATATTTTTAAATGAGGCTTATAAACTAAATACCTAGGCATATTTTTTCAAAAAGTGCAAGTAAGACAAAAATACTTCCTCAATGACCCAAGACTTTTGTTGCGTACTACCTGCGCAGACTTGAGAGATCACTACCATAATTTATTACACGCGTACCATAATTTATTTGAAGGTACCACAACACTGGAAAAATAACAGTTAATTAGGGTAGATGGATAACAAAAGCATAAATCCGTCACATTATAACATGAAATCTACGTGCAGGTAGAAGAAGTCATGAACCAATTGAGACAAGAAGATGGCTCGGACTCCGGACTGTACCACATCGTGCTCCCTGACGGACGTCTCCAAAGGGTCGAATACACCACAGCTCCAGTGACTCAACAGGAGAAATCTTCTCAGCAGCAGGCCGCTCCCGCTGTTGCTGGCCCAGCAGCCCTTCTGGGTCAGCTCGGCAAACCTGTTGCAGCCCCAGTCAGAGTAGCCCCAGCTCAACTCCAGGAACAACCTTCCGGCCCTGCTGCTCTTATTGCTCAAAGCCCAAGACCTGTGGCAGCTCCTCAGGTTAGCGACATAACATGATTTTCTAACATTATTGAAGAAATACGAAAACAGGAGTACACAGGTATTCATTAATAACAGTCAAAGCTAATTTAAGAAAAACCAAACGACATTTTTTCTAGCGCCTTTCGATGGCCTAAGTGAATAATACAGGGTCTTGAATAAGTAGAGCTACCGAATCAAGTGGATTAATTGCTTTATAACAATATCCAAAAACATTTCGTTTTCCAAAATCCAATATTCCACTTATACCTAATTTAAAATGAGAAAATCCCAGAAAAAATTGGATCAATATCATTTATCCATGTTGAATTTCTTCTGAAGGTCAATAATTTAGAAAAAGCGGTACACCTTAAATTTAGATCCAAGGACCGTGTAGATTTGGGATTGATATTCATTCGAATTAAATTTCAAAAACAACAGACACAAGTGATTAAAGAATGGTATTTAATATATAACAGATTGATTGTCGGTAAATTTTCAAAATGCTTATTATTTAGTTTTGAAGTGAACATTTTCAGAATATTCATTATTTGATTAAATACGTCGTGAATGTACTTTTCTGAACACGTGACTTCCAGTTAAACAATGAGTTAGTCATAGAAATTTGAAAAATCTTCCAACATTTTCAAATTGTTTTCTAAAGTACATGGGATTTAGATTCTTGACTGGCTCAGAAGTAAAAGAGTTTTATAAAAGGCAACACAGTACTTGGGACGAATTTAGTTTATTCAACAAACCTACTCATGAAAACCTATACTTTCAACTGGTTTACAAAACCAACTATTGTCAGAGTCGGTCTATTCATTTCAAACGAAAGACAGTTCCTGGCAAAGTTGCAAGTCCCACTTAAAATGCCTGATAAAAACGTCCTCTGATATTAAAAGTGGAATATGATTTGAATCAACGAGGACTTTTTTCAGCTCGAATACGTGACTTGTTCGTTAATGGAAATTGATAATTCACAAATTTATTTCACATCTTCAGGTTTCCGAAGAGATCAACCTCGGACCTAACCCCAGGCTGTTCCTCGTGGCTCAGACAGCCCAGCAGGAAGAGTCCTCTCAGCTCAACGAGCAGCCGTCCAATAAACCTGTCAAGTATGTCGCCAGCATCCAATACACCGAAGTTCAACCCATCGCTGGACCGATTTACTCTTACAACGACCAGCCTCTCACCCGCGTCGTGAGATATGCTCCTCTCTACTAGGAAGTGTTCATTCAATCAATATTAATGAATATACTTTAAAACAACATAAAAATTCAAATAAATGGCTGACATACTCAGTGGATCATAATGGTATCTTTTGATTTGAGACACAAATCCTGTATTAATAGTTTGTAACAAAATCTATCATTCGATACTACAGGTAGGCTGTTGTGTTCCATCAGGAAACTTAATCAGCTTCCAAAGGTTTGATTGTTTTATATTTTGCTGCGTCAAAATAACTACACTTATAAATACAACTTCGAACGAATGCTGGTAGTTTCACACCATTATATTAGCTCAAGTACTTATTGTAGACAAGTAATAACATAAGTTATGACGCCATCATTAAATCATGTAAAGTGAATCAAAATCTACTTTCGAAGAATGGTATAAAAGGACGATTAAAACGAATACTTCAAATAAATAATCAAGATAGGTAATGTGACAATAATTAAACTTTCAGCGTTAAAAAAAATCTAACGTGGATAATTTTTTTAAAGGAAAATTTGAGGTTAGTTCGTCAAATACAGTCTTCTTTGTGATGACTTGTAATAACATGTAAGTTTGAAACTTCCCTGATGTAACTGTAAAAAGTTGCAAGTTTGCATATTCATTGTCGATAATATACATCCCATAGTAATCTATAGGAACTCTTCCTCACTTGTTCCCAATCGCCGAACTGAGATTCCTCCTATTTCGGCGTTTTGGGTGTTTTGAAGTTGGTGAAAAAACGCTGCAAATTATTACACAAAGGTTTAAAATTTTTCTATATCGATCACTCGTCCGCAATAAACACGGCTTTTCCATTGTTACCACCAACCAACATGAAGAAAAACATCGATCGTATTTCGGTCAGCTAAAATTTGAACGGAGATTACACACTCTTTGCGAATCACACTCGTGTGTCTGATTTATCGTACTTCCAACCCTTAAGTTCGCGTAGAGAGCGAACGGTTTGTCCTACAAGGCTCCGCGTGGTCTCAAAAAATTCTAAAAATTCTATACTATCTTAAATTGATGGAAAAACAATACCTTTATATAATTTTTTTTTTTTTTAGTTACAGAATTCTCAAAATTTCAATCCTTATTTTTCAACCCTTAGAAGTACACCTTAGAATACAGACCCATAATATGGAGTATGGTCTTGTTCAGCATTAATTTTCCTGTAAAGATCAATTACGTTATGTTATGTTGAACATTTCTCGATTTTGGAAGTGTTAATTCGTTTTGAACGTCGATTAATAAAAGGGCACAGCTAAAAACGGACTTAGAAATCGAGTTCAGCCTGAACAGAAACGGTGGATACAGCTTTCGTACAAGTACGCAACCACGAGAGACATTTTATGTCTTATGTTTAATAAATTGAGAGCTTTCCAATGAGTGGTGAACGATTTTTGTGGGGTGGAAAATGAGGAAGTTAGTTTTCCTTAAAGCCCCGATTTCACGACGCGTCCCCGACCGCCCTCCCGTTCATGGTCCCGATCTCCTGAAATCGGTTGGAAATCTCTCCCGACCCCCCTGCCTGGTCGCCTCCCCAAAACGTGACCAGCAGCATGGGTTTTCACCATCGGATTTCAGAGCCGACGGTGATCGGGCCCGATTTAGGGTCCCGAAATCAGGTCGTGAAATCCCCGCTTAAGAACGATTGGTTGTACGTGAAAATCATCATCCGCGTAACGCTCCCCGCGTGACGATCCCGGCGAGACGATTTTTCATTTATGTGCCATAGTAAAGACATAAAATGTCAAAAATATTTAGGAATGCCGCAACTACTCCCAAAAATCAACTCTTAATTTTTTGAGGGGTAGCGAAATAAATAAAACGAGTTGGCACTTTTAAATTGTCAAGGCTCATTTTGAAATTATTTTAAAACCCTCAAACTTCAATAAGTATTTTAGTATAGTTACCACGATATTACAGGCTACATTCGGAATCATCATGCAGAAAAGAATTTTGTAATGTAGGTAGGTACAACTTAGAAGAACTATAAGAACTATAAGAATTGATAATAATAACTAGGTATTATTGGTATGCTTGAGACTTACTTGTTTAATGGTATTATTATGAATCATAATTGAAATTGATTTTCGAAACTGATAATACCAAATTTTGATAAACCATTTCAGGCATGCGGTGCTCTCGAGGTGTGATAGTTGCGGTGCCGCTGGTTACTGCATTAATGATTCTGTCAGTAATTACTTTCATCTTGAGTACAGGTACCTAAGTCTTTTGTATGATCTTATTGCTGCAAATATAATCTATTAAACTTCGATCCGAGTCTCTTACTGAGTTTACATGTTATATTACTGTGATTATAGGTGATTGCCCCGAAGGAAACTTCACTTGTAAGGGCAGTAAAACTTGCATTTTACAAAGATCATTTTGCGACGGTCAGGTAGATTGTCCACAAGGTGAAGACGAAGACCCTATGTATTGCCGTAAGTCATCAATTACTGATTAATTAATTAATATTTTTTTTTGGGAAATAGAAAAGCATTTATTGACTCCAGTAATTGTCGAAATGTAAGGGATTTGCCAAAAGTTCAAAATGGTATCAACACTAGGGCAAATATAGATACATTTATCTCAATTTAGCTCACGACGTCTCAAGTCTATTTATCTCAATCATGACGTCTTTACCCGTCGAAATATCGAGATAAATTTTGTGAAATTTCAATTTTGTATGTATCTTTCAAAGTTTCTATTAGCTATCCGTTCAAATTATTTACATACATTTACATATATAGTTATACTCCTGGTCTATCGTAGTCTCGTAGTCGAGTAGTTTGATGTGGTTCTGGTACTCGGGTGGGCCCTTGAGTCGCCTGTGAATTTTTGACCATTGAAATAGTTGTCCTTCGTCGAAATAACACTGACCACATGTTTATTCAAAAATGCTGCAGTCACTACAAGCAGCCTTTACAACACCCACAATCAAATTTTCAGCTCTTTATTGATTGGAAGACATGAGTAGAGTAAAAGTGCGTAAAAACGAATTGAGGTCACAGCTGGACAATATCACTCATTTTCTACAAGCAGGAGTGAGTTGCAGACTTTTCATCAAAGATAAATCGTTTTTACGAACTTTTTCTTTGCTTTGTTTTATTCACTTTAGCGGCTATCTTCGACCGACTTGAAAGCGCCGTAGGCTCGCGGAGGTTCTGTATTATAGTACCTCGTTGTAAAGCTCTCCCTCTGAATTGTAATTTGGGAGAATAAAAAGAGGCACTATAATTCACATCGAAAATATATGATTTCAGACGACTTTTATGGATCATTTTGGCCAATGGTTGATAACTTAGAGGCTGACCAAGTAACAAACGATACGTGCGGTGAGTCGTAAATTATTGTATTCTCTCATCACTTACAAGTTATTCAATTTCAATATTTTTTGTGCAAGGTAGGAACTGAAGTGCCAATGATCAATTTAAATATATTCCACTAATCTATAAACTGATTCCATCTATAATCTGACCTTAGCAACCCTACTTGGCCAATAATTGTATTTTTCAGAATTGGACTTGGTACCCGATATTTGCCAGTGCACAGGATTCGTAGTTGTTTGTGCTTATTCCAGCCTGTCCCATGTACCATCACCGATATCATCCAACGTTAAAGGAATGTGAGTGATTGATAATGTTGAAATATTCTAAAATATTCAATTTTGTGATAATGTTAATGAGAGGTCGAAAACATCTGATTAATCAACTACCTAGTCAAGCATGCGTCGTTATCCCTCTTTAATTGATGGTTAGGTACCAGATAAAATAGGTGAGGCTTGAAAAATCATGTTATGTGTCAAATTATGTATGTTTTACTACAACTAAATAAATCTTTTCTTCAGCACTTTGGATAATAATAGAATCAGCTCCTTAGAGGTTGGAGCCTTCAACGGTTACTCCCTACACTTGATGTAAGTAACTTTGCAACAGAATGATTATATAACACTCCTTCGATAATATTTTTTGCTTCATTTCCTAACTTTTTAGTAGATTATAAGGTTCAAGTCAAAAACCACTTCTACTCAGGAATCATGAAAACAGGAAACCACTCACACAGCGCTTTTTCGATGAACTGGACGTGGGTTGAATTCTTGCCCGTTGGCCTTTTTTCCGTTTTCCCAATTCATAAACAAATTTCCTCTTATATACGGTGATTAAATAATAAAGAATAATCAATCTCTCTCACGTAGTGGTTGCAGCCGTTCAATATTTTTTTCAGCCACTTGGCGTCAAATGAGCTGAAGGATCTACCTGACGGGATATTCGCACGGCAAACTAAACTACGAAAACTGTAAATAGTGGAATTTTTTTCAACTGAAACTAGTATCTGCATTCTATACGTTTTGATTTTATATTAATAAAAAGTTCATTAAATAAATAAAATATAATTACCTATGTTTTTCGTGAGTTTCGAGATGATCTTATTCATGAAAAAACGATGTTATATTCATCTAAACTATCAGGAACCTTCAATGATTCAATCAATTCATGATATAAAAAACGGTATTGTTTACTCATTAACAGGTATTTAGCACAAAATAAATTGACTTCACTTCCGAATAGCCTCACGACACTTCCTAATCTCGAGTGGTTGTTCGCAGACAAGAACAATTTGACTCACCTAAGTTTGGAAATCTGGGATCTACCGTCCCTCATGTGGCTGTAAGTATTCCAATTGCCATGAGATTCATGCCATTTTTTGAAAAAAAAAAAAAAAAAAAAATTTACCACAATCTTTAATTTTGTTTGTTGCAGAGTTCTTTCAGAAAATGCTTTGACTCTTACCAATGAGTCTTTTCCAGTACTACCTTCTTTGGAAATGATGTAAGAAATGAAGATATGAATTGTTACTATTTGAATCGATATGACTCAAATTTATAGGAATTCTGAATTGATTAGAACGTATGTAGCGATTTTAACATGGAACATGTTATAGTTCTAGAGTAACTTCCCGAAAAACGTTACGCTGGGTGGGGTTGCCACGCGGGCTTTTGAGGTGCGGAGCGCCTAGTTTTTCAATGCATTTTAGATATGTTGTTAGGGATAAAATACCTACCTACTACTAAAGTTTCTGCACTAAATTTGGCTAAAACATGTTCTATATTTTCATAGTTTACGCTGTAGGCTTCAAGTAGATAGTATCTGGGGGTCCGGGGGGGGGGGGGGGGGGGCTTGCCCCTTGTTGAGACGCGAAGCCCCGAGTTTTTATATATATTTTCTACCACATAAAAACTAAATTTACGTTGAATAAATCTAAACCTAGGCGGAAAAAATTGATAATTTTCTCAAAAACTTTGGTGTCTTCATTTAAATAGAAAAGGTCTGAATCTAAACTTTAGTGTAAAAGTTCAACACTTGATAAAGTAATATCTTTGTCAAAATATAAATATCTAGAAGAAGTCTAAATCAATTCGGAAATTCTGTTCTTTCGGTTTTTCTCTTCCCGTCTCAAATTGTCTTCCAATGTCACTGAAAGGTTTTCTTGTATTGCAGGAACTTGGACTCAAACGAAATATCGAGGATAGAAGCAACAACGTTTTCGAATCTTAACATGTTGCATGATTTGTGAGTCAATCATTCCGTATTAATTGACGCCTTTGTAACATTTCTAAAAAGATGAAGTAAATACCAATTTAACATTTCATTTACAGAAGCATAGCCCGTAATAAAATCGACTACATAAGCGAAGTGGCGTTCAGAAATTTGACTAATTTGAAAGATTTGTAAGTAAGTTGGCATAATTTACTGCTTCTAGCAAATACTACCTAAATTAATATTAACTATAATACTACCTAACAAATATTAAGTGTACAAAAACATGAAATAGAAATCAGAATCTTATAAAAATTATTCTAATTTTAGTTGTAACATGTTTGATCTTATTATTATTATTAGTCCTCGTCAATTGATAAATAAAACAATGAAGAGTTTTCCCACCAATTAATTATTTGTGTCCGTGCTATTCTACGTCAGGATGCTTTACTGCCCACCAAGCTTGGTCTACGTTTTTATTTCTGTTCATTTGTCCCCACTGTTACTACTGGAGTTTGTTTTAGAAATCTGAAGTACAACTCGCTATTCACGCTGGGAGACCGACTGTTAGTGAACCAAGTTTACTTGGAGAAACTGTAAGTACTAATTCCATCATCCGTTGAACGTCGTGTTTGCATGTCCTTCCGCTAATCTTGGAGATATCAAAGGTCTCACGATGTCCCGAGCACGCATCGCTTATCACTGTCAATGCGACGTCATAAATGTCTGTTGACTGTGTATTGACACGTTCTAGGCTCATACCATATTATGGTCGACGATATGGGAACGCAAGGTGCTTAGCTTTGATATGTGAATATTTAAATCTAGTGAAACGATAACAGATTTACTTATCGAACGTTGAATTTCAGTGAAGTCGCACTAACATCGGTATATCCTGACATAAGAAACGAATCGGAAAAGACAGAATACTGTGCAATCACAACCATAAACCGATGATTGGCAATAGGTAACCGTTTACCCCATTATTGTCACTAAGGAATTTTTCGTTCACTCCGAGGGAAGATTTAAAAAAAAATTAATATTGCTTTTCATTTTGGTGGCGCGGAAATCAGTCAATCAGATTAGTAAAACGAGTGATTCCGAATGTGCGCATGTATTGTGTTATTCACATAGATATTCGTCATTAGGTATACCTTTTTTGGTTATTTATTTTCAATAATTAAATTAATAATTCTTTACGGCATACGGGCTCCTTTTGAGGTTTAGTTGTGCCCTGAAGCTTGGTTTGTGCAGTCACTCCTAATCGGCGAAAAATAGGGGTTGGCATTTTCAAAACGTTTTCAATGCCAATTGGAAATAGTATTGATTTTTTTTTAGAATTGATCGAGACCAACCAGAGCTCTATAGGACCAATCGTTCTTTTCCCGTAAGGACTTATGTACAGGACGAATAATAAACCAGAAACACGAGAGTGAATCGCAAATGAGTAGTCATTGATGAGTTTAGGTCAAATCCCAGGACAATGATTAAAATAAAAACGGAGTTGAGTAGAATGTCGTCTATTTCCGCGAAAATAATGAGTTACAACTTAAATCGATTTCGACGGTTAGGTCATCATCAGTAACAAACTCTACTATAGTTACCAGATAACTATAGATAACTTGTAACTCATTATTTTCGTGGAAATAGGCGACGATCTACTCAACTCCGTTTTTATTAAAATGATTTTCCACAATCTCATCGCGAGTGATTTTATTCGTACCAATGATTACCCTCATCCTGAAATCTCGCTATGGTTTGTTGGACGTAGGGATGCCGTAGGGGCGGAACAGTGGCACCCAATTTTGCAAAAATTCATAGGGTAGTTGAGGGATTGGCGCTCAAGTCCTACATTTTGTATTGATTGTGTGAGTTAGGGTGGAATAATAATTAATTTCCACGGGAGGCTCTAACTTGGAGAGTAATTCCGGACTGATTTCCCGTCTAGAATATCGTTGTGTTCAGTTTTAGGTTTATAAGTTACAATAATGAACCTTTGAAGTCGACCAAGAAGAAAAAATTTTAACCCTCCCCCCCACCCCTCAAAATTTGTCGGTTTAAATTTCTAGGTAGGTACGTAGAATCCGAAAATCAAAAAATTTCCGAAAGGAATTCAAAGGATCCGATCGATCCGAAAAAGGATCCGGAAAATTTTTCCGTCCGTCCACCGTACGCGATTTTTCTTAGTTCTCATGGACCGATTTTGATGAAATTTGGTATATGTGGGCTCCATTTGAGGTCTAGTTGTGCCTCGAAGCTTTTGGTTGAAGTCAGTCACTTCTAAGGGGTGAAAATTAAGGGTTGTATTTTAAAGAGTGCCCAAGCTCGAAAACTTTTTTTCACCAATTTTATATAGTATTGAATTTTTTAGATTTTTTTGAGACCACCCGGAGCTCTGTAGGACAAACCGTTCGCTCCCTACAAGAACGTAAGGGTCGGACTTTGTGAATCGCAAAAGAGGCCTAATCTCCGTTGAAATTTTAGTTGACCAAAATGCGATTGCAGTTTTTTTCTTCAAGATGTAAGTACTCAGTTTTGCATCCTTAGCAACCAGTATTCAAATTTCCCAATGAAGGCCCCCATAAATCCCTATTTTCTCGAATTGATCGTGAAGCGTTTAGTTCTTCCAAAATTAACTTGATTTTGAAGTAGTTATGTAGAGGTTACTTAGTACCTATGTTTGGAATTGAAAACAAATTGTTTGTTTCTAAAAAATAGTGACAATGCCAAAGCAATGTTCTTTGCAGACGAGTGATTTATACAGTAAAATAATAAACCTTTGTGAAATAATCTGCTGCATTTATACTCGAGTCATCTACTGAAACTATATGTGCCTTACCACCTTGGCAGAATTTTTTCGTTTCGTTTCAGTTCAATCGGAGGGAATCCCGAACTCCAGTTACACAGGAGCTTCTTCAATTCAGTGTCCGGTTTGAAATCACTGTAAGTCCTACTCTTCATCATGTCTTTATGATTTCATAGTTGAGTTTGAAATGAAAAGTATTCATTGTATTCCTTGAATTCCCACAGAGACTTGGAAGCGATGGACATTCCAAACATCAGTCCAGGTCTTTTCGGAGACATGCAGCATCTAGACGTCATGTAAGTACCAAAACGTGATGTGACTACTATATGTATTTCTAGTGGAAGAGGGTAGATGTACTTCAAAATTAGCGTATATCGAACCTGCAGATCATAATCAAGAGGAAAAGCGTGCAATTGTATACTCGTACTTATGCAGCATAAATTCCAACACCCCCTCAAAATTTGTTGGTTTACGTTTCAAGGTACGTAGAATCCAAAAATCGAATACAAATTTGGCCGTCCGTCCTCCGTACGCCGTACGCGGCACTTTCCCCACTTAGCATTAACCGATTTTGATGAAATTTGGTAGGTAGGCTCCATTTGGGGTCTAGTTGTTCCCCGAAGATTTTGGTTGACGTCGGTCACTTCTAAGGGTATGTAAAATGAATTTTGAAATTTTGAAAACGCCCTAACTCAAACAATTTTGATATAAAGGTATTGTTTTTCCATCAATTTAAGATTCTATAGAATTTTTAGAATTTTTTGAGACCACGCGGAGCCCTGTAGGACAAACCGTTCGCTCCCTACGAAAATTTAAGGGTTGGACGTACGATAAATCAGAAACACGAGTGTGAATCGCAAAAGAGGCCTAATCTCCGTTCAAATTTTAGCTGACCGAAATGCGATCGATGTTTTTCTTCATGTTGGATGGTTGTAGGCTTTGCAGTCGAGTGATCAATGTAGAAAAATAATAAACCATTCTGTAATAATTTGCAGCTTTTTCAATTCACATGTCGTCAATAAGTGATATTTATCTTCATTATTTTTTCATTCCAGATACTTCAAGAGGTTCAAATATTGTATGAGCGTTCCGCGTGTACCCAAATGTACCCCTCTGAGTGATGGTAAGTTTCCGTAAAAAATTAATGGAAGATGGAAAGTTTGTAAAATGAAACTTTAAACAGCATTATTATTCCAACAACACTTCAATCATTAGTAATTAGTAAAGTAAACAATCATTAGCTTTAAATTTTAACGTCATCAGCTTTAAACTCTTTAAAGGGAAGATCAGAATTGATTCTGATGATTTCGTTTATAGCTACTTATTTCCTCACCCTCAATCCACTATAATTGGAGAGGATTTTAGAAAGGCCCAACTCGAAAAATAATTAGGAACCTGAGATCCGCCCACGAGCGGTCACCAATCCAAATAATAATCTCCCGAGTCGACTGGCCTTAATTTCGGTGACATCACGAGAACTGGTTCATTAAACTTGCAGTTGGTCATTAGAAGTCTTCCTTTTCCCATTAGTTACCCATCTAATTTTCTGCACATACCTGTCTATCTCCAGAGTTATTCATAGTCAATTCAATTGCAGAGTGACGATATTTACCAGATAATATTGTAGACAAACATAACGAGAATTAGTTTCGAGATCGAGCCTCGCCAAATTTTCCCCAACTTGTATTTAAAATTTCTTGTACTTTCAAAGATATGAACTGTTTAGGTACGATTGATTCAGCAATAAAGTTAGAGAAATCCAAGAAACAGCTCATATCGATGTGATAATCTTGTGATCTTGAGAGGCTGTTTTGGCAAAGGGATGGGGGTCTGAGAGAGCTCAGGTGGTGGCATACCTATCCTTGAATGGTTGTTATTGTCAATATCTAGTCGATATCATATTGATTTGAGATCTTTGGTTAGAATCCAAGCATCAGAGGACATGGCCCCTTCTAAGATCGCATTATTGGGAGATGAGCTCCGATCATGTTTACAAGTAGGATTTTGCTGTCGCACGTGTTCTTTTATTCGTAAAAATCGACCATTTTCTGTTGGAGACGGAATTTTGACAGTGTTTCTTGTCAGGCACCTCAACGTCGGAAAATCTCCTCGGGAACGGCTTGCTCAGGACAACGTTGTGGTTCGTAAGCTGCTTCACTGTCGTCACCAACGGAATGGTCGTGTGGAGGCGGCTCGCGTCTTCTCCCAACAGTCTGTCCCCGTTGAATATCATCATCACGAATTTGGCATGTGCTGACCTTCTGATGGGAGTGTACTTGATGGCGCTGGGAGTCCAGGACTTGGCAACCCGTGGTGTATTCCGTCAAGAAGCTGCCCAGTGGCGATCGTCCGTGTTTTGCACTGTGCTGGGAGTTATAGCTATGGTTTCTTCAGAAGTAAGTCAAAATAAACTGGCAGCTTCGTTACCAGATTCATTGTATTGATAGGATACACAACAGGTTTAGTGTTTTCTGGTCTCCTATAAAAATTATACTTAACCAGTTTCTGAAGGTTTTCTGGGACGAATAAAAATAATCTTCTTCAGTTGTCACTAGTTATATGTTACTAATTCTGAGCACAAAACCGAACACCATTGTTTTCGATAAAATCGAGGTTTCTAGTCTCTTGTCTTTATAAAATGTTATTGTAAAAAATTATTAGTTTTGGCCAAACTTAACCGTGTAAAATGCAAAAAACTGTCTCAGAAACCAACGTATCTTTAAGCAATATCTTCTTACACGTCCTGAGGTTGATTAATCAAAATCGATAAAACAGCCGTACCTACATTTTCTTTATTACCAAGAACAGACTGCGAAAGTATTACCTAATTGTTCAGGATAGAGCTGTAGTAAAGTCGGTGACATGTCATTAAAGTTGTTGTGCCATGCGATGTCTACATGAGGCAAATTATATAATTGTATTAAAAATAAGTCTCCTCCTGTTGGAGGTTAGCTTCTAGAAAGGTCTAGGTGGTGTCACTGAGATGCTGCAAGAAGTTGATGTCGGTGTTTTTTGGAATTATTCGTACCCAGGTAGGTACACAAAATCATCTTCCTTCATACTTAAGATCATCTTCCTATTTTCCATTTTTTACGATACCAAAGAGTTTTAGCTACAGGGTTTTTGAAAGAACCTAGTAGGTTTGAGTTTCTTTGTGGAGACTCGTGTAAAAGGTGAAAATATAGTGAATACAGATGAATTATGTTGAACTTGACCCTCATATGGTAAATATGGGAAATATCTAAGTGGAGGTAATCTTCAACAATTTGCTTGTCTATAGGAATATTTCTATTTTTCTTTTCTGTCTATGGGATATTTGCAATTTGCTTGTCTATAGGAATTTCAACCAATTGGGCAAAGTCCATATTTACCCATAACCACATCTGTGTCGTATGGCTTTAGGTGAGCGTGCTGATTCTCCTTCTCATAAGCGCCGAGCGTTTCATGCTGATATCAGCCCCTCTGAGCGGTTTCCAGAGCCTGAAGCCAAAGGCTGCGTTCATGACATCAGCCACAGTTTGGGTTTTCTCCACCATTATTGCCATCCTCCCAGGTAAGATATGTTGTATTTTTAGAGTTTCCACGTCCTGGAATTTATTAAAACGATCTATGTTTATTACCTCAAGTGGTTTGATGCCATAACAGCGACCACGATAGTTTTTGTATCTATAGTTGAGCTTTACACATATAGAAGAGCTTTGGTCCCTATAGTTGAGCTTTTGTGCCAATTAAGCTTTTTACCTATAGTTGAGCTTTTGTACCTATAGAGCTTTTTACCTATAGTTGAGCTTTTGTACCTATAGAGCTTTTTACCTATAGTTGAGCTTTGTACACATAGAAGAGCTTTGGTCCCTATAGTTGAGCTTTTGTGCCAATTAAGCTTTTTACCTATAGTTGAGCTTTTGTAACTATAGAGCTTTTTACCTATAGTTGAGCTTTTGTACCTATAGAGCTTTTTACCTATAGTTGAGCTTTGTAGATATAGAAGAGCTTTTGTCCCTATAGTTGAGCTTTGTACACATAGAAGAGCTTTGGTCCCTATAGTTGAGCTTTTGTACCTATAGAGCTTTTTACCTATAGTTGAGCTTTTTTACCTATAGAGCTTTTTACCTATAGTTGAGCTTTGTAGGTACATATAGAAGAGCTTTGGTCCCTATAGTTGAGCTTTGTACACATAGAAGAGCTTTGGTCCCTATAGTTGAGCTTTTGTGCCAATAGAGCTTTTTACCTATAGTTGAGCTTTGTACATATAGAAGAGCTTTGGTCCCTATAGTTGAGCTTTTGTGCCAATAGAGCTTTTTACCTATAGTTGAGCTTTTGTACCTATAGAGCTTTTTACCTATAGTTGAGCTTTGTACATATAGAAGAGCTTTGGTCCCTATAGTTGAGCTTTGTACACATAGAAGAGCTTTGGTCCCTATAGTTGAGCTTTTGTGCCAATAGAGCTTTTTACCTATAGTTGAGCTTTGTACATATAGAAGAGCTTTGGTCCCTATAGTTGAGCTTTGTACACATAGAAGAGCTTTGGTCCCTATAGTTGAGCTTTTTTACCTATAGAGCTTTTTACCTATAGTTGAGCTTTGTAGGTACATATAGAAGAGCTTTGGTCCCTATAGTTGAGCTTTGTACACATAGAAGAGCTTTGGTCCCTATAGTTGAGCTTTTGTGCCAATAGAGCTTTTTACCTATAGTTGAGCTTTTGTACCTATAGAGCTTTTTACCTATAGTTGAGCTTTTGTACCTATAGAGCTTTTTACCTATAGTTGAGCTTTGTACATATAGAAGAGCTTTGGTCCCTATAGTTGAGCTTTGTACACATAGAAGAGCTTTGGTCCCTATAGTTGAGCTTTTGTGCCAATAGAGCTTTTACCTATAGTTGAGCTTTCGTACCTATAGAGCTTTTTACCTATAGTTGAGCTTTGTACATAATATGTATGTAATTATATATTATAGAAGAGCTTTGGTCCCTATAGTTGAGCTTTTGTGCCTATAGAGCTTTTGTACCTGTAGTTGAGTTCTCCTCCAAGAGAAGAGCTATTTCGGCTATTGCTCAAATCTAAATTCCTTACCGTTCATATAATAACGATTGCTAATCTATTATGTATTATTGATTTCTAAAATGTATAATTACAGTTATTTAATATAGAAACTAAATTTAATTACTTAATGAGTTCGTTTTTTCTCACAGTTGCTGAATGGAGGCACTCAATGCGGTTTTATGGCACGAACAGTTTTTGCTTTCCTCTTCACATAGATGAACCTTATCTCGTTGGGTGGCAATATTCAGCTATCGTTTTCATCGGCATCAACACCATAAGGTGAGGGTTAATCTAGCAATAAACGTGTAATTTGATTATTTACCTACATTAAAATCCATGAAATATATAAGTTCTCTTCAAATGTAAGGTACTAATACTAGAAGAAAGACTTTTCAAAAAGCACGAAATAATTTTCCTACGTAAAGCTCGGTATGTTTTCGGTCAAATCGTACCTACTTATTGATTGATTGATATACTAGATTTAGATTTATCGGACAAATAAAAACGTCTGCCAAGTGGGTGTGGCACATAACTTCCTCGTATCCATAACCAGATTAGTATAGATGATCCGATGCATAGTAGTTAATCTCAAAACATCAATCTCTATGTACCTTCCACTATCCTCATAGAGGACTCTACAAGTCAACTCGCACAATCTCTGAATATTTTCCCAAATCGGTTGAAAACGTAGAAGTTATGGATGTTCCAAGGATTCCACGTTTGCGCATAAGCACAGAATACTTTCAATTTGGGGGCCACGATTTTCATAGGAGACCATTTCTAAACTCTTAAGAGCAGGACACGGGTGGAGATACCACGAAGTACACCTACCGAGATGCCCAACTCGCACAACTCCGTGGCACTTTTCCCTCACCACACCCCGCGCCATGACAAGATTGCAGCCATCACCCTGATGTTGTTGGGTGCCACTCCTTTTAGCTCCGACACCGCTTGCCGTGCCGTCATCTCTATCATACTTTCTTATCCTAGCCCGCCAAGTTCTGCTCCATGTCCAAGCTGCCGTTGACAACTTGGACATCCAGGATAATGCAAGACTGGTCGGGCTTGACGGCAACGATGTCGGGGTCACTTGGCATGTGATAAAATCTCTCCCTCTCAACATCCCAGCCACAAAAAAAAGAACGTGAATCGTGTATGAAATACACGTTTGCGCATGCGCGGTGGCTACTATCAGTCTGGTGGTGATGATTTTCTTAGGGACCATCTACATCCCAATCCTCATGATCCCTGAAAATTTCATGACAGACAGAGAGACTCGGAACCAAAATTGTTCAGGAAGGTCTATAACTTGAAACGTGAGTGAAAATTTTGATTTTGGAGAAATTCTTTTTCAACCTTGAAAAGTGGAAACAATTTCCTTGGCAGGAAGCAATACTATTAACAAGCTCGCTTGCTCGCACGCTCACAAAAAAAAAAAACCCCTTTGGCATAAATCAATTTCAATTTTTGGCAAACTTTTGGCATACCAATTTGAACTTTTGGCAACTCATTTTGAACTATTGGCAACTCATTTTGAACTTTTGGCAACTCATTTTGAACTTTCGGCAAATCCATTACGTTTCGACAACTACTGGAGTCCTTGTCCACCTTCATTCCTTCTACAATGTTCAATAAAGTGTTTTTTTCTCTCTCATACTATAAATAGCTTATTTAAAACTTCAAACTACGGAGAAATCAAGATATGAGCACTTGGAGGTATTAGATCCATTTCCAAAGGTCCCATCTAACGAATACCGTCAGTCAACTGAATGCCATTATCTGGAATGACATTAGATCGAAAACCCATCTGTGCCAATTATTGTGAAAACTCTCGATTAAAAAACACAGTGAAACCATTCAGTTACTGCACTCAAATTTGAATTATCAGCATAATCCCTGAAGATGTCATCGAAATCAGATGGGAAATGTAGAAGTTATGGCCGTAACAAGGAATTCATGACAGACTCGGAACCAAAATTGTTCAAGAAGGCCTGACACGTGAAACGCGAATGAAAATTTTGGTGAATTTTTTTTTAATCTCGAAAAGAGAAAACAATGCTTCCACCACCTTGGTAGACTCTGAAGCAATATTATTTTTATATTATAGTATTTTTCAACTTTCGTGTTTAAAACTCCTGTTAGTTGGAAAAAATGAAATATGGTATGTTAGAACTTGAACAACAAAATTATTCATCCAACAAATCCAATAAAATGGCCCGTGGCTTTCCCGTTTCCCTAGTATTATTGTATAGATCGTCAGTTCTTCATCAATCCAATCTCAATGAAATTGATATCGATTGGTCATCTGCGGTCCTCGCAAAATTTTCTGTAGCAGTCAGTACTGGCGAAAAGTTGAAATCTTACTCGTAGGCACCTATAACGTACTTTTAAAAAACATATATTTTGTTCTGTTTTGCTATGTTAATACTCACATAGGGTTGTGTACTTAAATTGGTACATGTTATACCTGCCATCCATTAAAAGTGATTGTTTAATGTTCACAGTTTGATCAGCATAGCACTCCTTTACTTGGGAGTTTTCATAAGCATTTTGAAGACGAGGAATGCCACCACTCTGAATGTGAACGATTCCGAATTCGCCTTGAGGTTTTTCTTCATTGTCCTAACCAACGCCTGCTGCTGGGTGCCTATCGTGTTTTTGAAAATACTCGCTTTTATGGATTTCAAAATTTCAAGTAAGAAATTTATATAGAAATTACGGAGGTGCCTCAAGTTTGTAATTATTCGAATACAGGGTGTCTAAAAAACATATCTCATTCCTTCAAGGGGTCGATTCTACTACTAATTAGCAACAAAAAATGTCTCTTAGAATTTTTAAAGGCTTCTTTTCCGAGTTATTTCAATTTTAAAGTTTTTTTTTATCGTGGTTTTGACCTTATGTCATTAAATTGGTAATAACTCCTTTAATTTGCTGTGATAAATACAATTTGAGGATACCGTTGGAAAGAGCATTAAATTTCTTATTTTCAACGGTATCCCCAAATTATAATTATCACAGCAAATTAAAGGAGTTATGACCAATTTAATGACATAAGGTCAAAATCACGAGAAAAAAAACTTTAAAATTGAAATAATTCGGAAAAGAAGCCTTTAAAAAAATTCTTAAGAGACATTTTTTGTTGCAAATTAGTTGTAGAATCGACCCCTTGAAGGAATGAGATCTGTTTGTTTGTCATACTTTGCAGAATATATTACAGTGTGGGTAGGTACCACTTGTTTCCGTTATTCTGTGGTAGGTACCTACTATTTAAAACCTATTCATTTACCGAGCGTGTTCTTCTTGTTAATTCTGGATCAAATCCAAATTAGGGAAGGGACTAAATTACAGCCAGACTCTACTGTTAACAGAATAGATACTTATGACTGAATTTCAAACCCTCATAGATGGATGAGAGTTGGCGGAAATGTTGATATCTAATAATTAGATCCAAAAATTAGATCCAACAATTATTGTCAAACTCGCATGTTGTAAGTAATTCGTTGTTCATTGTTTAATAATAATTTATTGTTGTAGAAGACGTTTATGGATGGTTGGGAGTCTTCGTTCTTCCTGTCAATTCAGCCGTGAATCCCATCCTGTACACATTCACCACTCCTCGCTATCGAAATAGTAATAATACAACATCTCGGTCCCACTCTCACCCTGGTAAATACAGCTTTTATCACAAAATTATCCTTTAGTTATAAAGGCATAATTAAAATTAAAATTGAGTACTAATTGGTAGGTAGGGTGCCTTTCATCCCATTCAGACAAACCGAAATCACTGTAGGTACTTCCAGGAGATCTGTGGTCAAGGAAAAGTACCAAGTAGGAATCTGCGAAAACTGCTGTTGTGACATCCTCCTACCAAGCATATTTCGCTGTTGACGGTTGGTTTCCCTTCGTCATGTCTATATTAATCTTTCCTTTGACTAGCTCTGTCTCACTGAAGTGTGTAAGGCACTCGCGAGATAGGACTCGCTTTTCTCACTTTGCTTTTCTCACTTCCTTATTTACCTTCAAAACGATCACCAGTTGGGATGGGGAAGATCATAATAACAATTATCACATCATTGTATCGCTCACCTTCGTCGTTTTAAACGATTTGGGACCGGTGAAAGCCATTGGTGAAAAACTTCTCCCAAATCACCTTCTATCTCGTCAGAATAAATTCTGTAAATGTTAAACCAGTTCAATTTTGCCAATTATGTTAAATTCAAAGGTATTAAGTGACACAATCAGAATAACGAGTCATAACAACTGCAATATCCACAAAAAGGCTTCCTACTTCTCATAACAGCCGTTTTATGCAGATAGCAAGGGACAGTTAATATTTACCCAGTTCCTAAATAGACTACTACAACACTTTAGATCACAAACAACTCCAAGAAGTTACTTTTTAGGACGTCCCACAGTAAGACTTGGGGGTATGAGATTGATCTGGGGTGAAGGAGGACAACACTCAACAGAAAAATAATTACCAAACACTGATTCGTTTTAGACCATTCTAAATCCAAATCCTCGAAAAAAAACCATAGGTGTATGTCTGTGTGTGTGTGCGTAACAAAATCTTGTATACTCTACCCAGGCACCAATTTCCAACCGATTTTCGTGGTTCTTTTTTCTTTCGACACGGAAAACTATCTAGTTGTGCACTACGTCGCCGAAATTTTGAATTATTCGTCTTAAGGGTGGGGGAAAGGGGGGTTAATACTTAAAAAACGTCCGTTGGCGGGCATAATCTTGTAAACTCTGCCCTGGCCTCAATTTCCAACCGATTTGCGTGTTTCTTTTGATTTAATATTTTCAATAATGAACCTTTGGAATCGACCAAGAAAAAAATTATTTTAACACCCCCTCAAAATTTGATGGTTTACGTTTCAAGGTAGGTACGTAGAATCCAAAAATCGAATAGAAATGTGGCCGTCCGTCCGCGGCACTTTTGCCACTTAGCATTGGCCGATTTTGATGAAATTTGGTAGGTATGTAGGCTCCATTTGGGGTCTAGTTGTGCCCCGAAGATTTTGGTTGATCAAGGTCATTTCTAAGGGTTCAAAAATGAATTTTGAAATTGAGAAAACGATTTGAGAAAACGCCCTAACTCAAAAAAAAAATTATGTAAAGGTATTGTTTTTCCTTCATTTTAAGATTCTATAGAATTTTTAGAATTTTTTGAGACCACGCGGAGCTCTGTAGGACAAACCGTTCGCTAATTACGAGAATTTAAGGGTTGGGCGTACGATAAATCAGAAACACGAGTGTGAATCGCAAAAGAGGCCTAATCTCCGTTCAAATTATAGCTGACCGAAATACGATCGATGTTTTTCTTCATGTTGGATGGTTGGTGGCTTTGCAGACGAGTGATCTATAGAAAAATAATAAACTATTGTGTAGTAATTTGCAGCGTTTTTTTATTCGACTCGGGAATCTTCCGAATTGCACACTATTCCACCAGAGTATCAAAACAAGCGTGGCGAAAGGGTGAATGGGAGGATAATATTGAGAAAATATCCGATTTTTCAATGTTTCGGTTCCTTTATGGCTTATTAATTGTCCCCAAGCTTTGAAATTGAGGAAAAATTCTCATTATGCCTCCGGATTTTCAAGAATCTACTATGGTACCACCATGGTGCCTGGACACCATAAACCGCATATTATTTTTGTTTTTTGAGTGTGTTTCACCTTGAATACGATGTGACCTTCGACGAACTGCCTACCAAAACCAACAGATGAAAGTTCAACGTTACGACGTATTACCGCTATGGTGCCAGACTGGCACCATTGGTGGTGGTGGTGGGGGGTGAACTCGAATTTGCATGTTGGGTAGATCACGGGTTTTAAAATGCTCTTCAAATTTGGGGCTCGCATGCCGCTAGGAATGTTATGGCGGCTATGCCGAGGGGGGGGGGGGAGTCCACTATTTCTTGCTTAAAATACTAAATATCATTAAGTGAATCAGTTTTATTGCTTACCAACTGGTTTAAATTTACCTAATGCTTATCCAATGGGACGTCCCCTGGAACGCATGCATTACTTAACAATATGTTAGTTATTACGGTTCATCCACAGATGGGGTTGCCAATCAAGAAGGAGCAAAACCGTCTATTTGGTCACGGGCTTTGGGTCTGATCCAGTTGAGACCGTCACCTCGACCGATCCCCACACCGAGGACGACTGAAGAACAGCTCTAATTTTAGGATCTCGTACAACTACCCGTAACTAAATGTGAAGTTTTGTGATACAAAAAAGAATGTATAATTGAAAGAGCCATCTCGATAGGTGGTCATGGTCTAACTCTCATTGGGTGTGTTTGACCTCGATAAACCATATCATGAGACAAGAGGAGTCACCTACCGAGTTATGTTACCTGTAGATAACCTAAGGTAGGTAAAATAGAAATGCAATTGTGATTCTAAGACACTGAGTGGACTTTGTACTTGTGAATTTAACCACTAAGTAGATCATATTATACCTAGTGTTTTTGTGTTTCATTGTGAATCCGATATTATTGCCGGCTAAGAAAAACTTTAGGTCATAAACTATTTATTCAAATATAATCTAGTCAATCAAATTTATTGACATTTAATGTCAACTCTGTTATTCAAATTCTACCGAGTAGAGACCTAGTTAATCACATCGTAAATATTGTATTTTTGATGGAATGATTAGTTTATTACCTGTATTATTCTGTGTAAAAATTTGTCATCCATTCAGAATTGGTAGGTGCTAACTTGGTGCAGCAACTTGCTAATCGAGTAACCACAGTTTTGTAGTGGCAAACAAACAACACTTAATTAACAAGGTTAATTTTGTTGACTTTTATGTTATTCTACATGAGCTTTTCCGTTCTTGGAACAATCAAATGTCCAAATAGGATTTGATTAAAATATTGGTTTATTATCTAATACATAAAATCCCAACCGTAGGAAGGTACGTATACGTCGCCCCGAACGTGGGAGACCCGGGTTCGATTCCAAGCCGTGACATCAAAATTTTTTTTTCTCACATATCCAAGACTTGTTTTTTCCTGCTTTTAGCGGGATTTTCAGCTAGTTTTCAATAACGAACCTTTGGAATCGACCAAGAAAAACTCTTTTTAACCCCCTAATAATGTGTTGGTTTACGTTACAGGGTACGTAGAATCCAAAAATTGGATAAAAATTTTGCCGTCTGTCCGCGGGACTTTCCTTAGTTTCCATGGACCGATTTTGATGAAATTTGGTCTATTTGTGCCGCGTAGCTTTTGGTTAAGTCAGTCACTTCTAAAAAAAGGGGGGGGGGGGGGGGCAAAAAACGGGGTTGGTTGGAAATTTAGGGCTGACATTTTCAAAACGTCCTAGCTCAAAACTTACGAAATAAAGGAATAGTTTTTTTCATCAATTTAAAATAGTATTGCACTTTAAAATCGAATGAGACCACCCAGAGTTCTGTAGGACCAACCGTTCGCTCCCCATGGGTCAGTATTTCACGAAATTGAAGGCGCAAAAAGTTAAAAGCTTGTTCCTAAATTTGAAATTGTACAGGATTTTAGAAATTTATTAGTGCACGGCCCTAGGGAATTGACAAGCTGAAATATTGCCACCGGTATCATCTAAACTGCCAAAGAAAAATGGAAAAAACTACTGAATAAATGGTTTTTTCCATATTTCTCTGGCAATCATTGTTCGATTTTGATGATTATAGCGGCAATCTTTCAGTTTTTCAATTCCCAAGGCCCACGCATAAAATCTAAAATCCTTTAAAATTTCAAATCCGTTTATTCAGTGGTACCGGTGGCAATATTCCAGTTTGTCAATCCCCTCGGGCCGTGCACTAATGAATTTCTAAAATCCTTTAAAATTTCGGTACAACTTTTTAAGCTTTTTGCGCCTTCAATTTCGCAAAATACTGAGAACGAACGGCGATCGACTGAGATCTTGAACTTATGATAAATTAGAAACACGGGGTGAATCGCAAGAGGCCTAACCTCCATCCAAATTTTAGCTGACCAAAATGCAATTTTGTCTGTTTTGTGTCCTTAGCAACCAGTAATCAAATTTCCTAATGGAGGCTTCCAAAACTCCCTATTTCTCCGAATTGAGTGCGAAACGTTCAATTCTTCTTGATCTATACAGAAAATTAATAAACCTTTGTTTAATAATTTGCAGCGTTTTTGCTTCCGAGTCTACCAAGGTAGCGGAAGCTTTGTTTTCACTTTTCAAGGACGAAAAAAAAAAGTTCTCCAAAATCAAAATTTTCACTCGCGTTTTGCATTTTAGACCTTTCTGAACAATTTTGGTTCAGTGTCTGTCTGTCTGTCATGAATTCCTTGTAACGCGCATAACTATACGAAGTTATTGTCCGATTTCAATGAAATTTTCAGGGATTGTGCGGGTTGGTGTGTAGACGGTCCCCTATGAAAAACATCATCCCCGGACTGATAGAAGCGACTGCGCATGCGCAAACGTGAATTCCTTGTAACGGCCATACCTTCCACATTTTCCATCCGATTTCAATGAAATTTTCAGGAATGTTACAGATTACTATTTAGATGGTCCCCTATGAAAATCAAAACCTTCGGATTGATAGTAGCCACTGCGCATGCGCAAACGTGAATTTCCTTGTAACGGCCATAACTTCCACTTTTTCTACCCGATTTCGATGAAATTTTCAGGGATTATGCGGATTAGGTTGTAGATGGTCCCCAATGAAGATCACCACCTTCGGACTGATAGTAGTCACTGCGCATGCGCAAACGTGAATTTTCTGGTAACGTCCATAATTTCTACATTTGCTATCCGATTTCAAAGAAATTATCAGGGATGTTACAGATTAGTATTTAGATGGTCCCCTATGAAAATCACCACCTTCGGACTGATAGTAGCCACTGCGCATGCGCAAACGTGAATTCCTTGTAACGGCCGTAACTTCTACATTTTCCGTACGATTTCAATGAAATTTTCAGGGATGTTACAGATTAACTTGTTTTGATGTTTTGAGATTAACTACTATGCATCGGATCATCTATACAATCGGGTTATGGATACGAGGAAGCTATGTGCCACACCCACTTGGCAGACGTTTTTTTTTCTTTGGTTTATCTTGGTCGTTGGGTTGTATGTTGAACTGGGGCTTTTCAAGAACATTTCCTATTTCTCACTTTGACACCAAAGTTCCAAATCACTACCAAATAATATTAGATGAGATAGGGCCTGCTGGCCGAATTTGTTTTATTTTTGATTCAAAGTTTGTATTTTCTTGTTTTAGATGTAGTAATAAATGGTTGTCGTATATTCAGTAGACGGAGTTTTCTCTATTACCTACCAATCCTATGTCCTATACAGGGTGTCTACCGTTTTGCTGGACCAAACTTCAGGAATCGATTCTACAACTAATTTGCAACAAAAAATGTCTCCTGACAATTTTTTCTTCACCCATTCAAATTTTTTTTTTCCACTTTAAAGTTTTCATCCGTATTTTCGACCTTGCGGCACAAAAATGGTCATAACTCCCTTATTTATCATACAACGGAAATACTACCCCAGGATCACATCTTTCCTAAGATAATTCAGTTTTTAGTTTAATTAGAATTAACATCATGAAATTGACGTTTTGTAGCAGAAGATTAACATTGAAGAGTTTCATTAACAATAATACTTTTTTTTCAAATTGACACCACTGGTATTAGTAATGGTGCCTACGTTACAATGATAATAATTGTTTCTGCTAGTTGTTCTTTAATTTTATTTTAGTTCCATTTTTTAAATCAAAATGAACGGGTTTTCCGTTGAGTGGCCGACGATAGCGCTTCTTATTATGGGCAAACAAAAAACTTAGAAAATAGTACCTAACTTTTGAAAAAAAAATAAAATAAAATTTTTGAATTTAATTTTGAAAATTTAATGCGTTGGCTTTGTTTTTTTTAGAGAACATTGCTGAAAATTCCATCAAAAATGATAAATGTTGACTTTTTTTTAACTTTTACAAATGGCTTTAAGAAATTGGGTTTCCCTCCATATCATCCTTTGGAACTGACTTTAGTACTGTACTGATACCCCCAGTTTTCCGAAACACCAAGTGTCCTCCAAGAAAACTGGCTTTTGACGATCTTTAGTGACATTTTGAATAGTTCATTTGGATTATAAGGTCAGTTGTCTTGATTGCAGTAGCTCAATTACCTCCGAAAATTCGTTACATAAATAGAACTTATTGAAACCACCTCCTTGACGAATCTTGAGGACAGATAATCGGATTGATATTGAAAAATCCGTGTTCTATTTTGATCGAAATGATCAATTTGCTATGATATTTATAATTCCTATTCAAATTTTGTAGCATCCACATTAGGTCAATCTCATGTTTTATCGTGAATTCAATGTGCTAATAGTAAAGTATAAACCTGTATTTAGTTTGGAAACTTCGTTCGCTGGATTATCTCTTGGGGAGGTTAAGAAAAAACAACACAATTTTAAATGCTGTAAAAAAAGACGTTTATAAATAACCAGCATAAAAAATGGAACGGATTTTCATTTTAAATAGTTCCCAATTTTGGGAATCTTTTTTGTCTTTTCTGCTGAAATTTATTCTTGTTCGGTAATACTGATTAGTACTCCTCGGCACCTTCGCCTTCACCTTCGGCGGAGTCCATGCCGACTTCTTCGTAGTCCTTCTCGAGGGCGGCCAAGTCCTCCCTGGCTTCGGAGAACTCACCTTCCTCCATACCCTCGCCGACGTACCAGTGGACGAAGGCCCTCTTGGCGTACATGAGGTCGAACTTATGGTCGAGACGGGCCCAGGCCTCGGCGATGGCGGTGGTGTTGGACAACATGCAGACGGCACGTTGAACCTTGGCGAGGTCACCTCCGGGAACGACGGTGGGGGGTTGGTAGTTGATACCGACCTGAAAAACAAAAATTGCAATATTTAATAATTCGTCCAACATTGAGAATTTTTTTTTCTTAAAAATTAGTCATGAAAACCCAACAAAATACGTCAATAGGTAGTCCATCTCGAATAAACCCCATTTACCGAACACCAATAAAGTACGATTTTTAGCTACGCCCTTCAATAAACGGCGGTACAAATGACAAACCTAACTGGAATTAATGAGACAAGTACAATGAAAGTGGGCGAATTTTTAACAGTCGAAATTCACTGATTATTCCTTATTTGCTCAACATGGCTAGTATAAGTAACATGAGTCGGACAGGCCTCACACTGAACGAGTGAGAAAACCACAGAACTCGGGGAATCTCCGATCGGTCGATGACCTGCTTGTACGAAGCCACCTTCCTCGCGTACCACAAAGAAGACGCCTCAATTGTCTATCTTGAAGAGATCGACAACACAAAGAGACTCAGGGGGCCTGGATGACGGGTGTATAGACCGCAATTATCCTCACCTTGAAACCGGTGGGACACCAGTCGACGAACTGGATGGTCCTCTTGGTCTTGATGGTGGCGATGGCGGCGTTCACGTCCTTGGGAACGACGTCTCCTCTGTACAACATGCAACACGCCATGTACTTGCCGTGGCGGGGGTCGCATTTCACCATCTGGTTGGCGGGCTCGAAACAAGCGTTGGTGATCTCACCTGAGAAGAAATAGAAAATCCAGAATATTTAGACACGGTTTTGTTCCAAGATACGGTAACTCTCTAAAAGTAAAAAAAAAGAATAATTTTTTGTAAATTTTTTCTAAATTTATAAGACTTATTTATTTAGAGGGGCCCAAGAGGACAATTTCACTGCTACCCTTTCGTTAGCATCACATTTTTTAACTACACTAGCGACATGTAGAGCCACAATGTCTTCTATAACATTAAATGGGGAATTAGCCTCACTTTTTTTCGAAAGAGGGTTCACTCATTTGGAAGAAAACCAAGAAAACCATTTTCGAAAAAGCATCCAAAAATATAGAGAATTTAAGGAAGATGGAAATTTCAAAAGTAGCGGCAATCTGTACATGGGGGTTGCAACGTAACGGATTTTCTAACCAATCTGACTCCTTAGGAGGAGCTGTGCTACCTCTGGAAATCCACATGAAACTTGCTTACGTGATCGAACACAGGAGCACGCGACTGGGGAAGAGAAAAAACCCCGATGAGCAAGTGACCAAAAGAAGCAATTTTACTCACTCTTTCTACAATCCAATTCTACTCATTAGTTTATCAAGCATTATTAGTCTTCATTCTCTGCTATTTAGTTTCTATATTAAGTAAGTTTCGTCATTTCAATCACTTAATTTGAATGGTCATTAGACTGGATCTATTCATGTGGTCACACTTAAAACTCCACCTGTTGTCGTTCTGCGGTACCATCAGGGGTTTCTACAACAGAGCGCACAGCATGTGAATCCGGTCACTTTTCGTGTAGTTTTTTTTTTTTTTTTCGTGTGACGAACGATATCCCTCGATTTTCGCGATGTTTTTTAACAGATATTTTCTTCTACGGTAATTTTTTTCCTTGGGTACTCATGGTGTAAAACGTTATTCTAGGGCCCTATTATAGAATTTGACTTGAAATTCCAGAATCTAAAATTGAGGCAAATTCCCCATTATCTTGGGTAGGCCTCTCATTAGTCGAAAATACTTTGTTTTACTTTAATTTGAGAGATTTTAATAATACAGTCTCTAACTTTCCAAAACTGACTCGTCTAAATATGTTGGAATTTTTTATAAATGTCATCGCAGATTCCAGAATGAATGGTATTCTAAACTCACGTCCTTACAAAGAAAATCCAACCGTAAAATACACATCAATCTCCTCATTATGGTCACTTCTATTCCTCCATGATAAAGTACAAAGGGAGGAGAAATATTCAATATGAGATCACTCATTATTTTCAGAAAATCTATACCGATCTCATAACAAATCAGAGCAAACCTTGTATGTCGGGAATAGCCATTAAATATCACAAGATTTTTTATTTTAGCAACTCAGCCCTCTTACTTCGGTAATGTAGGTAAGACAAAATTTACGCGCATTTCGATTCTATTTTTTTTTCCGTAGGTAATTGTGGTTGTTCTCAAAATTGTCACGAAAAAGAGAAAAAAATTGTACAGTAACAACACGTTTTTGTTTTTTTCAAGCTTCCCCACCACATTATTTGAGAGAGAGGGTTCTACCCGCTCCTGTATTATCTGAGTGACCTCCTCAACTTACTTACCTACTTAGAAAAATAAAGAGAACGGTGGGTACTCACCAACAGAAAGTTGTTCGTGGTAGGCTTTCTCAGCCGAGATGACTGGGGCGTAGGTGACGAGAGGGAAGTGGATTCTGGGGTAGGGCACCAAGTTAGTCTGGAACTCGGTGAGATCCACGTTGAGGGCGCCGTCGAACCTGAGGGAGGCCGTGATGGAGGACACGATCTGACCGATGAGCCTGTTGAGGTTGGTGTAGGTCGGCCTCTCGATGTCCAAGTTCCTGCGGCAGATGTCGTAGATGGCTTCGTTGTCGACCATGAAGGCGCAGTCGGAGTGTTCCAGGGTCGTGTGCGTCGTGAGGATGGAGTTGTAAGGTTCAACGACGGCGGTGGAGACCTTCATTCAAAACAAAAACACTGAATAAGTCATCTGTGATATTACGTGCAGCACATTTGATCTTTAAAAAGACCTTTCGAAATTACTATTTTAAAAACTTAAAATTTTATGTTGATGACATGAATGATTTCCAAATCTCCTTCAATTCAAAAATTTTAGACGTTATACATGACTAAATTCAACTTTTTTCAACAACAAAAATACACAAATTTCCAGTCAAAGTATCCTCAAAATGGAAAAACCATACTTCGCACGTTCTGAATAATAGTGGCACATCATCGAAATTTAACAAATTTAGTGCCAGTAGTCTCCGAAGAAATGCATGGGCTTTTTTCAAGATGGAATATACGTTAGGGAAACGACTATTTTAAAAACTTGTAATTTTATGTGAATGACAAGAATGATTTCCAAATCTCATTCAATTCAAAAAATTTAGACGTTACTAAATTCAACTTTTTTCAACAACAAAAATACACAAATTTCAAGTCAAAGTATCCTCAAAATGGAAAAACCATACTTCGCAAGTTCTGAATAATAGTGGTAGGCACATTATCGAAATTTAACAAATTTAGTGCCAGTAGTCTTCGAAGAAATGCATGGGCTTTTTTCAAGATGGAATTTACGTTAGGGAAACAATTAATACTGATATCTAGATCAATAGAAAGAAATTCAAGCAACAGTGGGAAAATTATTGAAAAAAAATCTTAAAACAAGGTTTCCCAAAAGTTGAATGATGAATGAGCGAAAATTGAATGAACGGAAGGAGGCAATGCCTACTTGATTCGTTCAGAGGTAAGACTCAATAACTCGATAGTATAGGAGAAATCTCAATTTTTTCTTTCTTTTTCTCTCAGTAGTTACGGCTTTTTGTCAAATTTCAATCCAATATGCTCTTTTGTTCAATTTGTCTATTACGATAAAGAAAAATTTCAAAAGGAGTTTTTGGTGGCGGCCAAAATGCTCTGGCGAGCCATTCTTTCAATCAATTCTTCAAGGATTTTTGTTCTATCACAAGTCTAATTTCCTCTGGAAAAAGAGGTATATAATTGCCCACACTTCTTCTGGGTCTTTTTGTCAAGCTCTTCGAGTAGAGCAGATGATGTTGGGCAGATTTTGATGATTTTCCCAATCAGTTCTTTGAACTTTTCGATTAAGGTCCTCAAAATGCATCATAGGCACGTTCTGAGGGTGGAAAAATGAAGGATTTTTCAATGACCTTTTTGGCGAATTTTCTGGACATTCAATTGAAATACCTTGTACTACCTATTATTTGGGCGAAAAAATTCATTATTTAGCATGAGACCGCCTAAGTGAGATGTTCACCCTAGAGACAGTAGTGTCTCTGGGACAAAATTAGGTACTGACCTGGGGAGCGGGGTAGATAGCGAATTCGAGCTTGGATTTCTTTCCGTAGTCGACCGAGAGACGTTCCATGAGAAGGGAAGTGAATCCAGAGCCAGTGCCGCCGCCGAAAGAGTGGAAGATGAGGAAACCTTGAAGACCCGTGCATTGGTCGGCCAATTTGCGGATTCTGTCGAGCACCAAGTCTACGATCTCTTTGCCGATAGTGTAGTGACCGCGGGCATAGTTGTTGGCAGCGTCTTCCTTTCCAGTGATGAGTTGTTCGGGGTGGAAGAGTTGTCTGTAGGTTCCAGTTCTGACTTCATCTGTGGAAGAGCAATTGGGTAGGTATATTAGAACCAATATTATTGTTGAGGCATTTACTACTATAATCAAATTTTGATTCCCATTTTGGTGATTGCGCTTGATTTTGCCTCAATTGCGCAAGAAGAAACTTACCAACGACAGTAGGTTCCAGATCAACAAAGACGGCACGGGGAACGTGTTTGCCAGCTCCAGTCTCAGAGAAGAAGGTATTGAAAGAGTCGTCGCCGCCGCCGATGGTCTTGTCAGAGGGCATGTGACCGTCAGGCTGGATTCCGTGCTCCAGGCAGTAGAGCTCCCAGCAGGCATTTCCGATCTGGACTCCAGCCTGTCCAACGTGTACGCTGATGCACTCACGCTGTTGAAACAGAACGAAACGATTCGGATGAGTAACAAGGCTTAGGAATGAGCCTAACTAGCCTGCAATTAACTGCAGATGAAATGATAACAATATAAGTATTCATTAGGGTTTGTATAATAGAATCATATCACTTCGATCTTATCTCTAACAAGTTGGATCTGAAGATTAACTGATTTAAGGCTAAATGTCCCGAGTTTAGTTGTGAAATCTGCCACCACGTGGCAGCACCAAAATGAAGAAAATTTCGTTTACTCCTCAGTTGAGAACGGATCGAGATATTTTAGTTCCGCAAACGGATTTCTCTTCAAGATCACCGTAAAATTCCGGGTAATTGGTTTAGAAAGTGTGCAAAAATTTTTTGCACACAGTTCCAACAAAAATTTGTTTAAATTTTGAACATTTTCAAAAAGTGACCTTATAGCCACTTGCAGAACCTTCATCAGAATACGAATCCGTTTGCAGAATTTTTCTAACTTGATCATAGCCGTCGGATTCGCGTTTTTACGATATGGAGCGGGGTGAGGGGGGCAATCATGGGCTGGGGGGGAGGGCGGCGATCAAACGCCCCGCCGCCCGCCCGACCTTCACATTCATGTTTTGCTAGTACGCACCCTTTGGTCTCTATTCTTTTTCCCAGCCACCTAATAGGTAGCTACCATCAACCTTCCCATTTCCAACTTCTCTGTCTTGAGGTTGATCGAATTGGGCGAAATTTCCATAAAAAGCAAGACACATGAACAAATAACTTATGAGACACATTCTGTGTTAATTTGATTCAGATAATGGTTTGCACTACTAAATAGTTAGTTCTAAAATTGTGATAATTTCAGTTCACTGTACATGGACTAGTTAGGTATCTAGAACAACTAGTAATAGATGGTTTGAGGAGCATATTCTTGGCGTTTGACGTTGATTTCAAAATTTTGCGAACAGCTAATGACGATGAAAAAATAATTAGTAGTTAATTCACTCTGCAATAGTGTTGAAAAAGGTAAAAACACCTATTCATTATTTACCAAAAATTCAAATATCTTTGAAATAATATCAAAGTAAATCTAAATAAATTTGAAACTAAAATCCCCCGTGTCTGATTTTTTTATTCCCGAATTCCCTCTTCTAAGAGTTAAATTATCAATTCTCTCTGTTTTTAAATGTCATTCTTGATTTCAAGTAATTATAACGCCTAACACTAGCGAAGTGTTGAATTTTGAGGTAGTACTAGGTATACCTACTACTAAATTACAAACATGACTGTCCCAAAATTACCGTTAGTGCACTGTAATAAATAGCCTAGAACTAGTGCTGTGGTCTAACAAGGTAAATACCATACAGATGGCAACCCTACATGTTTACCTTTTCGGATTACTCGAAAAGTTCGAGAAGAGTTCAAGGTCGCACACCCTTCTCATTCGCTAGCAATCCCGATAACATCGGGCACTGTTGACGTTCGAATCCAAAATTGTTCAGGAAGGTCTAAAACGTAGAACGCGAGGGGAAATTTTGATTTCGGAGATATTTTTTTTCTTCAATCTTGAAAAGTTAAAACAATACTTCCACTACCTTGGTGAACTCGGAAGTAAGAAGTGGGTAGGCACCTTATCTATTTTTGCTCTGTTAATTTTTAGTTAATCATAAATAATAATTTTGTGATCGAGTCTACTACGGTAACGGAAGTATTGTTTTCACTTTTCAACGTTTAAAAAAATATCTCCAAAATCAAAATTCCTACTCAAGTTATATATTTTAGACCTTCCTGAACAATTTTGGTTCCGTGCCTGTCTGTCATGAAATCCCCGTAACGCCCGAAACTATACAAAGTTAATGTCCAATTTCGATGAAAAATTTTGAGGTATATTATGCGGGTTGACGTGTAGACGATCCCCTATGAAAATCATCGCCCCAGTATCAATCAATAATATGTATAACATTCTACCATAATTATGATACCTAACCATTATCTGAATCAAATTAACACAGAATGTGTCTCATAAGTTATTTGTTCATGTGTCTTGCTTTTTATGGAAATTTCGCCCAATTCGATCAACTTCAAGACAAAGAAGTTGGAAATGGGAAGGTTGATGGTAGCTACCTATTAGGTGGCCGGGAAAAAGAATAGAGACCAAAGGGTGCGTACTAGCAAAACATGAATGTGAAGGTCGGGCGGGCGGCGGGGCGTTTGATCGCCGCCCTCCCCCCAGCCCATGATCGCCCCCCTCACCCCGCTCCATATCGTAAAAACGCGAATCCGACGGCTATGATCAAGTTAGAAAAATTCTGCAAACGGATTCGTATTCTGATGAAGGTTCTGCAAGTGGCTATAGGGCCACTTTTTGAAAATGTTCAAAATTTAAACAAATTTTTGTTGGAACTGTGTGCAAAAACTTTTTGCACACTTTCTAAACCAATTACCCGGAATTCTGCGGTGATCTTGAAGAGAAATCCGTTTGCGGAACTAAAATATCTCGATCCGTTCTCAACTGAGGAGTAAACGAAATTTGGCCCCGATGGTGCTGCCATCGCTTATTTCAGAATCACACTAAAACATCGTGACATTTAGCCTTAATAAGTGGATTGTAATACGATTTAACCAAGTTATTTGCCTTCACGTTGCTATCATAATACTCCGAAGAAGTAGCAAAATGATTGTGGATCCGCAATTTTTTTTATTAGTCCCGAAGAGAAGAAAGAAGTAAATTGCATTCGGTCTAAAAGGAAATTTCTAAAAATCGGCCTAGTTAGCAGTTTACAACTAATTTCAAATCACATCCACTCAAGATTTCAACCTTAAATTTGTTTCAACATCATCAGCGGGTACCGGATTTCTGCTGACTAAGACTAACTTCTGCCAACTGTTACTTCCTCGGAACACCTCGGGAAGGAATCGGGCGGTTAGGCTAACCTGGCACAAGCCAGCATAATATGCTGGCTTGTGTCATGGGATATTATCCCATGTACATTTTTGCCCGTCAATTTACGAATTACAATAGGAATTACGTAACTTGTCGCTTTATATTTATAACGTGGGAATTCGAGCTCGTTGTCTTGGGATTGTTTACCATTTTGTTTCTATCAAGAAATTACTAGGAAATTGAAACATTAGTATGGATTGCCTTTGGAAACTACAACTACATTACTGTTTCGTTCACCTCTCCGCTGAAATATTGGGGGTTCTGTACAGAAAACTGACAAAAGAGAAACTATTAATTACAATCGAGAATAGAGAAGGTCTGAGGACGAGAATAGGTCTATCATCACTTACGAAGATTCAAATTCATGTACCTACCACAAATTAATGTAAAAAATCTGCATCAACCCATCCTACGATGTGAATTTTATGGTTTAAAAATCCTAGAATGCCCAAAATGAGCTATAGGCTATTAAATCTTGGATTTCAAAGTTGGTATACAGTACTATTGTTGTCGAAATATCTAACAAATACCCTAGCAATATCCCAATTCGACTTGTGTTGAGTGTAAAAGAGTGTAAGGAGTGTAAAAAGAATTGGCTGGTGAAGTATTGGGTTGAGATGGAAATACGTATAACGGATGTAGTCCTCGAACAGAGGAGTCACGACTAGCAGCTTACGGGATTAGTCAGACCGTATCTCCAGGGCCAGGGTCAGGCACCCCTTCAAGTGAACCCAAGAATAGAAACGCATTTTTACGTGACAGTATAAATAAACTGTCTGGGGTGAAGACACCACAGGATACTTCACTTGACTTTCAGTCTCACATTACATGACATCGTCAAAAATGGCATTTTTGAAGTTGAATGAGGGCTTTTGTGGATTGGAACGGAGTTGAGCTCATCAGCACAGATTATGATGTGTCGAACCTTGAAGTCAAAATTACCTGCCGTAAGTACAACACTGACTCCCCAATCAGTCAACTATGCAGAGCTAAAGAACCGCCGGGAAATTGTTAGAACCAAACAGGTAAGTTATTTTGACCGAGGAACCACTAAACTTATGTTTTCTCCAGGCACTCTTGTTTATTTCAAACTTAATTTTAATGATAATCGCTGTCAAAACTGGGCTCCTCATGAAGGGGGAAGTGGAGGTACAACCTTTCTAGAAGTTCCAATGATGCTTTCCACAGGGAGCTCTCAGTCAAGTACTACCTTTACCACTAGGTTGGGGAGGGAAATAAAAAGACCTTCTTACCTAAGGAACTATGTATAACGTTCTTAATTTAAGCTTATTGCATTAGTTGTTTATTTATTTCTTATTCTTTATTTCATTCTTTGTTCTACTGTTACTACCTGTCACTTGTATTGTCAGCTTATTTTAGTCTTGATTGGAAGGGTGTAAGGTTGGTACTATGTTTAGGAGGCATTGGACTCATCAAGACGGCAGCGGTATTGAATAATTGCCTAATCAATGATTAGTTATCATGACATGAGTGTTGCTGTAGACAAATTGATATTTTTATTAAACATGAGTGTTGCTGTAGACAAATTGATATTTTTATTAAACAAGAGTTCTGAACAAGCAGTACATATTATTTTAGTGTTGCCCTCGTACACTGGTAAGGGCGTACAGTATCATCTACAGTATTATTACCAAGAAGTACAAAGAAACTACTATACTTCAACAATGAGCTATAGTTGATCAACAATGGATGATCACAATCATCAACAATGATTCCATTGTTGATCAAAGAATATCTTTGTTTTGTACTTTGTAATGCTTGTGGTTGTTGTGGAGAAGGAAGCAGATAGGACGTATTTATCCTTCATCATTCCCGTTTATTATGGCTAACTAAAACGGGCCAAATAGGGCAAATTAAACGGGAATGATGAAGGATAAGTACGTCCTATCTCCTTCCTTCTCTACAACAACCACAATAAGAATATCTCTGAGATAAACCGATAGTCTCCGTTGAAAAAAAAAATCGTCAAATTTGTAATAAACAGGATGTTAATATTATGAAGTGATTCGATATGTTTTGGATTGAAGCGTCACTTCCTCAAGATGACCACAATGCACCAAAAAGCGACGAATCGTGAGTGCTGAGTCAATTTTTCTGAGATACACGTTGTAAGTGACCCACATTTTATGGGATCGATATAATCATTCCCGAAACATGCTTTGATTATTGCACTCTAAGGACAAGTACAGACTGCAGGTGGCAGACTGCCCTGATAAGGAGAGAAAGCCTCGAGGTTGCGGTGCAATTCAAGTCCCGACCATATAAGGACTCGTCTGAGGAACCAGTTCCGGTGTGACTCACCGCCACCTGGCCTTCTCCACGAAACCCACGGGCCTCAATCCTACGCGACTGGAGCTCCTTCCCGCGAGGATATTTCAGCCCTACAAGGCGCGTACGGCTGTAGAAAATGTCCTACATACTTGTACCTCGAACCTTCGAAGAATTTAGGACACAACATTATGCGAGAAGACTACAATGTAGTACAGTATGTCATACTGTACTGTGCCCGCTGTTTCAATTTCTACAATTTTTGAAGATACGAGTATAATATACATTGTCCCACCATTTTATTCATAAATGAGTACACTTACCAACCTAATTTTATTTAATTCCCGCTTGTTCGCTGAATTGAACAATACTGTAAAATTTCGAATAGTGGTGAAAACATAATATGTTTTTTTAGACCATTTTTTTTGTACCTTCTGAACAGTTGGGAAAAGTCATCAGGCGGTGTTGCCTATTACAACTACAATTTCGATCCTCAATCCTGGATTCTTGGGTTGTGTTTCCAAGATATCAACATTATAAGTTGAAAAAATTTAAATAATTTCAGCGGTGTTTGAAGTGTTTCTCAGTCAGTCGCAGTTCGTCCTTAGTATTTCACGAAATTGAAGTTGTAAAATTGTAACTAAATTTGAAATTTCAAAGGATTTTAGAAATTCATTAGTGCAGGGCCCTAAGGAATTGAAAAGCTGAAATATTGCCGCTGCAATCATCAAAATCGAACAATAATTGCCAGAGAAAAACGCTGCAAATTATTACACAATGGTTTATTATTTTCTATAGATCACTCGTCCGCAAAGCCACCAACCAACCAACATGAAGAAAAACATCGATTGCATTTCGGTCAGCTGAAATTCGAACGGAAACTAGGCCTCTTTTGCGATTCACACTCGTGTTTCTGATTTATCGTACGTAAAACACTTAAATTCTCGTAGGGAGCGAACGGTTTGTCCTACAGAGCTCCGCGTGGTCTCAAAAAATTCTATAGAATCTCAAATTGAAGGAAAAACAATAACTTTAAATCAACATTTTTTGAGTTAGGGCGTTTTCAAAATTCATTTTGGAACCCTTAGAACTGCCCTACATCAACCAAAATCTTCGGGGCACAACTTGACCCCAAATGGAGCCTACATACCAAATTTCATCAAAATCGGTCAATGCTAACTGCCGCGTACGGACGGCCAAATTTTTATTCGATTTTTGGATTCTACGTACCTTGAATCGTAAACCATCAAATTTTGAGAGGGTGTTGAATTTTTTTTTTTTTGGTCGATTCCAAAGGTTCATTATTGAAAATAATAAACCAAAATGGGAAAAACCGTTTATTCAGTAGTTTTCCCCATTTTTCTCTGGCAATTATGGTTCGATTTTGATGATTCCAGCGGCAATATTTCAGTTTTTCAATTCCCTAGGGCTGTGCACTAATGAATTTCTAAAATCATTTAGAATGTCAAATTTAGGTACAATTTTTCAAGTTTTTGCGCCTTCAATTTCGCGAAGTACTAAGAACGAACGGCGACCAACTGAGACCCCCCTTAATGGTATCCATGTGGTTATCTTTATTTTTTTTAAACGTGATTTATTATTGCAACTCAATATTAAATACAACCCATCTAGATTGTATGGATGATATTACATATCATTTGTACACTCCTTGAGAGCCCGTTCACAGGAAAACCCAGCCCCCTCTCATAACAGTATCTTCAACACTGAGCTATAAGCACTGCTGCCACTACTACGTGACTAAAAAAAAAAAACAACCTTGACCACCTACAACTACCTCGACGATCAAAATTCTTATTTCTCCCATCCTTCATACGGAAATTCCCTCGAAAAAAAGAAACGACACAAACAACAGCCCCGAACACGCAGCGATACATCGTTCGCCCAAATAAAAGCATTTCATAAAATTAAAAATAATAATAATAATAATTGCACTTTAACAGCAGTGGTTATCGATGCAGTAATTACGGGTTCTTCCTGTAACGATATTTTGGCCCTAGACCTGTATGACTACATGTCATTTATAACTACATGAAATAGGTACTTGCATATTTTTAATGAAAATTCAAGGGTTTCTCCCTACAATTAAATTCCCACTCCTAAAAATGCATATAGCTACAGAAACGGTTTATACATGGTATCACATCTACTCATTCCCCAAGACACACAAAAAAAAAACATGTTTTTCATGAGTTCTACGTGAATAGAGGCTGTCAGTGAATCCCACCGGAAATCTTAATTCATGAGAAGTAGTTTGCATCCTTAATGAGGCGATAATTATCGAAGAAATCATGAGAACAGTTAGAGATATTTCCTCTCCCCTGGGCAGAATTCCGACTATCACAAGTGGCTGATGAAAAAAGGAAATCTTGTGAATTCATCAAAATCAAATAGCTCTCTAAAACAAGCCTTCGTGTGCGGCAAGGCAAACGTTATGCTTATTGAAAACTATCACCAGTATATCTAGGTACCTATTCATTTAGTCATGTTCATTGAATTTCATAGAACCCAAAGAGGCTTTTTCATATTCATACGAAATCAAAGAGAAAACGTTTTATTTCAAAATTGAGGGGAAACCTATAAATATTTCTCTTGAAAGTGCTACTAACAGGCGTTTTGCAGAATACATCGACGCCATGTCCAACGTTATGTTCAAATAGAACGAAATACTTTCACCGATAAAACGGGGAAAAAGCTATCTTCCTTCCGCCGGACGGTGATTAAGGTTCCACTTTTCCCCCCTCGTGTCTCCATCTGCAGTAATAATTTATTCCCGTCAAGTTGAGTCACGGCTGTTATGAGAGCATGAGTCAATTTACAGGCGGTAGCACTGCCTAGCACTGCACCCGCCTTGTTTCCTCTAAACGGCTGATTCATCCGCTGTTCAGATGTAGGCCCTTCCGTGCCATTCGGATGCCTATGGCGATATTCCGGTTTATATTTATCTCTTGATAAGGTTGGGATCGATAAAAAGAAAGTTCTCATTCGCTTTTTAGGACGTCCCACAGTAAGACTTGCCTTTGAGCTAGTGATGAAGTGTTGAGGCTTATCAACTAAATCTATCCAAAACGAAACGCGACCAAATAGTTCCAAGTTCAATTTGAACCTATTGAGTAGTTCGACACAATATTTTATCGTCACTTGGTTTTTTAAAAATCAAATATCAAAAGAAAATAAGGAGGTCTCAGTTCCGGGTCAGTATTTCACGAAATTGAAGGCGCAAAAACTTAAAAAGTTGTACCTAAATTTCAAAGGATTTTAGAAATTTATTAGTGCACGGCCCTAGGGAATTGACAAACTGAAATATTGCTGCCGGAATCATCTAAATTGAACAATAATTGCCAAAGAAAAAATAGGAAAACCCGTTAATTCAGTTATGTTTTCCCCATAAAATGTAGCTAAACATGGAATTTTCTAGGATTTTAGAAATTCATTAGCGCATGGGCCTTGGGGATATAAAAACCGAGAAGTAATAGGGTGCGCATGGGTAGGAAAAACTGTTTATTGTTATTTTTAATCTAAGGTAGACCTCATTCTGAGAATTTTGGTACCAACCGCGACCTTCTAGAGTGTGTAAATCTTTTCCTATGAATTTTCAAAGTTTCGACCGTTTATGACGTCACAGTGGGCTGGGGGGTCCCGCACAGGTTAGAGGGGCGCGTGACGTCATAAACATTCGAGACTTTGAAAAATCATAGAAACAGATCTACTCACGCTAGAAGGTCGCGGTTGGTGCCAAAATTCTCAGGATGTAGTCTACTTTCGATTAAAAATCTTAAAAAATCAAGGCACACCCCCACTGGAAAAAACCGTTTATTCAGTAGTTTTTCCAATTTTTCTTTGTTCAATTTAGATGATTCCGGCGGCAATATTTCAGTTTGTCAATTCCCTAGGGCCGTGCACTAAAATCCTTTGAAATTTAGGAACAACTTTTCACGTTTTTGCGCCTTCAATTTCACAAAATACTGAGAAAGTATGACGACCGACTGAGACCCCCTTAAAATTTCAATTTACTGTTTAATGACTCCAAGACTGGAGTGTAAAATTCTTTGTACAGCAGAACAGAATTCGAACATTAGAGAATTTATTAGCTTGTGAACTATTTCACATAGCAATTAACCTCATTTGACATGCTCCTCATGACTTATGGCTGACACATTAAGTCAGTACAAAAATAATTCCTAAATTAAGAGGGTCAAATGAAATTGGGGGAATTTTCATGGCCCAATGGTTGGTATTATAATTTATTATAAAATTTATGATTATTTATAACGGACTTAATTTCGATGTGTTTAATTAGAATACTATTCTGAGAGACCCCAAAATGTATCCGTTCGTAATAAAATTATATTTTAAAATTCAAGATTGCCGCACGCTCGCAAAAAAAACCCCTTTCGCATAAACCGATTTGGAACTTTTGGAATTTAAATTTGAACCTTCCTACTGGAGTCCTTTGTCCACCTTTTTCCCTTTTACAACGTTCAATAAAGTATTTTTCTCTCTCTCTCAGATTTGCCTTTCTTATTTAGATAGAGAAACATAGAAGACAATCGTGGTCCGTATCCATCACATAAATTATTGTGAACCTTCTGTGTATTATTTTGAAAATGTGATACTGAATGCTCCATAGTCAGGAGCTGAGAGTATGCAAAAAACCCGCATTATCGAACGGTCTTGAGGGAGGGGTAGACACTGGGCGCCGTGTTGGCATGAATATACCTCCTATTCTTCCAGTTTGTAAGTGAAATAACAAAGGAGGGTTGCATTTTTTGAGGATTACAAAAAGTAGGTTGATTTTTTTTTTTTTTTGGTAGCCTACGAGACGGTCTTGTAAATATCCGTAATTAGAATACTAAGAGCCATCGACCGCGACGAGGCTAATTTTCTGGGATGTGGGAGGCAGTCGTGGGCATCTCGGCTAATAGCGATTAATTAGAGCCAGTGAGCTAAAAAAGGAGGAATCAGACGGTAGAGAGTGGAACGTCCGTTTCAATGAACTTTCAACATTATCACGAACGACTCAAAAGCTAGGGGATTCATGTGATATCTTATCTGTATTCCGCCTGTTGTTCAAATCGTCAGAACCTCAATAAATTAGTTAATCGGCAATAAATAAATAATTTATCGACAAGCATGTCATTTGAAAACCCGAAAAAGTGAAGGTATTAGGGTAACAGCACCAGGGAAACCAGTTCAAAACTGGATTGGATCATTTTCCCCATCAGCGGAACACATTGGTCTAGAAGGACAAAATTTGTCATTTAATTCATTTATGTTATTTATTTGACATTGATTCATTTAATGAATCTAGACGGGAAAAGTTGTTCAAAAAATATTTTTTCTAGTGTTTCTTTCCTCAAGTTCCTTTCACCAGATACTTAACGAACTGGTGGGGAAACTCCGCAACTGGCAGCTACCCGGGATGGACTATTTTCACAATTTTCGCAATCACCAAGAAAGCTGAGGAGCATTCTCTGTGAAAGTAGCTTTTGTCTCGATAATTTTTGATGTTTCCCCGCCAACATTGGATTCTATGATTATCTGGTCATATGAACTTGAGGTGAGAAAATGGTCCAAAATATATTTTCATGAGGTGAGGGGATCAGACCGCGAATTACCTTATGGAGTGTGCGCATGGGTCGGAAAAACTGTATATTGTTATTTTTAATCTAAACTAGACCTCATTCTGAGAATTTTGACACCAACCGCGACCTTCTAGCGTGAGAAGACCTTTTTCTATGATTTTTCAAAGTTTCGAATGTTAATGACGTCACAGTGGGCTGGGGGTCCCGCCCAGGCGGGAGGGGCGCGTGACGTCATTAACATTAGAAACTTTGAAAAATCTTGGAAAAACATCTACTCGTCCAAAAAGAGAACGGCTGGTGTCAAAATTCTCAGGATAAGGTCTACTTTCGATTACGAATTTTTGAGAAAAATCAGGCGCACCCCCCCATTCACCAAACGTTTTTACTCTGACCAAGAATGCAACTAGGTCCTTTTATGTCATAATGCAATTATTGTCTCCTCTAACCAAAAAGAGAAGTTGAAGTTGAGAGTTACCAATTCGAATTCAAAACCAGAATTTTTCAAGTTTCGACCGTTCATGACGTCACAGTGGGCTGGGGGGTCCCGCCCAGGCGAGAGGGGCGCGTGATGTCATAAACATTCGAAACTTTGAAAAATCATAGAAACAGATCTACTCACGCTAGAAGGTCGCGGTTGGTGCCAAAATTCTCAGGATGTAGTCTACTTTCGATTAAAAATCTAAATAAATCAAGCCCCCCCCCCCCCCCCATTGGGAAAAAACATGGGAAAACCCGTTTATTCAGTAGTTTTCCCCATTTTTCTTTGTTCAATTTAGATGATTCTCAATTTTCTCCACATTACTGATTTCTTCGGAAACTAGTACGTCAAACCTACAGAGGGCTTATTCAAATCTTAAAATTCGGTTTTTGGGATCAAGAGAATCAGTATAAAATTTTTGGATGGCGAAAGAGCGATCCAATAACGAATTATTCCAATCAGACATGGATTAGGTAAAAATTGGATAAAATTATGTAGCTACCTAAGTCGTAAAATCTGGAATGCCTACTTACTTAAATATGAATCTCTACGAAAGTTTCTGAAGACATCCTCAATTATGGGAACTTCAGCTCTCCCAACCGGCAAAAATTCCTGTTCCCAGTTGAGAGAGCGTTGAAAGATGGTCATGGGTGAAGGGATGTGCCGGCTGGGGGGCCGAAAGAGCCGTTACAAAAAATTATGGCGGCCGGCATCTGCCGTTAGCTGCTGGCGGGAAAGAATCAAGGGCGAGGAACGAACGGCCTCACAGAAAATAACTGCCAGGAAGAAGCTCCTTTGTGAAACCCAACGCCGATTGTAACTCAGTTGAGGGTTGTTGTATTTGTGAAATAATAAATAAAACACGCCTCAACAGGAAAGGTTGTGAAATGTGGATGGAATGTCTTTTCAGCAGAGCTGGTAGATTGAAAATAGGATAATGGCGTCGACGTGGAACAATAAGTAGGCAGATAAGTTGAAATTCGATACCTACCTAATCATGTGAGTATTATTATCAACTACATAATAAATAAATAAAATCAAAAGTGCGAAACCATGAATTGTAAAGAATAAAACTGATTTCAACTCGGCCTACCAACCCACATGATTGTGTGTTGGGTATTTCCCTGTGTTGTTGATACGGAAAAGTTTTGAGTAAGTACAGATTATTTCGTATAAATTGATTAGTGAATGATTGACTCACCATTTTGATTGATTGAGATTAGGTTGGTTGAACTTGAAAGAAGAAAAATCAGGAGTTTGCAGAGGTCCTCTTGTCTCGTGATGGCAGACGGCGAGTTCCAGGCGCAATGTGGGGTCGATGGTCGGAGTGGGAGAATTTATACGGCGAGGCGCCCTCCTCCAGGCGTGATGGCGCCCTTCCTCCGGTGACGTGGCGCCTCCCACCTCCCTGCCGCTCGCCTGGTCTGCATGAAGGTCTGGATCCCACTCGGCCCTTCGTCCACCCACGTCTGGAACTTTGATGAAGCGTACAGTCTGTGGACAAATTAAATTGCTTCCGAGTCTACCAAGGTAGCGGAAGCTTTGTTTTCACTTTTCAAGGTCGAAAAAAAAAGTTCTCCAAAATCAAAATTTTCACTCGCGTTTTGCGTTTTAGACCTTTCTGAACAATTTTGGTTCAGTGTCTGTGTGTCTGTGTGTCTGTCTGTCTGTCTGTGTGTCTGTAATGAATTCCTTGTAACGCGCATAACTATACGAAGTTATTGTCCGATTTCAATGAAATTTTCAGGGATTGTGCGGGTTGGTGTGTAGACGGTCCCCTATGGAAATCATCACCTTCGGACTGATAGTAGCCACTGCGCATGCGCAAACGTGAATTTCCTTGTAACGTCCATAATTTCTACATTTTCTATCCGATTTCAATGAAATTTGCAGGGATGTTACAAATTAGTATTTAGATGGTCCCCTATGAAAATCACCACCTTCGGACAGATAGTAGCCACTGCGCATGCGCAAACGTGAATTCCTTGTAACGGCCAGAACTTCTACATTTTCCATCCGATTTCAATGAAATTTTCAGGGATGTTACAAATTAACTTGTTTTGATGTTTTGAGATTAATTACTATGCATCGGATCATCTATACAATCGGGTTATGGATACGAGGAAGCTATGTGCCACACCCACTTGGCAGACTTTTTTTTTTTTAACTTTCACTAGGTAGATCATCTAAAAGGTGAAATGGAAAATATCGCAACCAGGAGAAAAATAATTTGTTTCATGTGAAAGAACTATGTCTTGCTAGTTTGAGTTTCTTCAATGTAATTTGATGAAGTTCCTAGCATACCTTGTTTTTATAGATGTAAAATATTTGTAATGATCCATCCGACAATGGAAATCCCGACTAGTTTCTCCTTGTCACCGGAAAAATATCCGGGGGTTCAAAATCTGCATTAAAACACCCGAAAATTGCTGTTTGGATTATTATTTTCAATAATGTTGGTTTATTATTTTCAATAATGAACCTTTGGAATCGGCCAAGAAAAAAAATTTTTAACACCCCCTCAAAATTTGATGGTTTGCGTGATCTATATAGAAAAATAATAAACCATTGTGTAATAATTTGCAGCGTTTTCTTTTTTTTTTCCAAAACTGAACCTTTGGAATTGACTAATAGTCCAGTCAAATTAGCAGTTAGGGTTTGCATTAATTCCGGACAAAGCGAAACTTTTATGGGTGACTTGTGGGTGCCTATGGAACATGTTTTTAGTATATTCTACTAGATTCTCCTTGTGCTAACTTTTTGGTGCCCGAAAAACCGCGATTTTTCGGCACTTGTTTCAGTTTTTTGCCTATAACTCGTACACGATGCATCCTACGGAAAATTTTACTCGTTCCTTTATTAAACAGGATGAATTTCTGCGTCGAATGACCACCTGAAACGTTAAGATCGGTTCAGCCGTTTGGCCGAAATCGATCGTTGAAGTTTGGCGATTTTTCCCAAATTGGTTGAAAAATGGGTTACGCTCAAGTTTGAAGGCCTGTACATCAAAAACGGCGTATCCAACCAAAAAATGTCACATAATCAAAGTTGTAGAGAATCAAATTTTGTGTAAGAAAAGCATCCCCCCTTCCTCCCCCCTCCCACCCGCCCCTACCAAATGATAGAATAACGAAACAACTTCTGAGTAAACGAAATTATGAGTATTGAAAACGGTGTTGCAATCAAAAAATGTCATATAATCAAAGTGAAACGTCTGTTGTTCAACTTACTAAGGCACTGAGGTACTTGTAATACTAGAAAAGGCGAAAGAAAAAACATTCTCCTGGTCCTAACTTTTTGGTGCCCGAAAAACCGCGATTTTTCGGCACTTGATTCAGTTTTTCGCCTATAACTCGTACACGATGCATCCTACGGAAAATGTTACTCAATCCTTTATTAAACAGGATGAATTTCTGCGTCGAATGACCACCTGAAACGTTAAGATCGGTTCAGCCGTTTGGCCGAAATCGATCGTTGAATTTTGCCGCTTTTTCCCAAATTGGTTGAAAAATGGGTTACGCTCAAGTTTCAAGGCCTGTACATCAAAAACGGCGTATCCAACCAAAAAATGTCACATAATCAAAGTTGTAGAGAATCAAATTTTGTGTAAGAAAAGCATCCCTTCTTCCTCCCCCCTCCCACCCGCCCCTACCAAATGATAGAATAACAAAACAACTTCTGAGTAAACGAAATTATGAGTATTGAAAACGGTGTTGCAATCAAAAAATGTCATATAATCAAAGTGAAACGTCTGTTGTTCGACCTAAGGCACTGAAGTACTTATAATAATAGAAAAGGCAAAAGAAAAAACATCTCCTAGATTCTCCTTTTGCTCACTTTTTGGTGCCCGAAAAACCACGATTTTTCGGCACTTGTTCCAGTTTTTCGCCTATAACTCGTACACGATGCATCCTACGGAAAATGTTACTCAATCCTTTATTAAACAGGATGAATTTCTGCGTCGACTGACCACCTTCATTTTTTAGATCGGTTCAGCCGTTTGGCCGAAATCGATCGTTGAAGTTTGGCGATTGACACACCCATCACTCAGAAGTTGTTTCGTTATTCTATCATTTGGTAGGGGCGGGTGGGAGGGGGAGGAAGGGGGGATGCTTTTCTTACACAAAATTTGATTCTCTACAACATTGATTATGTGACATTTTTTGGTTGGATACGCCGTTTTTGATGTACAGGCCTTGAAACTTGAGCGCAACCCATTTTTCAACCAATTTGGGAAAAATCGCCAAACTTCAACGATCGATTTCGGCCAAACGGCTGAACCGATCTAAAAAATGAAGGTGGTCAGTCGACGCAGAAATTCATCCTGTTTAATAAAGGATTGAGTAACATTTTCCGTAGGATGCATCGTGTACGAGTTATAGGCGAAAAACTGGAACAAGTGCCGAAAAATCGTGGTTTTTCGGGCACCAAAAAGTGAGCAAAAGGAGAATCTAGGAGATGTTTTTTCTTTTGCCTTTTCTATTATTATAAGTACTTCAGTGCCTTAGGTCGAACAACAGACGTTTCACTTTGATTATATGACATTTTTTGATTGCAACACCGTTTTCAATACTCATAATTTCGTTTACTCAGAAGTTGTTTTGTTATTCTATCATTTGGTAGGGGCGGGTGGGAGGGGGGGGAGGAAGAGGGGATGCTTTTCTTACACAAAATTTGATTCTCTACAACTTTGATTATGTGACATTTTTTGGTTGGATACGCCGTTTTTGATGTACAGGCCTTGAAACTTGAGCGTAACCCATTTTTCAACCAATTTGGGAAAAAGCGGCAAAATTCAACGATCGATTTCGGCCAAACGGCTGAACCGATCTTAACGTTTCAGGTGGTCATTCGACGCAGAAATTCATCCTGTTTAATAAAGGATGGGGTAACATTTTCCGTAGGATGCATCGTGTACGAGTTATAGGCGAAAAACCGAATCAAGTGCCGAAAAATCGCGGTTTTTCGGGCACCAAAAAGTTAGGACCAGGAGAATGTTTTTTCTTTCGCCTTTTCTAGTATTACAAGTACCTCAGTGCCTTAGTAAGTTGAACAACAGACGTTTCACTTTGATTATATGACATTTTTTGATTGCAACACCGTTTTCAATACTCATAATTTCGTTTACTCAGAAGTTGTTTCGTTATTCTATCATTTGGTAGGGGCGGGTGGGAGGGGGGAGGAAGGGGGGATGCTTTTCTTACACAAAATTTGATTCTCTACAACTTTGATTATGTGACATTTTTTGGTTGGATACGCCGTTTTTGATGTACAGGCCTTCAAACTTGAGCGTAACCCATTTTTCAACCAATTTGGGAAAAATCGCCAAACTTCAACGATCGATTTCGGCCAAACGGCTGAACCGATCTTAACGTTTCAGGTGGTCATTCGACGCAGAAATTCATCCTGTTTAATAAAGGAACGAGTAAAATTTTCCGTAGGATGCATCGTGTACGAGTTATAGGCAAAACACTGAAACAAGTGCCGAAAAATCGCGGTTTTTCGGGCACCAAAAAGTTAGCACAAGGAGAATCTAGTAGAATATACTAAAAACATGTTCCATAGGCACCCACAAGTCACCCATAAAAGTTTCGCTTTGTCCGGAATTAATGCAAACCCCCCCCCCCCCTTTTTTTGGCTAATTTGACTGGACTATAAGAAAAAAATTTTAACGCCTCCTCAAAATTTGTTGATATACCTACGTTTCAAGATACGTAAAATCCAAAAATCTAATAAAACGCTGTAAATTATTACACAAAGGTTTATTATTTGTCTATAAAGATCACTCGTCTACAAAGAACTCGGCTTTGCCATTGTCACCACCTACCAACCGTACTGCCTACATGTATCTACCGCGTACCTACAGCGATCGCATTTCGGTCTGCTACAATTTGAACGGAGACTAGGCCTCTTTTGCGATTCACAATCGTGTTTCTGATTTATCGTAAAATAAGGCGCGAACGGTTTGCCTACAGAGCTCCGTGTGGTCTTTGAAAATTCTGAAATTTCAATACTATCTTAAATTGATGGAAAAACAAAACCTTTGTATCAAAGTTTTTTTGAGCTAGGGTGTTTTCAACATTTGAAACCTTAGAATTGACCGACTTTAACCAAAAGCTTCGATGTACTCGTACAACTAGACCCCAATTGGAGCCCTTATACCAACCTCCATCAAAATCGGTCCATGGGAACTAAAGAAAGTGCCGTCTTTGACGGACGGACGGTCACATTTTTATTCGATTTTGGTTTATTATTTTCAATAATAAGCCTTTGGAATCGAGCAAGAAAAAAAAAATTTTAACCCCCCCCTCAAAATTTGATGTTTTACGTTTCAAGGTACGTAGAATCCGAAAATCGAATAAAAAAATTTCCGTCCGTCCGCCGTACGCCGTACGCCGTACACCGTACGCCGTACGCCGTACGCCGTACGCCGTACGCCGTACGCGGCACTTTTCTTAGTTACCATGGACCGATTTCGATGAAATTTGGTATATGGGCTCCATTTGGGGTCTAGTTGTGCCGCGAAGCTTTTGGTTGATGTAGGTCACTTCTAAGGGGTGAAAATTAAGGGTTGAAATTTTCAAGAATGCCCTAGCTCGAAAACTCTCGAAATAAAGGTATTGTTTTTTCACTAATTTTAAATAGTACTGAATTTTAAAAAATTTTTGAGACCACCCGGAGCTCTGTAGGGCAAACCGTTCAGTCCCTACGAGTACTTGAAGGTTTTCCTTCGATAAAACAGAATCATGAGTGTGAATCGCAAAAGAGGTCTAATCTCCGTTGAAATTGTTTCTGACTAAAATGCGATCGCTGTTCATTTCTTCGATTTGTATACAGTTTTGCCTTCTGCGTAACCAGTAATCAAATTTCCATAATCAAAAGTCAATGGAGAATACTGAAGGCGCCTGAGTGGTCACTGATCAGCTGAGTGAGCTCCAAGGCCATTTCCTCTCCTGTTGAACGCAGGAACCTGAAATTTGAAAGGGCGGGTCAATTGAGAATGCTGAAGGCGCCTGAATGGTCACTGATCAGCTGAGTGAGCTCCAAGGCCATTTCCTCTCCTGTTGAACGCAGGAAGCTGAAATTTTAGAGGGCGGGTCAATGGAGATTGCTGAAGGTGCCTGAGTGGTCACTGATCAGGTGAGTGAGCTCCAAGGCCCTTTTCTCTCCTGTTGAACGCAGGAACCTGAAATTTGAGAGGCAGGGTCAATGGAGATTGCTGAAGGCGCCTGAGTGGTAACTGATCAGCTGAGTGAGCTCCAAGGCCATTTCCTCTCCTGTTGGACGCAGGAACCTGAAATTTGAGAGGGCGGGTCAATGGAGAATTCTGAAGGCGCTTGAGTGGTCACTGATCAGTTGAGTGAGCTCCAAGGCCATTTCCTCTCCTGTTGAACGCAGGAAGCTGAAATGTTAGAGGCAGGGTCAAAGGAGAATGCTGAAGGCGCCTGAGTGGTAACTGATCAGCTGAGTGAGCTCCAAGGCCATTTCCTCTCTTGTTGAACGCTGGAACCTGAAATTTGAGAGGGCGGGTCAATGGAGAATGCTGAAGGCGCATGAGTGGTCACTGATCAGCTGAGTGGGCGCCAAGGCCATTTTCTCTTCTGTTGAACGCAGGAACCTAAAATTTGAGAGGGCGGGTGAATGGAGAATACAGATGGTGGTAGGTGCTATTGATGGAGAACCAGTGATCTATACAGAAGGGTGATCTATACAGAAAATAATAAACCTTTGAGCAATGATTTGCAGCGTTTTGAATTGTACGTAACTTGAAAAGTAAACTAACAAATTTTGAGGGGGCCGGGAGTTAAAATTATTTTTTTCTTGGTCGATCTTTAAGGATCATTATTGAAAGTAATAAACCAACATTTTTTTCCTTAGTTACCATGGACCGATTTTGATGAAATTTGGCATAAGGGCTCAATTTGGGGTCTAGTTGTGTCCCGAATTTTGTCAATGTCAATCACTTCTAAGGATTGAAAAATAAGGGCTAAATTTAACCCTTTAAAACTTTCAATGTAAAGGTAGGCATTGTTTTTCATCAATTTAAAATAGTGTTGAGATTTTAGAATTGAATGAGACCACCGAGAGCTCTGTAGGACTTAAGGGCTCCCTATGGAACTTAAGGGTTGGGCAAAAAAGGCCTTACCTTAGTTCAAATTTTAGCTGACCAAAATAGAATCGTCGAGTTGTACTCAGTTTTGCGTCCACAGGAACCAGTAATCAAATTTCCTAATGAAACCACCCCCATTTCTTCAAAATAAACTTGATTATGAAGCAAAAATATGGTTGGTAGGCGGAATAAGGTTCTTCGCTGGCGAGTGATCTATACCGAAAAACCATAAACCTTTGTGTAATAATTTGCAGCGTTTTCAAGACACTGCGAACTGTGTTATTTCATACATCATTTGAACGAGACCCAAGCAATTCAAAATATCAATTTAAAGAATGAGTTCGGAGGAATCAAAATCATCGAAATTTAGGGTAAAAAATAAGTAGAAGTAGGCTGTACTACCTCACTCCTCACACACAATAACACGGATTATAGAATTATCTGGTGTCAATATCATTAGTTGTAGTAATATAGTACTACGAGTACAAAGCTTCAGTAGTATATAAGTAAGCAAAAAATACTGCTAGCACCTAGATTTATATCATTTAAATACGGAAACTCATATCCAGATACAATGACTCCTTACAGGCTAGATGTACTCAAGCTGTTTTCTAGAAACGAAAAGACTACACTCAACAAAGATACAGGAGTATCAGATTCTGTACTCACGGTGAAAAGACTCAATAAATGTATTGGTACAAGTAAGGTTTCTTGACAAATCGTTGGGTTTCTGAATGTACCCTACTTTCTGGTTTGAATGAGTTTTTTATTCCCATCGAAGGGATGTCTTCCAAAATGCCATTATTTGTTTGCCTGAGTACAAAAAATCTTACTTCGTGATTGCTCATTGAAAATACATTTAAGGAGATTTACCCTCAGTTTTACAGCATTCGTGCCTCACCATCCGTGAAAAAAATTGGAACCTTGTTTTCATAGGTTGTTAACAACGTAGCTTTGAAGTGAAAGAAGGAAAGTAGGTTACAAAATATTAACTATTCATAAGGCCCTAATAAACGAACATGCATTATTCAGGCATCGATTTTATGTTGGTTATTGCATGTTGTTTGTGAAGTCATCCATTAATCTTGAGTCAGTTGAAGCCTGCTCTGGCAGCTTAGATTATTCGCAAATCTACAATTTCTCTGAAGTATATCGAATCTACTTTCCCTACCATTCGGTTAACGATGAAGATGGAAGAACATACTCGCGGTTTATGGAAAAATAGTTGAAAATATACTTAATCTGTTAGTTTTTTACAATACCAACAAAAAAAATCTTGTAAAAATGTAGTAATTAATTTAAGAAAAATGCGACATTTCTCTGATCAATCTATTTTAAACTATTCTTCTTTACTGAATGCAGCAAAGAGAAAAATACCAAACCATTTAAAAGGTGAATTTATAAAGGGGTTTTTCCTATCAATGCTGCAATATCTGACTGATTATTCTGGTTTATTATTTTCAATAATGAACCGTTGGAATCGACCAAGAAAAAAACGCGGCACTGTCCTCACTTAGCATTGGCCGATTTTGATGAAGTTTGGTATATGGGGTCTTTTCGTTAAAGTCAGCCACTTCTAAGGAGTGAAAAATAAGGGTTGAAGTTTTGAAAACGCCCTAACTCAAAAAATTTTTTTTAAAGGTGTTGTTTTTCCATCAATTTAAGATAGTATAGAAGTTTTAGAGACCAAGCGGAGCCCTGTAGGACAAACCGTTCAATCCCTACGAGAATTCAAGGGTTGGTAAGATAAATCAGAAACACGAGTGTGAATTGCAAAAGAGGGCCTAATCTCCGTTCAAATTTTAGCTGACCGAAATGCGATCGATATTTTTCTCCAAGTTGGTAGGTGGTAACAATGGCAAAGCCGTGTTCTTTCCAGACGAGTGATCTATATAGAAAAGTAAAATATCTTTGAGTGATAATTTGCTGCGTTTTTCACATGAAGTGCTACTTAACGAAGAAAAAATTAATTTTGTAGGTACTTTTGTGTTTTTAAAAACTAAATTTTGTCCAATTGATTGTTGACTGAATGTATCTATTCCTAAGTATTCGATCTGATTTGTGTGCTAGTAAAAAGAAAAAAAAAATACAAACTATAGAACTGTGTTCTTAGTTTTATTACCAAGAACACAAAAATTTTATTTCATAGGTAAGAAGTAGGGTAGGTAATTTCAGAACGTTTGCAGTTTTTTTTCAAATATTATGATCGCAACCAAAATTAAATCTGCCTAGAAGCAACATCCTGCAAAGCTCGACCTTGGCTTCCCAAAACTTGACCAATAGTTGAATAGTTGAATCGATCATATAATTTATGATAAATTTTATCATCTTCCATGTTCAAAAAAAAATAGAGAAAAAATAGAACCTTACGAAACCAGGGGTTAAACCGTGCAACAATTGATTGCTTATGAAGTATATACTTCATAAGTATATATTCTTCATATATACCACTTTGATTTATACTCATAAAAAATATATAGAAAATAAATTAGAGAAGGTTGAGGTTGGCACACGGAGCGCGGGTAAAGTAACGCTGAAAGCTTTTAAACTAAAAACTACATCAGCTCAAAGATTATACTTTCACAAAGGGGTTATATTATATAACTTACTTCCACATGACCTTGTTAAACAAGAAAAACTACCTCTGAATTTATTTAAAAAATTAATCAAGGCGTACTATTTTAGTTTACTTTAATAGAAAATATTGTTGTTAGCCTACAGTGTTTAACTAATAAGAAAATAAATAAAAATTATGCTACTATGATTACTGTATCTAATCTAAACTGAAATTATGAACATTTGTATAAACTATCTAGAAACTGTATTTTGTATTAACATTGCTAATTACCAGGTATAGGAAATTTTAACTAGGGTAAAGACGCTCCAGTTCCCAGCACAAGATTTTTCTTAAAGGGAATTGTTGCATTTGGAATATGAAATGTATATTATGTAATGATGAAATTATAAAAGAATAAATGCTTATAAAAAAAAAAAAAAAAAAAATATACTGCTACCTATATATAGCAGTCCAATCAGAAGAAGCCTCGGAACGTAAATACTCGTATATTTGGGAAAATCATAACATAAATGGGAAAGAATTCTCAATAGTGAAGTTTTAAAATCATTAGGTATTTACAAAATTTAGGAAATCTTCAACATGATCATATTTCATCATCATGATTTTTTTTCTTCGTTCATATTTCATATCAGCGAATTTTTTAGTGTTCTGATCAGTTGAATCATTCACTTTTCCTTGAGTCCTTCCGTATTAGGTATTTGTGAAAAAAGCTGTACTGCCTACATAATTTGCCAGATTTAAAAAAAAAAATAACAACAATAACCATAAATTGATGTTATAGATCTGTTCTCTAGACGGTTTGCCACCTTGTGAACAGTCTGTGTCCTCGTAGTGCAGTGAATACATCCACATCAACTGCTTAGGTAATCGGGAGGAATAGTCATCAGGTCGGACGAACCTAAATTGGACAAGAACCCGGTTTATGCCCTCAGCAAGCCAAAACTCGGAACGAGAGGCGTCCGGACTGAAGGTGTGGGCTGAGTCGACCCCGCTTCCCTGCCTACGTGCTCCCACTCAGCAAAAGGCCCACAGATGGATGAATTCTGCTTCCTCACTACAACTACCTACACAAGGTTCGAGGAAGCCTTGAAAACTAATGCAAATTGAGTAATTGTTACCTACATTAGGTAAACATTCATTTTCGGGTGGTATAGATCTCTCATCGATTTAACTTTTAAAATCCACTAGACATCAGGTAAGAAAATGCTGGCAGAAATGGGAAAACATCCAACCCCATGTTCTTCAGGAGATCGATCAGAGGAGATTTAATTAATTAATATGCCCCTGATGTATCCTCATGCACTCGTTTTTAACGCTTCCAAAATAAAAACTAGATTTGGTTTCCTCAATACTAAAGTAGGCAAGTATTTGAAGATTTGATCCAATACAGCAAGCAAAAACTCTGCAAATTATTACACAATGGTTTATTATCTTTCTATATTGATCACTCGTCTTCAAAGCCACCAACCATCCAACATGAAGAAAAACATCGATCGCATTTCGGTCAGCTTTAATTTGAACTGAGATCAGGCCTCTTTTGCGATTCACACTCGTGTTTTTGATTTATCGTACGTCCAAACTTTTAACTCTCGTAGTGAGCGAACGATATGTCCTACAGAGCTCCGCGTGGTCTCAAAAAATTCTAAAAATTCTATAGAATCTTAAATTGAAGGAAAAACAATACCTTTATATCAAAATATTTTGAGTTAGGGCGTTTTCAAAATTTCAAAATTCATTTTGGAACCCTTAAGGTGCCCGTCCACTAGGTCGACAGCGCGGCGCGACGCGAAAAAAAATTTCTAGAAATATAATGGGAAATAAATGGGAGCCCGTCCACTAGGTCGACAGCGCGGCGCGGGTCGAAACTTTTTCGCAATCTGCCGCTCTCCAGACTTCTGGAGCGCGGCGTCGCGCCGCGTCGCGCCGCGCCGCGCCGCGCTGTCGACCTAGTGGACGGAGGGCGAAGCGAAAAATTATCGACCTCGGTCATTTTCGTCAGTGTTCGGCTTTTGTAAACGAGGCTTAATCAATGTGTGAAGCTCGAAAAACTTCCCCCTCGACATTCTAAAATACTTTATAAACTTTTGCTCGTCTCTTAGCAAATCTTTTAACAGGTGATTGTGCTCCCCCAGGTTCATCCTCTTTATTGGATGGACCCAAAATCTTCTCCTTTTCCCACCGATTTGGTCCTCCTCATCTGCTTCCAAAGCTGCAACTAAAAGGAACATTTCTTCGTCGTCCGATGAAAACATAATACCTATGCCCGACATTTTCCTGAGAAGGCACCGTGGCAAAACGGCGGGTCGAAAAATTTTATCCGCTCCAGTGGACGGAGCCTAGGAATTTCGCGTCGCGCCGCGCTGTCGACCTAGTGGACGGTCAGCTTTAGAAGTGACCTACATCAACAAAAATCTTCGGGGCACAACTAGACCCCAAATGGAGCCTACATACCAAATTTCATCTAAATCAGTCAATGCTAAGTGGCGAAAGTGCCGCGTAGGGCGGGCGGACGGCGAAATTTTAGTTTATTATTTTCAATAATGAACCTTTGGAATCGACCAAGAAAAAATATTTTTTACACCCCCTCAAAATTTGATGGTTTACGTTTCAAGGTACGTATTATCCAAAAATCGAATAAAAATTTGGCCGTCCGTCCGCCGTCCGCCGTACGCTGTACGCGGCACTTTTGCCACTTAGCATTGACTGATTTTGATGAAATTTGGTATGTAGGCTCCATTTGGGGTCTAGTTGTGCCCCGAAGATTTTGGTTGATGTATGTCACTTCTAAGGGTTCCATAATCAATTTTGAAATTTTGAAAACGCCCTAACTCAAAAAATTTTGATATAAAAGTATTTTTTTCCTTCATTTTAAGATTTTATAGAATTTTTAGAATTTTTTGAGACCACGCGGAGCTCTGTAAGACAAACCGTTCGCTCACTACGAGAATTTAAAGTTTGGACGTACGATAAATCAGAAACACGATTGTGAATTGCAAAAGAGGCCTAATCTCCGTTCAAATTAAAGCTGACCGAAATGCGATCGATGTTTTTCTTCATGTTGGATGGTTGGTGGCTTTGCAGACGAGTGATCTATGTAGAAAAATAAAAAAATAATAAACCATTGTGTAATAATTTGCAGCGTTTTATTCGATTTTTGGATTCTACGTACCTTGAAACGTAAACCATCAAATTTTGAGGGGGTGTTAAAAAAAATTTTTTCTTTGTCGATTCCAAAGGTTCATCATTGAAAATAATAAACCAAAATTGTGTGTATTCAACGTGTCCGTCAGTCTATTAATTTATCAATGGTCTTGTCCCTTGTCCCGAGCATTCTAAGACATGCATTAGGTACCTATGTATTAGGCATGAAATCTATGGTCATGAGTAATTCATTGTCCGATATTTTTTCAACTACATACCTACAAAGTTTTCTTGTTCATTCAAGAAAACAACATGAGTCCCATATGTGATGTTTGGAAATTTTGGGTTTGGGAATTTTTGGATTATTTGTTGAAGGTCCAAGTAACCCCAAAAATTGCGATAGGTAATTTACATTACGACCTATGAGGTAACAACCGGTAGGTTAACTACTCCGACGGTTGTGAATAGATAATATCTATTCACATACAGTTGTACCTACATATTATATACTGATGATAGGTAGATATCCAAGTTATTAGATCATTTAAAAAATGATTATTATTCCTACCTAATGCGCTCACTTATTTAATTATCGATGTGAGTACTTTGTTCGATTTTGATACAGACTTCATTCTAAATGTTGTTGTTTTTCTTCCTGCCCATCCAACTACCTTACCTACTGGAGTCGGTAAAAAATTCATTCATGAGTCATTGTAGTTCGATAGCATTATTATTATTAGATAATGAAACTAGATTATAGATAATTTATCATCACTAGTCTTTTAGCTGTGTCAATGTTTGTCTCACTGTGTTTTCACTTCTTTTTTTCCCACTTTCACTGGGAAATACGCACTGAATAAGGTAATGAATAAGTTCGATGAATGAGGCTTACTTTGTAGGTACCTCTTCTTCCCTCGAAGGCACAACACACCATCAAGGAACATAGTTATCTATCTCAAATCTCCGACTTGTATCTATCACGACGAATCAATGAAACTGTCAAATGAATTCATCAGAATGCGCCCAAATTTAAGTTGTCGCATACGTTGTTCACCTTCCTATTTTTTCTTCTTTTCGACTGGATTGCCTGACATAATAAGTTATAAATTGATTATGCAAAACGCTCACCATTGATGGTTCCTTGTATAAACGTTGTCGGCACGTGCATTTGCGCGGGAAGTCCGCTCTTCGGTGGTGACGTCATGATGATGGTATCAGTCACTGCCTTCTGAATACGAGCACCTCACTTCGTCTTATCACCGTTTTCGCCACAGCTGATTCCTCGTTCCATTTTTCGGGTACGGCCTCCGAAAATTTTCATTTTAGGTAAATCCGATTTAGGGCAGTTTTCCCTCATTTCACCATGCTTTCCAGAGTCGCACTTCGCAGGGGTACGTATGAGTAGATTTATTTCGATTTCAAAAAGGCCCAAGTTGTTATAAATTCATTATTCTTGACTGATAAGGTCGGGGAGGTGATCGTGTCGTTCCTACGGAAATCTTGCAAAATTAACTTAGTTGTCTTCTAAATTCTCTTTTTCGTAGTCTAAGGAGTGTTTATTTAGATTTTTGAATGTTCAGCTCTCAATCTGAGGCCGGCCGTATCCGCCGCAAATGTGGCTTTGAGGAAAATGTCGACGAATGAAGGACCCGAGAGAGACCTCGTCAACTTCCCCAGGCCCGTGAGGCAGGAGCACCCTTCCAAAGTGAGGCATGCCACTATTCCAGAAGAATGGTTCGAAATGTTCTACAAGAAGACCGGAGTCACTGGTGAGTTGATGTACCTAGTATACCCTAATTATTTAGGAGAAGTGATTGAAAAAGTGCCTAATTAGAAATAACTGTATAAATGTGAGGGCTGCCTACTTGGAATTAGATTTAGAAATACACACTTAGGTACTTATCAAATATCTTGTAAAATATTTCTTCATTTCGTAATATTCCCATTCATAAGGGACTCTGTGAGCCAACCTTTTTAAATATAATAAATTTCGTTGGAATTGGACAACAGTTTCGTGCAGTTCATGCAGTTAGAAGGTGGTGCTCTGAAGTACGAAGTTCCATAGCTCATTAAATGAGCTCACAAATTTTTTGAGGGTTGAAATTTATTTCTTGACTCGTAGGTACCTAGGCGTTGAGTCAAAAGGTATGTGGTGACCGACGAGGCTTTCCGTTTGGTGCCCATTTCAACTTTCATTCTCATCCTACTGAACCCTTTTATTCACCTCTCGGACCCACCCCCCCCTCCCTTTATATTCCGGGTGTCTACTAGGCTGTGCAAAAATCCAGGGATCGATCCTACAACTACCTGGGAGCCGCCATGGTGGGTGGGCCGGCGCGGTGGCGTTCCACACATGCCTTAGTTCCTGGACTGACCGATCACTTAAGTTCCTAATTCACATATGTTCCTGCTTCACGTCTTTTTATTTATTTTTATCACAGTGTTAAATGAGTTTTATTTTCTTCAAGATATATAACCTTAAATTTTAGATTATAACCTAATAAATGTTGACGATTGTTCTGTACTTCGTATGATAACAATAAAAAAAGATATTGAATTGAATTGAATATTGAATTGACCTATTTTGCAACATTTTTAGTCATAACTTTTTTACCCCCTTTAAATTCTACTTTTTATTATTTTTTTCTTCTTCGTTTTTCGACCTCCCTTCACATGAATGGTCATACCACCTAACTCCCTCAATTTACAAAATAAACTTAAGTATGAGGATACCTTTGGAAAGATGAGGATACCAATTCATTTGGTGTATACCACTTCATAAGAGTAAACAAATAGTCGAAAACAAATTTTTTTGAAAATGACCCTTTTTTATGTAATTTTTTGCTTATAATTAATAGCGCCATCGTCGGGCACTCAACGGGCAAAACTAGCCCTGGATATCAACGGTATTGTCAGTTTTTAGCTTTTAGAAGGATTTTTTTTTGTTGTGAAAATTGAGTTTTTATTCGAAAAAAAGGTATGCCTTTAGGCATATTTTGCCATCGAGTCTACCAAGATAGCTAAAGCATTGTTTTCACATTTCCAATATTAAAAAATATTAAAACCGTACCTATGTCCGCCTTCAAATTCCTTTAATCTGCAGTGCTCTCAAAAATTCAATCACTGATCTGCTATCTATAGCATTCATAGGGTGTGCTCATCCAGACTCTCAACAATCTCAACAATCTCAATCCTAGAAAACTTCATCGTATTCCCTTGGAAAAGGTTAAAGTTATGGCTGTAACGTGGGTTGGCGCATGCGCAGAGGTTACTATCGATTTGGGGGTGTGGTGGGGGGGGGGGGGGGGGGGCATGATTTTCACACGTCAACCCGCACAATCCCTAAATAAATTTACATGAAAATCGGACAGTAGTTTCGTGTAGGTAGTTTTGCCCTTTACAAGGATTTTTTGTACACACAGACTGACAGACACTCATTCAAATTAGTTCAGTAAGTAAAACGCGAGTGGAAATTTCGATTATGGAGGAACAGTCCTGTCATTTGGCATTAGTGTTTAAAAAAACATTATTTCATGTAAGTATTTTTATTCATTTACTTGAATTAGCATGTTATTTGTCTTACCTGGAAGTCCGGTGGAAAAAAGGGATTGTTGTTCTGAGGCGATTGAAAGTGAAAATGCTTGACTCTAACCAAGAGAGTAGGTGGTACTTCTGGTAATAATGGGGGGTGCGCCTTGATTTTTTTTAGATTTTTAATCGAAAGTAGACTACATCCTGAGAATTTTGGCACCAACCGTGACCTTCTAGCGTGAGTAGATCTGTTTCTATGATTTTTCAAAGTTTCGACCGTTTATGACGTCACGCGCCTGAGCGGGGCCCCCCAGCCCACTGTGGCGTCATAAACGGTCCAAACTTTAAAAATTCATAGGAAAATATTTACACACGCTAGAAGGTCGCTGTTGGTAGCAAAATTCTCAGAATTAGGTCTACCTTAGATTAAAAATAACAATAAACAGTTTTTCCTACCCAGGCGCACACCCTTTTGTACTTGAATGAGGGTTTATTGTACCATGTACCAGTGGCGGCTCCTGTTCCGAAACTCGGGGGTGCACAGAGATTAGGAGAAGGGACAGAATAGGTGCTTTTCTCTGCCAAATAGAAATTTGAACGATATGCAAATGGGATAAATTTTGGTAACTTTTTCATCTTAAAATTGCTAGCGGTGCTAAATACGTACAATAGACACGAAAAATGTTCTATAGTGGTTAACAGAAATTCTGAAATACTTAATCCTCAAAGGTCTAAACCCAAGAAATCCATCCATCTTATTGCCATAGCTGAAATGTATATTTGCCCGTGACGATTCAAAACATTGTCCAATTCGGAAGAAAAATTAACGAGTCCCTTGAAGACTCCGGGATTCGAAGAATCTCCCCTCAATAGGATTGAAAATGGCTTCGGAGGTCACTCAGCTGATCAGTGCTCTTCCAGGCGTCTCTAGCATTCGAGATGATCTTCTTCACTCTTCAGATCACTGATCAGCTGAGTGAGCTCCCAATCCATTTTCAATCCTATTGAGCGCAGGAAGCTGAAATTTGAGAGGGAAGGTCAAGGGAGAATCAAATGGTGGTAGGTGCTATTGATGGAGAACCAGTGATCTATACAGAAGGGTGATCTATACAGAAAATAATAAACCTTTGGGCAATGATTTGCAGCGTTTTTCATACAGATCGAGAATATAACTAAATGTTATCTAACTAATTACTTAGATGCGGCCGGTAACGCCCCAAGGAGAAAAATATGTGTTGAACAAGGTGACTTGTGGCGATGAGGTTGGGAACAAGCAATCATGAACGCGATCTGTTGCACTCGTCTAGAATTACGTCCTGGACTCCAACATTCAGAACGCTTCTAGGGCTCCCAGATTCAGCTTTCAGCCCAGTAGTGGGGGTACACATCAGCCTATGCTCCTACAAGTAGCCGCCCCTGCCATGTACCACACTTGCGATCTACAGTCATAGTAGAAAGCAACGGTGGGGGGGGGGGGGGGGGGCTCATAAAATTTGACGTAGAAATACGAATTTCCACAAACATCTATTTATTTCTGTTTTTATTAGTTAACTCATTTCCCTACACTACCCATCGATTTATGTAAATATCGAGTTCAGCTCACTGGTGTTTGGAAGGTTTTTAGACATCAAACAGTAGAATGTAGTGTAAAATCAATTTTGATAGTTCAGTTCATGAACACGTCTCATATTTCTTTACATTTTCCAGGTCCCTACGTACTTGGGGCTGGCCTCACCACCTACCTTCTGAGCAAGGAAATCTGGGTCATTGAACACGACTTCTACTACATTTTTGCTTTCTTCGGCATTGTATACATCGCTAACCAGAAATTCGGGAAGCAGCTTGCTGAAAGTCTCGACAAGAGTGTTGATGTAAGTACTTACCAAGCCTAATAATGATCTCTCATGTCTTCTGCAGAAGTTTTTCGGAATTTTGGGTGTTACAATATCAGGATGCCGCGGGGGAGACTCGGTGCTCGGGAGGAGGTGAAGACCCCTGAGTCCACCCATTAACCTTCAGTCCGGACCGTTGTCCCTCGTTGCAATGAGGACCCCCGTCCGTGGGACACCGACTCGCTTTTTTCATGGTTGTTATTGAAATATGACAGGATTTCGTTGTAAATACCACAAACTAACATAAAACATCTTTATTGCAACGTCTTTCTTCGTGTATAACATCAAATGAATTGGTTTTTATCACAATTTATCGATATAAAAAATAAGATTACACATTATATTTATTTTTCACTTCCTGGATTTCATCCAGCTTAGGTATCACATCATTTTGACTACTCAGATAAAAAATTCAGTCTCAATTCACGCTCAAAATGACGTGTTCTACGTAGAATTGGAGGAAACATTCCAATTCAAAACCTCTAGAATCATTAGGAGTCTACTACGTAGGTACCAAGAACATGAAAACTAGGAATAAAAAGTTTTCACATTTTTAGGGAACATTTTCCAAGCAGCCTTTTGTATTCTTTTCAGTCTTCTATCTTTTTGGAAAAATCAAATTGTACCTACTAGACATTGAAGGGACTAGAATACTAAAAAAGCTAGAATAAGGAACTAGAATAAAAATCAAAGACAATCTACTAGTACCTAATGAAAACTTGGAAAAAACGTGAATATAACATTTGAATACAGAAAAATGAATGTAACATTTGAATAGGTACAAAAAAATCAATGAAATCAATCAAAAATCAAACAGGACCCCCGTCTCGGAGACGTGTTTCCATTCCATCAAGGACCATCCGTCCCATGGACGTATCAACAGGCCAGGACCGACTGTCCTGAGGACGGGTGATCCACTGGAAAAAACTGGTTTGTTGACAACGAAAGCGAGAGAAAAAAAAAGGACACTTACCTTACCTTCTGCAGGGCCTGACAGGAGGGTACTGAGGATATGAGCCCACACAGAGGAAAGGGGTAGGCTCAGGGTAAGGAAAAGCCCCACCCACCCGTCCCAGGGACGTGGGTCCGGACTGAAGGTTAAACCGTCGATTTCGTTGAGAAAAATGCACGCTTTTTCCACGTTCAAACAGACATTTCTCCATCAAATTCGATTGTAAAATATTTTTTGATTACACCGTTGGAAAGTAGAAATTCTGGCGCAGTTTTTAGGCTTACCGGCTATAGTTCATTATTTCGAATTATTTGGAAATTATGGGTGTTGAAAAACGAAAAGTTTTCAAAAAGTTACTAAGTTCACGTTTTAGGATGAACCAGGAGGATTCCTCGTGAAATTCAACTGAAAAAAATTTATTTGGTATCAGGGAGATAGAAAATTTAATGCTCTTTCCAACGGTATCCTCAAATTGTAATTATCACAGCAAATTAAAGGAGTTATTACCAATTTAATGACATAAGGTCAAAATCACGAAAAAAGACTATAAGTTATATACTAAAAACTAAAGTTATATACTAAAAATTATATACTATAGTTATATACTAAAATAAGTCGGAAATGAAGGGTTTAAACGAAAATTGCTAGGAGACATTTTTTGTTGCAAATTAGTTGTAGAATCGATTCCTTGAAGGAATGAGACCTGTTTTGTAGACACTCTGTATAATTATTTCTAATCTACCAAGGATGTGATGAGGCAAAATTGAATAATGAAAACGTGCTTTAGATGAAAGTGACAGCCCTAGAGAACATGACGGGTGTTCATAAGTTCTGTTATTAGAGAGTTTTTGAAGCCAACGTACCACGTCAGCTCAATGAGCCATGGAACGTCTACCTAGAGCGTGCAATCAGCTGGAAAAGATGTTGGTCCGTTGTCATTGGCGTCCCAAGTAGGAATGTCCCAAAAGTATCGATACTTCTTGAAAAAAGTATCGATACATATCGATACTTTTTTCCCCTGATATATATCGTAGTATCGATAATTTTTTTCCAGTATCGGAGGCGATACTTTTTTATATCTCACATTTTATCTGTTTCAACACCTACGACATGAAGGTACTTACTTGACAGTACCTCTACGTAGATTGTTGGGAGACCGACAAACTTCAACAAATTAAACAAAGATGATGTACCACCACCTCCAGCTCTCTATGATAACCTGCTGTCCTCCATCATCTAGGAAGGACAACCAAAATGTTAACCCAAGCAAGTACAATACGAAAACAAGTGCCAAAACAAGTTTTAAATAACAAAATGAGTGATTTATTGTTTTGTTCATTCTATATTAGGTAATTATTATCCTCGTGATGGAGAGATGTCACACTGATGGAGAGAAACATAAACGACAATTTCACCCATTTTTTGTGAAAGTATCAAAAAGTATCGATACTTCAAAATATCGATACTTTTCGAAAGTATCGCATTGATATTTTTTGATACTTTCAAGATGTATCGATACGATATTATATCGATACTTTTGAAATATCGGACATCCCTAGTCCCAAGTGACGCGAAGTGCTTTGTTTATGTTATGTTGCCTTGGTAACGGATGGCAAATGATGACAATTGACAATTAAAAAAAAATGTACTGTTATAAATAGAAAGGTTAGTCGCAGACCAGGGATTCATTCACGTTCAGGGATTCTAAACGGAGTCCGCCAAAATTTTCAGCTTGATCGTCACCAATTGTCAACGTTTCGACAAGTTCAAGTGTTTCGTGGATACTGCGTTTTATGAGAAGGTTCCACGGGCACGTTAGTGGCCCGCAAAATCTCTCTACTACTTCATTTGTCGGTCTAAGAATCTAAGTAGAAAGGGAATAAGGCTGCTCACTGTTTAGTGTTGGATTATGGTGGAGAGAACCTGCTGTTCCCCTCCATTGTACATAAAATATTGGAATTTTGACAAATGGAGAGATTGTGGTTCGCAAAGCCCCTGCGGCAGGGTTATATTATACTGCGGGGATGCTACATTTCACAATCCTGCCATAATGCAGCATAGTTTTTCAGGCCACTTAATGAGGAATTTCACCGAATTCTGTTTGCATTTTTCCTGAATAGTTGATGATGTAGGATAGATAAAAATCGGGTTGATTTCGGAAAATAAGTCTCCTGTTATTTTTGGGAGACAATCAAAATTTTTGATTTCAAAAAATAACCGGGAAAACGAACCTCTTCAACGTGAAGCGGGAACGCTCACTGATTGGGCTGTTTGGATCGCCGGCTCCTCCCGGTGTTACCTGTTGGTATGACGAAATCGTGTTATCCAAGAGGAAAGTTATCAAACAAAAACAGGGGAAACCTAATTTTCTCCATCTTGCTTTTTCTATTTTTTCTTCAGTTTTTAGATTTCGAACTTTACTGGTTTTGTGAAATGTTGCATCTGGGGACTATAGATTTCTCGATCTCACTGCTTCAAGCGGCCGTAAATGAACTATTCCAGGATGACGTCATCCTCCCGGTTTTTTTTTAACGTTCATATTTTCTACACTGTTGTAGGGGGGTTTTCGAGGTGCTGTATCCGATTTTGGGGTCAAAAATAGGAAATTCGGACATGGTATTCCTCATTATCTGCCCTGTTTCTTCTGCTTTCTGCCCTTCTGCCCTTGTTTCTTCAGGCCTGTTGCTTCTTAAGCATGGAAAACTCATTATTACTTCATTTTGTAGAGCTTACTTATGAGTATTTTAGTGGTGAGGTATACCAAGGTACCTAACAAATAATGAATAGTCCACTTGAGTCTAATAACATTGTTGCAATTCAGTTGAAATTTATTCTGTTCCAATTGGTTCATTACTCAACCATTGTAAAGGCATTGAGGATTAAGACTAAATTTGCGCATTATTTCGAGAATCTTATACATTTAAATGATTACAATAGATTTCCCAATTCACCGTAACTTGATTAATTCACACTGCAATAAATAAGACGTCGTTTTGCTCAGATAACTTATTAGAAAACGTGGTATCCCAAAGTTTATTTTGAGCAAATAACAAATTCTCACTTTTTGATTTTCTCTTTGTTGACTGGGGAATTTTTTAATTTGCAGCAAATTGAAGAGGAATTCAAATCTGGAAGGAAGCTCCAGATCGAGAGCCTGCTCCAGAGCGTCAAGGACGAGGAAACGTCCCAGTGGAGAGCCGATGGTCAGTTCATGCTGCTCGAGGCTAAGAGAGAAAACGTCAAGATGCAGTTGGAAGCCATTTTCAGAGAGCGGACTATGCAAGCTTACACCGAAGTAATTAATCTATCATTTCATTGTACTGCTTGGTCACTTAGAGCTGGTTCAAAAGACCGGAGTAATTCATGGAATTGACTCTCACCCTGGATTTCAAATGCTTGAATCTAGCAAAAAGTTCTACATTGTGATCAGCTATCTCTTCACTCCTCTTGTCATTCACTTCTCACTCACTCTCTCTCTTCCTCCCTCTCCCTCTGCAGTTATTCTCCCTGAAGTTGTTCTGCATTAATATAAGACAGGGCCACGAGCCCTAATTTTTACAGAAAAATAAGAATACATAATCTAATCCCTCAATCACGCTCTCGCAATGCTCTAGCTGTGCCAGTCTCAGGTGATTGTTAAGCGGTGGGATCAAGTACAAATTCTCTGGCCTGTGCCTGTGACTTTTTCAAACAGTCGATGGCGAAAACGCCTTTGAAATGGTCGTTTCTCTCGAGTAAACCAACAAGTTTCCATGATTTCAACGTCCATTCTCGACTTTTTTAAACAGTCTCTTATCTAAGAATCGAAGTCTCTGTTGTGTTTGTCTTGAAATCTTTGTAACGGGCATAACTATTCGAAGTTATTCTTCGATTTCGGTTAAATATTCAGGAATTCAGGTAATTGAGTTGCAGATGGTCCCCTATGAAAGTAATCACCCTCTGACTGATAGCAATTTTCTATAGTTTCCATCCAATTAATAATTCAATCATATTTAGAGGACACCTCAACACTGGTCCGCCAAGATGATAACTGAAATAGCAATACTGCACCTGGAACAGACAGCGTTTTTGGACTTTTAGGTAATCATAGAACGGAAACAGAGCAACACTGGGTGCTAAAGAGCATGGAAGTGAGGAAAAAAGAGTTTTGAAGTTGGTACATAGTTGATACGTAGTTAGTACCATACCTCACTTCCTACGCGACAGGTGTTAACAGGAGAGAGATGTTTTATTACCTATCTTTTCACCCCTATGTCCTTTCACTTCCACAAGGCTTTGCCTCTGGACTTCTCAACCGACTTCCATTTGGAAGGAGAAATGACTATCACTGTCATCCACTTGCTTGGTTCTGTGGTTGCTAGCTCGACTCTGGATTGTAAATACAGCGTAGTCGGAAAATCTGGATATCGATCCCCGGTCGATGGAAGTTAATTTTGGTGACGTAGCAGAGTGATTGGCCCAATTTACGTGAGAGGAAGATGGAGGCGAATGAAATCTCTGATGACCCCCCTGGAATGCGTTCCAAAAGGCAGACGCAACCATCCCCTGGAAGCTATTCTGTGAGACCCAGGCAGTCGAAGAGAACGAGATCGACCGAAGATCAGATGGCTGGATGAGTTTGAGGAGGATTTAAGGCCGAGGTGGCACAGAGCTTGGAGGTCTATACCTAGGGATCAATGGACTGTAGAGCCAAAGAAGAAGATTCAGAACAAATATTATACATGACGAAATCACCAAAAAAGTGGTCAGGAATAATCTAATTAACAAAAATGAGGTAAATTCTGTCAAAATCAGTTCTTCGTTGGAAATTTTCTTCCCTATTTAATATCTTGAAGTCTATCTACCCCTCATCGTGTGGGGTAGTAAACCTTCCTTCCAAAGAAAGTAACGTTAAAGTTTCATCTCCTAGGAAGTTTTATCTTTGTTTCTTGAACGACCAAAGTAGTGGCTGGTAGACTCTCGTCTCCTGATAAGACGATAAGAATTTACTCAAATTCTCCCCCGCCTTTTTGAAACATGGCTTTTTTTCAACCTCAAGGGAGCATTTTTAAAAAAAGTTTTATTGGCCTCGTAAAGTATTACGTTCAGCCTTAAATTTATATTGTCAACTTTAATGTACATTGAAATAATTACAAAATATTCTAGTATTATAAGTTAAAGTTGCAGTTTTCTAAATGAATCAGTCACTGTCTTTGAAGAATTTGAATAATACTTTGTTATGTCAGCGTGTTGTCGAGTGAAGGGAATTGCCTTCTCGATGGCTTGTTGATTTATATTGGTCCCTACTCAACAAGGATGCAGGATGGAGATGCACTGTCTGCCCGGCGGGTTACTGCTTTACCATTTGCAGGAGTGCATAGGAATTCGCTCAGCCGCTTTCCTCGGAGCGATAGCCGCAGACCATTGGGAGGGGGTATATTTACCTTGTGGCTTGTTGGGGAAGACAACTTCTAGGTAAGATGGGAGTAGAGATCGGCGCCCTGAGGCAAACCGAGGTCTCCAAGGAACTTGGGGCTTCCAAATGAGACGAAGGAGCAACCAGTCGAATTGTTGTGGTAGAATGCATGAGAAAGAAGCCCTGAGTACAAGGTATATACTGTATATTACTGGGTATATTACTGTTGACAAGGTAAAGGGAGAGAGTGGAGGAGGGTGACGTCAGTATGACGTGTTCTACCCCCGTACCTCACTCTGCCTACCTGCACGATGAGTCACTCAGGGGTTCCCCTTTATGTCCTTTATTGGAGAACTAAAATATCCGAGTAAATGGAATATTACATACTTCATACACTGTTGGTTCTTTCGTAGCTAGTAGTAAAAAGTAGTAAGTAAAGTAAGCAACCATTTCAGGTTGAATTTTCGTCCGACTGCCATTCTTGGAGTCGCAGACGTCATCAGCTGTCTTCCTAAGGGGAGATCAGAATTTGTTCTGATGATTTCGCTCATGGCTTCCCAAACATCACCGCCTTGGGTTGGAACGAGAGATTGCCGATCGTCTAATAGACAGAAAACTTTCTGCTGGCGACCAGACTCGAACTCGCATCCCTGCTAGACGGTTCTTATCCTTTCACCGCAGTCGGGTACACTGTCCACTAGACCACCGACGCCCACCGTAGCTAGTAAAGTGTCCAGGTTGAAGGGTTTCTCTTTACTACACGAGTTGATGTCTTCTAAGAGCCTGATGTGAGGTTGAGCATTACGTGGACATACAAGCACTATGTGTTCCACCGTCTCTTGTACTGCAGGGCAATTTGCACAATCGTCTAACAAGCCAATTCTGAAGAGGTATTGGTTGCTTCGATGGTGTCCTGTTCGTAGTTGCGAGATTGTGGTTTATTCCCTATTGACCTGAAAGTTTATTTGGAGGAGGAAACAATGTTTTGTTCCTTTCTATTGACCGGTATTATTGGTGCTCCTTTCTCCATTCTTTGATGAGACGTCGAGTGAAACTGTGTCGAAGGGCTATTTGAGGAAACATAGGAGGTTCAAATAATCGTTGAGGTGGTTCAGTGCTCTTGATTGCTTCCTCATCTACAAGCTTATTTCCGAACCGTTATTTCCAATCCCGTTGTGTGGTCTTACCCCAAGTAATTTCAAACGGACACCCTTTGTTCTGAGTACTTTGATTTCCTTCAGATTTTCTTTCTTCATGTATGTCAATTTAGAAGTCGGGTTGATATTTTTCAAGGGAGTTTCGTACACAAAACTTTGGAACAATGGCAAAGTGTTGAATCTTTGAGGTGTTAGATTATTATGTGTTAAAAATAGATTAAAATGAAATAATTTGATATTGACATCAACTCGGCTGCCGTTCCGTTTTCTAATAACATCAACTAAAATTATTTTAATCGGTCTGAGGGCGCATAGCTCAGGTTTTTCGAGAATCTTACCATCTTGGTAGGACTGATTTAAATATTTTCCCAACTATTCACATGAGGTCACGAGATGATTGTTCATCCCAGACAAGGAAATAATGGAAATTACCTGTTTGTCCCTTTACCAACAACGTCTAATTTTCAACGAATTTCCTCAGGTCAAGAAGCGACTGGACTACCAAGTCGAGAAACAGCGTATCGACAACATGATCGCCCAGAAACACATGGTGCAATGGATCGTGTCCAACGTGCTCAAGTCCATCTCCGACAAACAAGAGCAGGAAAACATCAAGAAGTGCCTGAGCGATCTCCAGGCGCTGGCAGCCAGAGCATAAACGCCTTCGAGGTGACGTACTTGTCATAGCCATGTCTTTAGGTTTACTTTCTGTAGATAATACTCCAAAGCCGTTCAAAAACTATGAAATTGTTGAAATACCGCGGTAAGTCGTAACTTCTTACCTTGTACAAACTATGGGTCACATTTTGTTGTCAGCTAACATCTCCGAAAAAAGAAATAAATTGTAAATTTCCATTTGTTTCATTTTTAGTCATCTCTGTTTGATTTTCATCCTTCGAAATTTCCTCCTATCCTGCAAATCCACAAATCTATAGTATCTAATTATAAACTTGAGATTCGACTTAACGTAATGTGCATCAACTATGAGTGATCCTCAACTCCTTCCTCTACTTCGTTAGGTGCATATTGCTTCCGAGTCTACCAAGGTAGCGGAAGCTTTGTTTTCACTTTTCAAGGACGAAAAAAAAAGTTCTCCAAAATCAAAATTTTCACTCGCGTTTTGCGTTTTAGACCTTTGAACGATTTTGGTTCAGTGTCTGTGTGTCTGTCATGAATTCCTTGTAACGCGCATAACTATACGAAGTTATTGTCCGATTTCTATGAAATTTTCAGGGATTGTGCGGGTTGGTGTGTAAACGGTCCCCTATGAAAATCATCATCCCCGGACTGATAGAAGCGACTGCGCATGGGAAAACGTGAATTCCTTGTAACGGCCATAACTTCTACATTTTCCATCCGATTTCAATGAAATTTTCAGGGATGTTACAGACTAGTATTTAGATGGTCTCCTATGAAAATCATCGCCTTAGGACTGATAGTAGCCACTGCGCATGCGCAAACGTGAATTCCTTGTAACGGCCTTAACTTCCACATTTTCCACCCGATTTCGATGAAATTTTCAGGGATTATGTGGATTAGGGTATAGATAGTCCCCTATGAAAATCATCATCCCCGGACTGATAGAAGCGACTGCGCATGCGCAAACGTGAATTCCTTGTAACAGCCGTAACTTCAAGTGTCCCCCAGGGGTCGCGGGTTCGAATCCCAGCCGAGGCTAAGTATTTTTTTGATCCAATCACATACATCTACTCACTTAATTTTTCATCCGAATTTGATGAAATTTTCTAGGATTGTCCAGATTAGCGTATAGATGGTCCCCTATGAGGGTAGTGGAAGGTACTTAGAGATTGGTGTTTTGAGATTGACAACTATGCATCTGATCATCTATATGATCGGGTTATGGATACGAGGAAGCTATGTGCCACACCCACTTGGCAGACGTTTTTTTGCTGCTATTCTACTCTCTTTGACCACCCAGGCCATGGAATTCAATCTATGTAAGGTTTGGTCAGTAGCAATGGGATATTTCAGTAAATTAAAAAAAAAATAATCAAATACCTGTGGTTTAGGATTAACGGTAATTGGGGCTGTTCGTCGAGAAAATGTTTAGAAGAAATTAGGGAAGCTAATAAAAGTTGAAAATTTAAACGATGGCAGTAGGGTGTGACGGTAGCCTTAGGAGTTCAGGGAGGCCCGCCTTTTTTTCAAATGTGATCTCAGCCGGGAGTGGACTGGCATCCTGCAGGGGACCTTTCTCGCATTGCAGAAGACAGAGATGCTAACGTTCGGGGAACTGAGCAGGGCACTTGAAGAAGAAGGTCTCTTTAATTTATTTTTCTACCACATGTTATTGTAACATTGGGCAAAAATTGGAGTATATGGGTGTTCAATGGTGCTGAATCCAAATTTGCGGTCAAAACCCTGAATTTCCAACCCAACGTAATACCCCATTGTTCTACCATTCAAATGAACACAAAAATTCCTTGAAATCGTGGTTTTGTAAGTTCTATTTGCGTGTCCATGTGTGTTTAAAAGATTTTGATTTCCTTGAAGTAAGATCAAGTTTAAATTTCTGTATTCGACTATCACTATGGAACGTAGATACTTCTAGGCAGAGTTCTTTTCCAGATTTTTCGAAGGATAAGGCCTCAACATGGTGAGTGCACTACGCCTTCCAAAATTATTGTTCCTTAATAAACCCAAGGGGTCTGCGCACTCCTAAGCTGAGGTAACATGGGGTCTCCACCTTGAAAGTGATCAGGCTCCAACTCTAGGTGCACTATTAAGCTAAGCGCACACTAGGGCCATCGCATCGCAATTGGACTGGATTTGTTTAGTGGCATTTAAACGTAAGTGCGTATACTACAGTCGGGGCAGAGTGCATCTCTCAAGTCATTTTTTCCCTCAGTCTGCTGGGACCTGATGTTTCTTGCTTGAAATGTTCAGATTTTGATTGGTAAACTATGGGCATCGAATTGAGTCTCTAGTAAATATCCTAGATATTATTTTCAAAAAAATTTGTCATCTGAAGATAAAAAAGTCAGTGGAAGAGCAGGGTCTGGCGCAATTCAAATTGATCAGTTAACGAAATAAACACTTGCCAGACTTCCTACATATCTTGAATGGAAAAACTTACCAGTAGCTCCTTACAAGGTTTTTCATATTAAACAAAAGCATTTTATTGGGTCACTAAAATTTTGAATGGACCATACACCACAATTCTTTGATATTCAACTTAGGAAGTGGATATGAATGAGCTAGTGCTTGATGAATAACGTTTTATTTAAATGGAATAAATCTTTGGATTTACAAGAATTGATTGCATTTTTGAAGGTCATGACTGTTGGAGCATCCTCTGATGTAACCAAATCGTCTGAAAAAGGTGAGAATCACCAAAACAAATAATATAAACAAATAATTATATTGGACTATAATATATCCCATATAACTCAAATATATCCTATGAAGACCAGACAAACAACATAATGCGCCCTCTGTGAGTGTTGTCATTTTTTTTGCTCTTTGTTGTGCGGCATGTTTGAGATTGTAGCTGAATAAACGTTGCCTTTTGACCTTGACGTGGGCCCCATAACCTCTTTAATTAAATGATGGAACTTGAAGAATTGTCGAGGCAAATTTGGTGATCTAGAGAGCGTTTTATGATGCAAAGAACGAAACAAAACTGGAACAGCGGATAATAGCGATCAGAGGTAGGTAGAGGGGATGAACCTGATAACTAAGTACTGAATCAATAGCTGAATCAATCAATAGCTCGAAGTATTGAATGAATTCAATAATTTTTTTTGTCTGCACAGACCAGTGTAGCCAAAAGTAGTGAGAATTTCCTACCATGAAAGAGTTAGTCCGATCCACTGGAAATTTTGATTGATTGACAATGACTGGGTGGTGGTCAATACAAGACTTTGGGGCTGTGGTCTATGGGAACTTTGGATTTTTACGTCCTCACTGAAGACTCTATGGAAGAGTGGGAAAAAGGACTCTGAAAGGAGTGGACTCCAAGCCACATTGTCTTATATGGCACACAATAACCCAGCTGCTGTATGTGGCTGCGGTGTATAACTCTTTTCAATCTAATCCAATCTTCGTGATTAACAAAAAACTTGATTTGATAATCATATAGATTAGGTCTCCAGTTCAGATCCTCTGCTGATTCCCGAGGACTCATCAATAGCTAAAAATCATCGCTAGTGCAGTCATAGTGACGAAAAGGTGAAGTTGGGAGACTATGGCAGTGGCAAAACATGGAACTCCGAATTCCCTCCGACAAGCAATACCGCCAACATTGAAGTTGAATCTTATCTGGTCCGTGAATCGACAGTCCTTCTCTGAAAATGAGGAAATATTTTGGTTAGATTTTTTATCTATTTATGTACAATGTAATAGTTGAAGACTTCTACACCAGTCACTTGGTTCAGGGTAGGTTTTTGCGCATCATACTCCTGCGCGACTTCTACTTATTTATTGCTAGGCTGTTTTGATTGATATCAGATCCCCTATTCCACGTATTCAGCGATGTTATGAGTTCAAACAGTAGATTTATCGTACAAGTCATAGCTTGAATAATGAAGTTATGTTCTTAAAGATTCACCTGTACAGCTGCTTGTGGATTTGAGAGCGATCACTCTCATATAGATGGGCCGACAGTTCGCATCCCACTCTTCATGTGGCCCGGTAGTAACCTTGGAAGAGCAGGGGTTTTCCAGTTGAAACTTGAATTTCTCGAAGTTTCCTATACTCGTGCACTGAGGACTTCTCGTAACTTCCAGTGGAGATCGAGAGAAGCAGAGCATGATGTCTCCATAGTTGAAGTTTTCCAACTAGAAAAAAATCAAAGAGGCTACCTTACTTTTCTAAGTATTGGTGTTTCTCGGCCACAAAATTGATTATTGTAGACGTGGTCAAACAGACGCTTCTATTCCAAATGGTGTGTATTTTTCTCCAATTAACACATTCAACACCTCAACTAAATTCCGGACTTATAGGCTGGACCGTGGATATTTTTAGTACACAATTTCACATTTGATGGCTATTTTCTTTATCTACTTACCTATTTGTTATTTGACAAAAAAAAAATTATTTGAATTTTTTACTTGTGGTTTACTTATAGGATTCTAATGAGCAACTAAAATAGGAGTACAATTATACTCTTTGAGGAAAAACGTATTAGCAAGTAACCAATAATTGAAAATACGTTTCAAAAAAATTCAAATCGTACTAAAATGCAAGAAAACGTTACTTAACGGAATAAAGTGGAATGTGGGTACCAAGAATGAGAAATTCCGCCAGACGAGGGTGGAACTGAAGAGGGTTTTCTCGCCTTAAGACTCGATGGCAGACCCTTAGGCCTATATTATCCACGTGTTGAATCATCAAAAATTAACTTCCCTCGACCGGGGATCGATCTCCTATCATTCCGATTCTGAATCGGAGCTCCTGAACTACATGAGCTAAGGAAGTGAATGGACCGAAATGCGAAGAGGTCGCTGATCACAACACCCCCCCCCTGTTAGGAAACCTTAGGTACTCTGTTACCTAGTCAGGGAGGTGAGAGGCAGCTTTGGCCAGCGTTTTCCAACCCAGTGAGAACGCGCTATTTTTGACTGGCTTTGGAGTTTTTGTTATTGTTCCTTACTGACGGGGCGGGGGATCTGCTGACCTCAACGTTTGTCCGAATTGGCGGTGGTTCGACTCGTGTCTTCGGAGGGAGTTTTGATGGCCCAATCTTAATGAATTATTGTTTCTCTGAAAAATGCTGAGGAGACCATCCGGGTCTGGTGCGACTGCGCCACAATGTTGAATCATCAAAAATTAACTTCCCTTGACCGGGGATTGATCTATCATTCCGATTCTTAATTGGAGCTCCTACCACTGAGCTAAGGAAGCGAATGGACAGAAATGCGAAGAGGTAGCTGATCACAACACACGCAGCTTGGGGTCATACAACTCAATCAAAATATCATACAATGGGTTATTATTTTTATATACAGATCACTCGTTTGCAAAAATCACGGCTTTGCCATTATCACCACCTACCAACCATAGATATCACCTACCTACCATGTACCTACAGCGATCTTTTAGGTATCTCACATGCGATCAGTTTTGAGTTAAAAATCAAACTTTATTTTTGTTGTATACGGCTTAGAAGTAAATTTCAAGTTTTGTATAAATCTCAGATTTAAGGAACTCACCTCAATGTTGACGTATGTGCTCGAACAGAAGTACGCTGGGTGGAGCATGTAGTTTCGAGACTCGCCTGGCGTGACGTATTGCTCCGTACTGAATAATACTTTTTCATTGAATTTCATGTCACTGCATAATGGAGGAATGATGTGACTTGGCACTGCAACAAAATTAGTAAAATTTTGTCAACCATCTTTGTTATGATATTCATTCTTTGGTTGCTAGAAAGTGCGCTATTGTGTGGAGTTTAGGACTTGCGAACACAATGGACTCCCTCCTTGAACACTAAAGGATTTCGGATCTGCCTGTTTTCCCTATACTTAAGCTTCTTCGCTCTTAATAATGGATTGATAGGGAATGACCCTGACCACTGATCTGTACCGAAATTATCAGCAATGTTTAAAAACGTCGATAACACCACTTCATTCCATTGGAGATGGTGAGGAAGCCGAACTCTTCTACCATCTGGTATGTAGTCCTACTGTCGCACTTCAGAAATGTGGCAAGTGGGAGTGGGGACTCACTATGTAAGCAGAGCTTGGCCGGGCTATTTATTTGATTTATTTGAGCGAATCCAATTTGTAAAGGTTTAACTAGATGAACAACAGTTTTCAAGAGAGACCCAAATCCAAATAGCCCATAATAGGAACACCATACTACCGCAGCAGTTTGCAAATCCAAGGCCTTGTATGGGAGGACCATCGCCTGGATGTTGGAGAAATCTGTGGTCCTCTTGAAACTCCTCTTAGAAACTCAAGAGATCTAATAGCCTTATTAGTGGTACCTACTGGCAAACTAGGACAAGGTAGGCTGGACATTATATACCGACGTAGTGACTATTTTCATAGTATAAAAGACTTGAGTTGGACACAATACAGGAGGTGGGGAGGGTCACAATGGAGGCTGTGCTCAATAAACATCCCCCATAAGTTCATTACAGGCTATACACAGTATCACCATGGAATGATGAAGATATTCCAGTATATGGCCCCAATATACGATACCTAACCTGACTAGGTAAGTCTAATTTAGTATCTAGTTAGGTTTCTGCAGGAATAGAACCTTACTATAACATGGCAGCATCAAGTAATACCAATAGATAGAATTAGTATAATAAATTGACAATGTAACTAGCTACAATTCAACATATTCATTATTTTGATTTCATTAACAGGAGAATCGTTCTTGATTTATCTTACTAACCTAACCTGTTTGCTGTAATTATAAAAATTATGGATTTTGCCTCACTTGGCCGTAGGTAATTCCAGAAAAGGACTTACTGTCTTGAAGAAACTCCAGATTTGTGTAAAGATTTTGAAGATCGTCGTTGTCCATCGTGACGATCCGATCATCTTGGGAATACTGGAGAGAAGTAAGTTTGACCCAGGGTCGACTATCTTGAGTGCGAATCAAATACACGAACCGCATTTCTAGAGTGCAATAGGAACATTTTTCATCATAAATAACGAGAGGAAGGGCACTTCAAAAGCTACGGTCCAGCGTCCTCAACATGAACAAACCCTTCTCGCTTATATTATTAATAATTTTATTAATAATAAAATTATTCAAAATAAAATAATTAATTAAAAATAACTAATTAAAAAGGAAATAATCTTAAACGAAACTTGAAAAATTTTCTTGAATAGTAGCCTTGAAAAGTAAAGGTTTATTTTAGCGGAGTGGTTTTCTTGAAACGTTGAAGTTATATTATTGATGTTTAGTGTCTTTATCACTCAAATGTAAAAAGTTGATCTTTAAGAATTCCCAGTTTTCATATGAAAAACATATTGTAAAGAAAATGTGACGCTCCTACCTGGGCTTTCTGATTTGATAGCATCCAGAGTGCTGTTGATTCGATCGAACGATGCGTCGGTCAAAAGAGTCGTCTTTGCCAGCACCAACGTGACATCAGCTGCTGGCTCGGATTTCTTCCTTCGGAATTCGGCGGATTCCACGATTTTCTTCAATCTTAGAAACCCCTTCGTCATGTCTGTGGCTTTGACTTCTGTAAAATAGTCGAGTCAAATTTTTTGCCTGGTATTATATCGATTTGGTAATTGATTACTCATTTTCCTAGAATAATTTTGGAGTGGGATTTATGGGTTGAAGAGCCTCTAGGACGTAGCAGTGGTGGTTTGATTGAAGGTTGTTGGAGATTTGACATACATTGAAGGCGAGAGGACAAGGAGTAAGCCTTAGCTCTCTTCGCACTCCCCCCTCTTAGGTTCTTATGAGCCTAAGGTAATTTCTCCTCTTTATAATTGTTTAGTGCGCAAGTTAATGGGATATTTAATAGAATGAGAAGTGGCTGGAAGAGGTTTTGAAGAGGAGTTATCGTGAGAGGAAGAGCTGTGCTGCCTTAGCTCTCTTCGCACTCCCTTATTGGCTAGATGAAATAAGGATTAGACGAGTTTTTGATGGGAAAGAGAAGGAGTTATCGTGAGAAGAAGAGCAGTGCTGCTTTATTTATTGCTTTACTCCTGCCAGTCCCAAGATTTAGGGACTCCTCTCATCACGAAGCTGAATAAATGGAAAGAAGTTTACTAAAATCTTACAAACTCTCTCTCTCTCTCTCTCTCTCTTGGGGTCCTTGGGGTCCTTGTTACTAACTCACTAGACTGGAATCGGCACTTAGCGGAGACGTGTAAAAAGGTGTATGGGAGCACGTGAGGAAGCAACTGGCTCAAGGACTCCTAATACCCTTTTTTGAATACTCCGCACTAGCCTTCTGCGACCTGAACAGGGAGCAGTCAGGTAAGCTCCAAAAAACGCTCAACTGTGTGGTGCGTTTTGTTTGTAGGTTGAGACTGGATGACCATGTCACTCCATCTTATCTTGAACTGGGGTGGCTCAAAATAGAGGAGCGAAGAAACCTGGGAATAGCAGTAATGCTATTTAAAATATTAAAATTCAAAAAGCCACTCTACCTATTCAATAATTTTCATTTTCTTTCATCCGTGCATTCACTTCCAACCCGCAGAGCAACTACTACCATACAGATCCCTAATCACAACACCATATCTTACAGTAAATCTTTCATGTTACAAGCAATAGCTATCTATAATCTACAACCTCATAAATTTGACTTGAACAAAACAGTAACAGCATTTCGAGACGAGTACAAAGAAATGTTACTCAAAACATATGAAAGTTAGATTTTTAAAAATGATAAGAAAATTGTGTTAATTTAAGAATAGATTATTATATTATTTTATCAGTTATATTATTTTACTATATGATTATTTTTATACGTACAACAAAATCGAGGATGTGAAAACTTATGTTTGCCAGGGGGGATGGAAGAGATGGCCACTTGGCCCTAATCCCTCCCTGGTTGTTTAAATGAACACGTTCAATCAATCAATCTCTCTCTCACTCTCTCTCTCTCTCTCTCTCTCTCTCTCTCTCTCTCTCTCTCTCTCTCTTTTTTCTCTTCCCAAAAACCAAAAATTATTCAAGCTGATTTTGAAAGGTAGTTATCTGCTTTCAATTTATTGTTTTGGCTTCAAATCGTTTACTAATCAGGATCATTTTTGGAAGGGAGTGAATGGAAGAATCAATTAGTGAATTAGGGTAAGATTCTATTGAGTATGGGAGAAGACTCATTCGCGAAATCTCTTCCCAGCATTGTTTTGCATGCATTCTTCTAAGCAATATAGGTCTGCTGAAACAGGAAAACAAGGTTTACCTTTCAGAGTTTCATTGGCCAAGATCCAGTTCAAGTAGAGGTCACCAACAGTAGCAGCCTCGGAAACTACCACGTCCCCTGATATGCCGTTGATGACACTTATCGTACTTCCGTATTTAGAAACGTCCAAGATCACGCCAAGTTTCCTGGTTAGTATTAGCAACACTCATATTAGAATTATTAGTAGTTACCTTTTTTCAAACTACTTGAAATACAGTACTTCTTTAGCTCTTCTTCTAATTCAAATTTTTAGTGGTATTATAGTGGCGTAAATAGGTACCCAAATTATTTCTCTATTCACTGAATCTCTTCGTATTTGATGATGTATGAATTGGATATTAAATACATGTTGATTTATGAACATGAGAAAATTTTCAACTTACGTAAGTATTTGGATCGTCGTGTACGGGTCCCACGTTGCATCGAAAACTACATTCAGTCGAACTTTGGCTTCAAAATATCCTGAATTATCGGGACAAGGAGGATATTTGGCCACAAGCCTGTCTGATGAAACATTCAATTTATTAAAGAAAATATGTTCTGATACTCATCGCTGCTACTAACTTATGATTTGAACACTTGAATGTAGTTTAATTATACCTACGCTAATATGACGACAACTTAGATGATGAATTTTAATTGTATTTTTCACTCACTCACGTAGTCCTTGTAAGCGTTGAAGGTGTTCACTCTATTTTTTGAAATGAAAGTTGCATCCATGAGAAAGCTGATTGAGTTCGTACTGAGAAGTTCAGCAAAGTTCGTCACCTTGAAAAAAAATCCAGCAATATATTTTTATTTAGGATCCACCAGCCAAGGTATTTTTCTAAAATGATCGTTTGTTTCTTGCAAAGAATTCTTGCATTCGAGAAGACGTCCCTTTGGACGTGTGAAACATTTTCACTTACAATCAGAAAGCGTTAAGGGGGTCTCAGTCGGTCACTGTTTATTCCTCGCTCCGGGTTGGTATTTCACGAAATCGAAGGCGCAAAAACTTAGAAAGTTGTAGGTACCTACCTAAATTTGAAATTTTAGAGGATTTTAGAAATCCATTAGTGCACGGCTCTAGGGAATTGAAAAAAATGAAATATTGCCGCTGGAATCATCAAAAAAGAATAATAATTGCCAGAGAAATATGGGAAAAACCGTTAATTCAGTTATGTTTTCCCATAAAATGTAGCTAAACTTGACATTTTCAAGGATTTTAGAAATTCATCAGTGCACGGCCCTAGGGAATTGAAAAACTGAAATATTCCCGCTGGAATCATCAACATCGAACAATAATTGCCAGAGAAATATGGGAAAAACTTGGGAAAACCGTTTATTCGTTAGTTTTTCTCATTTCTCTTTGGCAATTAAAGTTCGATTTTGATGACTCCGGCGGCAATATTTCAGATTTTCAGTTCCCGAGGGCCGTGCACTAACGAATTTCTAAAATCCTTTGAAATTTCAAATTTAGGTACAACTTTTCAAGTTTTTCCGCCTTTATTTTGGCGAAATACTAAGAACGAACGGCGACCGACTGAGAGACTAAGTATTTGCCTATCACTTTGACACAGTATTTTGCCTATCGACCGACTGACATTCTAATTGCATTTTTCAATCAACGTTGCTAAAAACATTTTTCAAATAACGTTATGAGGCTTAGCGTATCTTGGGACGTCCTATAATCATGTATACGTTGATTCAGTATGCACATTGCTTTCTAGTAGTTGGTATGAGGACCTCCGTTACTGCGAGGGGCGTCCTGAAACTCACCTCTAGATATTGGTAGGTACAAATAGTTTGTCAATGTTCATATTTCATTCAAGTAGTAGCCATGAGAACCTCCGTTACTACTGAGAGACGTCCTAAAACCTACTCCTTGAAAAACAGTTTCAACTTGAGCTTTACCTTGATTTAAGATTAAATTTTAAATTTTCTTTGACATCTTGTTGCTCCAGAAAACACAACTCAGGTATATTCTGTTCCTTCCGGTTGGATTCGGAAAAAACAACCCACTCGAAGGTTGACATTCATAGTTCACTCACTTGCTGTTCTATTATTCCTCTGCTTTTGGCCAACGTCCCAACGTTGAAATCCCGTCGGTTACAGGCCCTGCGTTGATTAGGGAACTGCCCACCTCGAGTAGAATAGAACATTTCAAGAACTTGAGATAACCTGAGGCTTCCGCTGAGGAAATTCCAATCCGACACTTGATGACCTATCATAGATCCTGCAAGAATCATAGAATGGTGGTACAGGACAGATGCCGAGAAACGTCACTAAATACCAGGTATAAATACCACTTATCGGAAGTTTACTAAAACATGAAATTAACTACTACTACCTACTTACTAAATAAGGAAAAAAACAACTTCAAAATTGATCAGCTACTGGTAGGTACAAACAAACTTAAGTTGATAGAAAATATTGAAAAACCCCATTCATTCAATTTATTTGCATTTAAAAATACGTCATTTCAGGCACTTGGCTCTTTCTCAGCATAACTCATAAAATCAACAAAAAATCCTGCGGGTTTTTAGACGCTACAAATTTAGAAACTAGAACAAAATAATTTAGATAATTATGTAAATATTAAAATAGAACAAAATAATTTAGATAATTAGGTATGTAATTTTTTAAAAATCTTGTGAAACAAATAAAAATAATGTCTTGACAGAACTAAAGAATAACTCTCTTTTAACAATCATTGTTTAAAGTCATAATAAGTAATTTTCTTTTTTCAACAATTAAAAACGACCTGGATGAAAAGTAACATAAACTTAATGCTTCAGCTGTCTTGGTGAACTCGAAAGCAATTAGAGTTTTGTGAATATTCTGATAATGGTACATACCTACACCTATTAGTTGTTCCAGTTTTTACCGCGTGGAGTTCGGTTTTTTTTCCTTCGAAAAAACTTCTAGCGAACGTTTCATGCGATTAAGTTTGGTTCGTTAACCTGTGAAGTCGAGAGAAACGTTTATGCTTCTTTCGTGTGGTTTCAATGACCGAATCGATCAGATACTCGTACATGGTTTACCATCAGCTAAGTTTTGACTATAATAAAAACTACAGGAATAAAGGGAAAAAAGTCTGCAAAGTCGGTGTGGCACTTAGCTTCCTCTTACCCTTAACCTGAGTTGATCACAAAACATCAATCTCTAAGTACCTTGTACAACCTTCATATGGGACTCTACACGTCAACCTGCACAATCTGTGAATATTGTTGGAAAAGTAAAAGGTATGGCTGTTAAAAGATTTCACGTTTGCGCATGCGCAAAAGATACTTCAATTTGAGGGCCTTAATTTTCATAGGGAACCATATCCACCCCAACTCGCTTAATTCTTGAAAATTTAATCGAAATCAGATGGAAAATGTAGAAGTTATGGCTGTAACAAGGAAATACATGCTTGGGCATTCGCAGTAGCTACAATCAGTCCGGTGGTGTTGATTTTCATAGGGGACTGTCTAGACGCCAACTCGCTTGATCTCTAAAAATGTCATCGAAATTGGATGAGAATTTTAGAAGTTACAGGTATGGCAAGGATTTCACGTTTACGCATGCGCAGTGACTACTATCAGTCCGGGGGTGATGGTTTTCATAGGGGACTATCTACACGCCAACCCGCATAATCCCTGAGAATTTCATCGAAATCGAGTGAGACATGTAGATGTTATGGCTGTGGCAAGGATTTCACGTTTGCGCATGCGAAGCAGCTACCTACTATCAGTCCGGGGTGATGGTTTTCATAGGGGAACATCTACACGCCAACCCGCATAATCCCTGAAAATTTCATCGAAAGCGAGTGGGAAATGTAAAAGTTATGGTTGTGGCAAGGATTTCATGACAGGCAAACATATTTGGAACCAAAATTGTTCATGAAAACCTGGGCCGTTAAACGCGGGTGGGAATTTTGATTTCGGAAAACTTTTTTTTTCAACCTGGAGTGGATACAAAACCTCCACTACCTTGGTTGACTCGGAAGCAAAATTATGATTTTAATTAATTATTATGCCTTAGTTTATTAGTTTTGTCAATTTCATTGTCTTATTATTTCAATAAAAAATGCTTCATCTGGTTTAAAAACGTACTAGTAACTTATGATATTAGTATAAAATGTGGGAATACTTCATGGCCCTTAGTCTTCCTAACGTATTCTTCGTTTACTCTAATTTTAGATAAACTTGTACTTGATTACTTGATTTCTTGTCAAATTTATAGGATTCTGCATTACTTACTGTTCTTACTGCTGGGGGGGGGGGGGGGGTAGTAAATTAATTTATTAATCAATTTATTTATCAATCTATTCACCGTCGATTCCACCGAGTAGCTCCGCATCTGTGTCTTGCCAGAAGTCATGGAGAACGCCTTGGTAGTCGATCTTCTGATAAAAACGAGTCGGAAGAATGACGTCGTTCCACCACCCTCCTGGCCCGAATTGTGGAGTGGAAGACAACGGCAACTGGAATACTATCAGCTCCGCCATGTCTCCTATAAATCATGATATAACACCCAATGAGCCAATTATTGAAGATACATTTCTACGTAGGTAATATGAAATTTTGCGCTTTTTCTAAATAGGTTCCTATACAAAATATCTGTAAGCTATCTTGATAACTTAAAGAAGTATAAAAACTCCATTCGCAATGACGTAAGGTGCTCACTTTCTTTACAAACCATTATGAGATCGAATGAAACAATACAATTACTTAATTAAGTATTCGTCGGTAATTTACTGAATTCGAAACAAACAGTTATGTTGCTAAAATAAATTGTTTTTCAGTTTATTATTGCCAAATGTTTCAAGAATTCTAACTACCTTTTTGGTCTCATTATTTATATTTCAGTTAAGTCAAAAGGTATGTATTTGTGCAGTAGGAATTCACGAACACAACACAATTTTAGTTTTGCAAATAGATTACGAAAACGTTAACATTATGGTAGGTCTATAGAAAATAAATGATTTTAATCTGGATACGGTCCCAACGCAGGTGTTTCTGCTTCCAATATTCGAAAACACTGATTCAGAGTAAACGAATTTTGAACAGGGGTCATAATTTGCTTCGAATTCGACGTTTGGCTGCGAACGGTTGGTCCTACAGAGCTCGCAAGGTTTATTATTCTTCTATATAGAGGGTGACCAAAATTTATAGGACCAGCCATTACGAAAAAATTAGTGGGGGAACCATTTGCATTTTTTAAGGGGGTCTTAGTCAGTGTCCGTTCGTACCTCGTTGCGGCTCAGTATTTCTCGAAATCGAAGGGGCAAAAACATGAAAAGTTGTACCTAAACTAGAAATTTCCAAGGATTTTAGAAGTTCAATAGTGCACGGCCCTCGGGAATTGAAAAACTGAAATATTGCCGCCGGAATCATCAAAATCGAACGATAATTGCCTGAGAAAAATGGGAAAAAACTATTGGATAGGTAAATGGTTTTCCCATGTTTTTACCATATTTCTCTGGCAATTATTGTTCGATTTTGACGAGTCCAGCGGCAATGTTTCAGTTTTTCAATTCTCAAGGCCCATGCACTAATGAATTTCTAAAATTCTTGAAAACGTCAAGTTTAGCTACACTTTATAGGAAAAACATAACTGAATTAACGGTTTTCCCCATTTTGGTTTATTATTTTCACTAATGAACCTTTAGAATCGACCAAGAAAACATTTTTTTTTAACACCCCCTCAAAATTTGATGGTTTACGTTTCAAGGTACGTAGAATCCAAAAATCAAATAAAAATTTTGCGTGATCAATATAGAAAAATAATAAACCATTGTGCAATAATTTGCAGCGTTTTTCTTTGGCAACTATTGTTCGATTTTGATGACTCCAGCGGCAATATTTCAGTTTTCAATTCCCCAGGGCCGTGCACTAATGAATTTCTAAAATCCTTTGAAATTTCCAATTTAGGTACAACTTTTTGTGTTTTTCTCCTTCGATTTCGCGAAATACTGACCCTCAACGAGTAACGAACGGCGACCGGCTGAGACCCCGTTCCGTTCGGGAATTACGGAAATAAATGGCTGGTCCTATACATTTTGGCCACCCTGTAGATTACTAGTCTGCAAAGAACACGGCTTTGCCATTGTTACTACCAACCAACAAGAAGAAAAACATCGATGGCATTTCGGTCAGCTAAACTTTGAACGGAGATTAGGCCCCTTTTGCGTAAATTTATCGTAAGTCCAACCCTTAAATTCTCCTAGGCAGCGAACGGTTTGTCCTACAGGGCTCCGCGTGATCTCTAAAAATTCAATACTATCTTAAATTGATGGGAAAACCTTTATATCAAAATTTTTTGAGTTAGGGCATGTTCAAAATGTCAACCCTTATTAAATAAGGGTAAAATTTTTACAACCCTTAGAAGTGACCTACATCAACCAAAAGCTCCGGGGCACAACTAGACCCCAAATGGAGCCCAAACACCAAGTTTAATCATAATCGGTGAATCCTAACTGAGGAAAGTGCCGCGTACGGCGTTCGGCGGACGGACGGCCAAATTTTTATTCGATTTTTGGATTCTACGTACCTTGAAACGTAAACCAACAAATTTTGAGGTGGATTAAACAATTTTTTCGTCTTGTTCGATTCCGAAGGTTTATGATTGAAAATAATAAACGAAAAACGCATCCATGATCTATCGTTTTTCCCCACCAAGGGTCTTTTGCAGATGTTTTTTTTTTAGGTTTACTTTACTACTTATTTCTTGATTAATTTGTACTTGATACCTTAAACACACGTTCAAGTTCAAGTAGTTTAAACACACGTTTGTAATGGTCGATTTGTACTCAGGGTTTTATCCCCGAGTCAGTCCCCCCCTAATATGCTTTAGGGGGAGTTCGAGTCTTACTTGTTATTCCTGCATTCGGATATATGGGGGGGGGGGGGGGGAGAAGGCAGACAAGTCTCTTTTTAACAAGTGTATATTAAGGTAATTTTTTAAAAACTTAACTATCTTCTGGGTTTCCTGCTTACCTAATGCTCTCCAAGTAATTTTATTCGCGATTTACGGTTTTATGCTTTACGTTGTTTGGTACCTTTTGCGACGACGCACAGTGGTCTAGAATCGTCAAAAAGCGCTCAAAACGTGATTTTTGAGATATTTTCTCGAGACACGTCGACTTAAACATGTGTTAGGTATCTCCTGTGAGTGTCATTTCTTGAGTTTTAGGACCCCCACTGTTGATTACAGGATGGTAGTTAATCATTAAAGTACTAGAAATGATGAAAATATCCGTAATTCCAATGTATCAACTTCGTTCCTTCAATTTTACTTGTCCAGGCCGACTAGGTAGACGCATGTTTCCTTGTTTTAAAAAAAAATATATTTTTTTATTTTTCGAATTGTCATTAAGGACGGGGGTTACTGAAAAAGTAAGGAATTTACTCGCATCAGATTTCTTTTTGTCCTACAACTTTTGTTTCTCCCTGCGTCTCTTTAATTTCGGGCATGTAAAGAAAGACCCCAGAACGAAATCAGCTGCGGCAACCAGCGGCCTTCGGTGCTAGAGCTGAAAGAATTCGGAAAACTATGGTAGTCAATTCAATGAGACTTTTTAAATTCTCCATTGAAAAATTGTTGAAACCATTACAATAAATTTTCTTTTTGAAACCAAATAAGAATAGACAAATGATGTCTTCAACTTACCAGCGATAGTAGCCGCCCAAAAGTTATTGACTGTCTTGTTATAAGGGAAATACAGTGGAGGGCTACGTTTTCTAGAATACCCATCCAACATCCTCATCTGACGGACTTCTTGGGGTTGAAGCCAAGAAGCAATCGCCAACAAAACGTGATTCGGGCTGACAGTTCCGAAGTCTGTGAGTACGACACCCTTTTCGATGGGACAAGAACTCTTGACAGATCCCGTGAACTGGTCTGAATTTCTGAAAATTAATTCACCGTACAGTAATTTTCACTAAATTGTACTTTAATTCCTCTCTCATGGTTGATTAATAGTAAAAATCTTACACTTGACGTTGAGGATCGGCCAATGGGCAAACGAGATACTCGTCGCCTCGCTCCCATTTGTCCATGCTACTTGAGAGCATATGGTGTAACGTGCACTGTAAAATATCAAATATCAGAGAGAAAAGATCGTAAAACTTTCAACAATAATTGTTGTATATATGACAATAATTTTCCATACATTTGGACCGCGTAGGGCGATATTTTTCAAAATGCCGAGAAATTTAAGTTGAAGATTATAGTAGGTGTCACGGTTTTGTTTCACGAGGTTTGTGTCTGATCATAGAGGTTGAGGTTTCATTAAGTGAGGTTGAAGCGAAGAACTTATCTTGATTATGATGAAACGTGAGGCAAGATCCATCGCCAAAATTGACTCAGTACAATGAATGAGAGTGGTCTGAACAGAAGTTTTTGTATATTATACTATAATGTCTCTCCTCAGGGGGTCTAAACTTTGATGCCCTCACCACTGTCCTGCGATTTGAATGAACGGCAAATAATTTTATTGGTAATGAAAAGGCAATGAAAATCTTGTCTTTTCTATGAGATAATGCGTATGTGTTACTATACAATTCCCTCGTTTAAGCTGTAATCCATTCAAATGCCTTACAAGGAAATCTTACCCTTTCGTTGACTGTCAATATGTTGTCTGGAAACGAGGGACCGCCAGTGACAGGTATGATGTTACGCAGAAGCCCATACTTGAAGACTTGCATGCCGGCTCCCGAGTACGGGATTACATTGGGCGCCAGTGCAACATTCGGGTTCCGACAAATCCCATCTCTCCAAAACCTTGATAGACAAAAGTCAAAAATGTCAGTGCAATTTAAGAGTATCCAAATTCCTAACGTATCACAATGTCCTTCATATCGAGATGATCAATGCAACGAAATACCCAATGTATCGAAATGTCCAACGCACTGAAATTTCCTGTACTTCAAATTATTAAACGTTTCAAAATTTCTAACGTATGAGAATGTCCTGGATATCAATATGGCAAACTAATTAAAAACTCCAACCTGTAATAGGTAATCCAATGTATCAAAATGTCTAAAATAAAGATAACCAACGTAATAGACCATCAAATGTTTCAAACTCTCTAAAATCAAATTGTCCATCGTATCAAGGATGGTGTCACTTTAAAGTTAATTAATGTAATTTCTATTAATATTGAACATGATTTTGGGATTTCCATCGGAGAAATGTGTTTATAAAATTTATAAATCATATTTAATATGATTCGAAGGTGCGCGCTCAGTCTAATGCATCACGACGGAATCGTTGAAACGAGTCGGCTATTTCGTTTTGATCAAACTTTGGTGATAAAAGAAACAGTTACATTTAAAATGACAGTCGTATTTATTTTATAACGTGGATTAATTTCGACATGACCATTAATTTTGGTTTATTATTTTCAAGAACAAACCTGTGAATTGAGCAAGGAAAAAGCCCCCCCCCCCCCCCCCCAAGGGTTCAAGGTAATAGGTATAGAACCCAATGATTGAATTAAAATGTCCGATTTGCATCGTTTTTGTGACATAACTCCGCTCTGATAAAATCCCGAATACAACAATCCTGAGAGACCACGATCCCAGTAAACAGCAAATAACGATCTCTTCCAAGAGCTAGTCCAGGGATCTATTACCCATTTGAATGAGCAAGGACAGCGAGCGCATATTATTTATGCTAGTTAGTTTAATTATGTACTGATATGAGACTTATCTCTTGTATTGTGTTCACAACCATGGGCCTTTTGATGATCCCTTACGAATTTCATAGTACTCGGGTCACCATTAGTCACCAAGTGTGTCACGACAAAATCTCTCGCCTCAAAAATAGCTCCCACAATTTGCGTTCGATTTCAACGAAGTACCCAGGGTTTGATTTTGATGGAGTCCTAAATCTTCCTGCAAAACCACTATAGTACGTGAGCCCTGGTTTTCTTCCCAATGGCAGGGTTCGACTGAATCCTCTGTCCCCTTCCAGGAACCATGGCCTGAGGTCACCAGGCTAGAAAGAACTGAGCGAGGCCTGGCTCCCACCTAGGACGTAAACCGCCACAATTTTCTAGGAGGTACTTCCACCCTTCATCCCCGAATAGAAGAAGCGCACTGACCTGTAACCAACTAGAGAACTATGAGAGGGAAGCTCTAAGAAAACCTCCTGATCACCACCATGATCAGAAAGTTATCCATCATGTTGTCCATGTTGGTTGTATACCTCGCGATATGATATTTGACACGTCTTGTTAAACTCCATCAAGTCGCCTTGTCGTTGAGGAAGCCTCGAGCCCGCGAACACTGCCGCCCTTTCTCGCCAACAATAAGACCTCGTGACAACTGGAGAAACGACATCCCGCCACACCATCACCACGAATCGAACAACTTAGGTATCCACCTAAGGTCCCTGAATCGTGAGTTAAAGACAAATAATTCCTATTTCTATTGGCCAATAAATAGGTTTGTGATTGTGATAGGCATAAGACATACCAAGTCAAAAACACTAGTCACGTTGCGAACATAAATATCCATTTTGAAATATCGAAACGGAACTTGACATTGATAAACTTAGGAAACGATTTTGTACAAGTAACATTGAGAGTAAGGAGGAGACTCACTTATTTATTTTCTTTATCTGAATGTGCAGGTATTCATTTTACTCTATTTAGTCAGTGTTGAGCAAAAACTAGAATAAGGTGATTGAGGTTGGCTAGAGTTACCAGGAAAGTCCTGCCCAGATCTCCTGAGGGTAGGTAATATAAATTCAACTTAGTGCCTGCCACATACGACTTTGGGAGCTTGTCTAGGTTGTAGTTCATAACATATAGGAATTTTGGATTATGGATGCTACAACTGCTCATCTAGTTTAGGAACAACGCATATTAACGGAAATTTGTGGAAGGCTAAAACTGACAAGTTTGTAAGTTTGATAACTTGAATGAACATGGCAAGGTTTTAAGGTAGTTTTGAAAGAATACAGTTTGTTGCAGGAAGGGACCAGGCCAAGATCTTCCACCAACTGAAGTGAGGGGGTATGAGCTGGCGGTATTTTTATAGGGGTTCCCACTCCAACCCTGAGGGGATAGTGTCAAGGGGATGAAGACCTAGGGTTGGTGGAGGGTCCATTACTTCGTCTCTATTGTTCTGGGTAATTTATATGAAATAAATGGTTCCCTACAAGTAGTAAATTGTTGAAAACGCCATACTTGATGACATGAACCTTTTTAAAGACCTCTCAGAGTAGCACTGTTATTGAACCGTGTCACAATATTGTTTTAAGAATAAACTGTTAATGTTTTATTTAAATACTTTCACTGACTTATACCTGGTTTTTCTTCAACGAAAAATAATAATAATAATAATAATAATAATAATAATAAATTTAAAAAAGTGTGGCACAAAGCTTCCTTGTACCCATAATTCGATTGTATAGATAATCCAATGAACATGGGGGCCATGATTTTCATAGGGGACCATCTACACCCCAATCCGCATAATCCCTGACAATTTATCAAAATCGGATGGAAAAAGTAAAAGTTATGGCTGTGACATGGAAATACACGTTTGCGCAAGCCCAACAGCTACTATCAGTCAGGGGGTGATTATTTTCATAGGGGACCATCAAAACGCCAACCCGCACATTCCCTGAAAATTTCATCTAAATCGGACAATAACTTCGTATAGTTTTGCCCGTTACAAGTATTTCATGACAGACACAAACAAGGAACCAATACTATTCAAGAATTTTAATTTTGGAAAACATTTTTTTCGGCCTTGAAAAGCGAAAAAAACGCTGCCACCACCTTGAAATCACATTTTTCTTCAGGAGTGAACCACTTGATTCACAGGTTTGACTCGTAAGCCCACCAGACAAGGAAACACTCGGTTTCTAGTTGAAATTCTGACCTTCATGCTTTTGCACAATTTTGGAAGCAGTGACGTCGCGTCGCCTCTGCCAAATCGCCACGTCTTCCACGAGGCAAATGTATAGTATTTGTATTAGTATAAACTATTTCCTTTGAAATAATGCTTAATAATACGTTTCGATATTTCGTTAATTTACCCCCTGAAAGTCGATCTACCGATGAAGGCGTTCAAATTGGTGACACAAAGTGGGATACCATTAAAGACAACAGATAGGAGGATTTCGATTGGGCTTACAATGCTTCATATTTGTTTGTAGTAATTTCCCAATGGTGACCCTGATTCTTTGGAACTGTCGTTATAAACTGGAATAATGACCGTAATTATGTTTTTGATACTCTCCATGGGATAGGAACACGTCAGTTTTGAAAAGAAAACAATTAAAATCGAATCGACGTATTAGACTAAGAATGGATTTTTCATGCGTTGGAAATAAATTCTCTGAAGACTGTTTATTGTCCATCTCGATTGGATGTAAATATCAGAGTAACAATGATTGAACCACTTACAAGTATTTAACGATAGAATATCGCTAATCCTGTTTCAAAAGGCAAAGCAAAAGTTACAGCAACCCCATGGTATAACTTTGGAAAAGCTGCCAGTTTAAAAGTTGGTTTTATTGGGTGTTACTTCTGATCCTGTCAAATCTTGGTGATTGGTTTTATATTGCGTTATTGTTCTACTGGACCCCGAAAACAAACAATATTACTCTTCAACAGAATCATGCAAGTATTGGTGTTAACTGTTTTATTGATGATTTTTGGTGATGTATCTTCAAGGTACCGTACAGCTTCGAGGTACAATGGCGGAAATCCTTTTAAATTGGGTACGTTAAAAAATGATTAAAGTTCTTACTTGCCAGTATCATTAGTTGAAGTTACAGTTTGGACGCTGAAGCTCTAATTGGATACGCTATTGTTGCTACATGGTCGTTGCCGATGGGGGCGAATATGACCGCGCTTGATCGAACTGTTAAGGGGAGAAATAATGATGATTTTGCTAGGGTAGGAGTATCATGCTTGTTTGAAAGGGGAGCGAGTAGGTTTGCACGGGAAACAATCTCTGTCTGTACTTGGGCTCACTCCTACTGACAACTCACAATATTTTCGAATGAAATTTCAATTATTAGTCAATTTTCAATAAAGTTCGAAATCAGGTTGAAGTGATCTAACTGTTATGAGTTTTAGGGTAATGATGTTGTGAGTTTTAGGGTAATGATGTTGTTGCAAAGAACTGACTTAAAAGACATCAGAGGAGACGCACTGGTGTAGAAGAACAGTCACAGTAGAGCCAAGCGCGATCGTCTACATCGTAGATATTGCCAGTACAGTCAATTGGGGTAACTTTGACCCATGGGGTGTAACTTTGAACCACTTTACTTTTTTCACTTCATTTAACGCTTAAAATTTTATAAAAATGTGTAGTTCCTCAGCTGAATTATTATAAGCAAGATGAGACCTTCATTTATTGCCAAAACATCTGGAAAGGAGAAAACGTGCGCCGCGTACGAACAATATTCATCTCTCCAAGTGATTATCAGTGCCCAGTTTTGATAGCCAGTTTTCGTTTCGTTATTAGGAATATCTGCTCCTAAGGTGTGTGTAACATTTTGATTCCATGGTTACTATTAAATAGTAACCATGGAATCAAAATGTTACACACACCTTAGGAGCAGATATTCCTAATAACGAAATACAAATTTTGTATTTCTAGTTTTGGGATTACTTGCGAGTAGATTTCATTTTCATTTTCCAAGCGAACTAATCACGAAACTTTGAAGCCACCTCCAAAATTAGGTAAAATCAGGGCAACTTTGAGCCGGTGCAAAGTTGGCCATTTATGTTGAGGACGTGGAGGTGCATTAATCACATTCACTTTTTCTTCTATGAAATCAAACCTCAGGTCCAACATTGCACCAGGTGGAACAATATTGCTGAAGGCGACATCGGACTTTCTTGTGTAGGGGTAGCCACATTTATTTTTTTGATGATCTAAACGGTTTTTTTTTTGTGAATATCGAAGTAGACAGTCTAGTATTTTCTTTATGAAAAAAAAAGAATAATATGTAAGGGAAATTGGTGTTTTAATAGGAAATCGTCCAGGCTCTTTCTGGACTCGGAATCAAGCCGAGATTATTTTTTAATAGCCGAGTTATAGGAAACCACCCCACCTCTTCTGAGTCATACTCAATGTAAGCCAAATTTAATCTACTCTCTACTGATGTAAGGTGTTTTTGCCTAAATATCAATGAAGCATCCGAAATTTAGCAGTATACAGACAAAAACCAGAGGTGGTTCAAAGTTACCCTGAATGCCTGGTTAACTTTGAACCACCCTGAAAACAAGAATTTCGAGTATTTAACAGAAAGTTTAAAAAAAGAATCTTTTATTGTGCAACATTTGGGCTAATTACTTCCCGTTTTCGACATAAAAGGCCGGAAAAATTGAATTTTTATACAATGCGAAGCCAAAGTCATTGAAAAGTGGTTCAAAGTTACCCCAATTGACTGTACCGAGAGCACAAGCGTAACTGAACAAGGGGAAGTCAGCGGTTTTTGGTGGAAGTTTGCAAAGATTGAGCTTGTTCAAGTGACTGTGAATCGCAAATTAGGAATGGACACAAAAACACGAAAATAGGTTTAAAAAACGAGGGTTTAAAAGAAACTGAAAAAACGTTTCTCAAATTAAAAAAACTAGCTGGAAAAAAGAGCGAAACCGTGCAACATTCGTTATCAACAAACTGGAGCCTACATTACCTTATGAAACGACCAAATCCAAGGGTTTCATTCCCGAAAGTTATTTAAAACGTTGAAAAGATTAACGAGCCAATAGGTAATTGGAATTGTCGAAAAGTTGCGCATCAACGATTTCCCAATTTTTACCATAAAAAGTTTTCAACTGGTTTCTTTGCGTTTAAAAAAATTAAAAAAAATAAAAATAAAAATAAAAAATGAAAATGAAATTGGGAAAAGTATTTAACGTTCTACGCAAATACATTGTGACATGAGTATGACGTATTTTTGCACTGAGTCGGTATTTGCGGCATCTCTACAGTCACATAACAATGCGAACCTTAATGAAAACAGTAAGAAAATATCCGATAAAATAAATATCATCTCAGAATCACCATGGTTACCACACTGGATACTAACTACAAACATCGCTCTTAATATATTAGAGAACGTTCGAAGGAAAATTCATGTCAAGACTTCGTACTCTTCCGTTTTCCCAACTACAAAAATCATTATCCAATCGTTGGAAAGTTCTCGATTTTTGCCGGGATTTTACGTCACACCGATACCTCAAAGCACAAAGGCTATCGTCCATCTATGTTTCACGTTTATTTATTTATTTTTTAATTTCAAAAACTCAAATTCAGCAGAATTATTAGGTATTGACCTTCTAGAAGATTATAGCTTGAAAATTTCTTGAAGAAATTAAATTTGCGTTTTTCTCAAAACTCCGTTTTTGGACATACCTAGCGCCTTTGTGCTTTAAGGTATCAAAACACGGTAGGTAACGCTTTTTTGGGAAAATATTGTTTGCGGACAAAATATTGGATTGAAATGAGACATAACCAATCCATGTCAATTTGAAACGTTTAAAATAACGAGCCTTCTAAATAGTTGGAAATGACAAAAAGTTGACCTTCTAAGTACGTTTTCTCAATTTATACCATAAAAACGCTGCAAATTATTTCACAAAGGTTTATTATTTTTCTGTATAGATCGGTCGTCTGCAAAAATCGGCCACATACTGCCTTCACACCTTCACTATCAAGATTATTTGAACAATAAAAACGGAGTTGAGTAGAATGTTGTCTATTTCCACGAAAATAATGAGTTACAAGTTAAATCGATTTCGACGGTTAGGTCATCATCAGTAACAAACAATAACCTTTATTGTTTTTTAAAAAATTAAAAAAGTTAAAAAAAAATTTCTTGTCACTCATGAGTGACTCAAGAGCTCAAGCCGAGTTCTGGTAAGGAAGCAGAACTGCACTTTTGCTCCCTTACCAGAACTCGGCTTGAACTTCTTTAGACCCTGCTAGGTAGCATCCAAGAACCTAAAATTTCATTATGCATTATGCGAGGACACTGGACTCTTAGTTAACGTTTGCTGGTAGTTTTCTGTCAAAATAAAATTGATAGTTGACCAATCGCGTAAGTATGAAGGCAGTATTCTATACCTACTGGCGTGTTATCCATACAGAAAAATAATAACCCGTTGTGTAATACTGTACACAAGAAAAGTGTAATATTGCAAGGAGGTACAAAATTCAGAGTAGGTTGGAGTAGCACACCATCATGATTTATTGGTAACTATGCTAATCTGTTCACAATTTGGCTGAATGTTTCGCCTAGAATGACGTTCATCAAAATTTCACGAAGTGAAAAAAAGAAGAATAACTTCGGTTTGCATTTTTTGATCACTTTATATTCTTTCAAACTTCGTTATTACCTCAAAGCCTCGTGAATTTTATGTGTACTTAGGCATATTGTGGAGGTTGGGCATCTGAGTTAACTAGTTGATAACAAGATGATAGATTAATCTGCCTGAGTTGGTGTGTACTTTTTAAAGTTTAGCAAGTACTTCGAACATGATTGTGTGAACTTGAATGAATTGTGTATAGACAGATGATTAAATTAACAGTGATTAGATAGATGATAGATGATTAATAGATAGATTAATAGATAGATGATAGATGATTAATAGATTAAGATGATAGACTGATCTGCCTGAATTGGTGTGAACTTTTTATAGTTTAGTAAGTACTTCGAATATGATTGTGTGAATTTGAATGAATTGTGTATAGATAGATGATTACCCACGTTTGAAGAACAATGAAGCTGTCAATTATTTGGATAACTGCATGATTTTTTTTCCCTCGAGCAGCACTTCAAATCGCAGAAAACTTCAATCAACAAAACTTAATCCCAGGCAAGGGTTTCACTATACGCTTGGGTGACCAGCAAGTTTATGGAAAACCTATCACTTTCAACCTCACTCGAAATTCGACTCAATGGAGCACTGAACATAAGAAGTGGGAACAGGAAGAAGGCCACGAAGAGCACCATCAACAGCACCGGGAGTACAAGAACAACATTGCTCTGTAGTATGGAATCACGATGATACCAGGCAGAATGTACGCCGTATTCTAAATAAATACCATACATAATAAATTAGTATTCTTGAAATATTAACTGCCTACCTCATTTTAGATATTTTAATTATAGTGCGGGAGTCGAGGCCGAAAACAGCCACTAATGTGTTGAAAGCTACAAACCAATTTTCTCTCAATCTCCTCCAAGGTGAGTAAAAATGGATCTCTGCAACTCCAAAGCCCCATCTTTAAAAAATGGCGGCCATTTGAAATTGTTAAAACTAGAGAAATTGAGACTTACGTAGTTGATGGCTGGAAACCAATTCACTTTGACGAACTAATTATTTGAAGGTAGAAAAAATACGACTCTGTCACCTTCCTTTCCCATCCCTGTACAGGCTGTTACTATCCCCTCATCCACCCCTCGTCATCCTCTCAGAAAAATTGATTCAAAATTGACAAATTTTGGCTCAAATTTTGACTAATGCTTAGCAGGTTTATAAAAACCAAGTGCCTAACGGATTCCACGTCATTCATTCAGCAGAGATGGTTCAAATTGGTCAAATTTCGGTCCAAAAGTGTACTTATAAGTTGATTGGTTAAAAATAGCAAAATTATCTCCTATATGCTATTGTAAGACAATCAAATACAATCTGCCATATTGAGATTTTGTCTGTAGAGCAGAAGACAGTATAATACAGTAATATGTGTGCAAATCTGCAGAGTAAATTCAGCACCGGAAAATTGACTTATTGATGGCTGGAGTTTATTCCGCGAGTAGGTGATTTTTAGTTCTTTCGACATTCTCAAGACTGCCTTTCTGATTTCGCGTCATTCATTCAACAGAAATGGTCCAAATTGGTCAAATTTTGTCCAAAAAGGGACCAAAAAAAGGGGGGGGGGGTGCACCTGATGTTTAAATTTTTAATCGAAAGTTGACCTCATCCTGAGAATTTTGACACCAGCCGTTCTCTTTTTGGATGAGTAGATATTTTTCTATGATTTTTCAAAGTTTCGAATGTTAATGACGTCACGCCCCCTCCCGCCTGGACGGGACCCCCCAACCAACTGTGACGTCATAAACATTCGAAACTTTGAAAAACCATAGAAAAAGGTCTTCTCACGCTAGAAGGTCGCGGTTGGTGTCAAAATTCTCAGAAAGAGGTCTAATTTAGATTAAAAATAACAATAAACAGTTTTTCCGACCAATGCGTACACCCCATTAGTTGATTGTTGAAATTTGAAGAATTATCTTCTTATAATTATACAAATTTAAAAATAAATGACAAATTTGGACCTAAATTTGACTTATTTGGTCCAGTTTTGCTGAATGAACGACGCAAAATCTGAATGGCAGACTTGGTTTTGTAAACCTGTTAAGCATTGAGAACCCATAAACAAAGACTCACGAGTAAACTAAATAGTGAAAATGGTCATCATTTTGACGATATTTGATCGACTCTGCCTGTAGAGGAACGGGGAACGAGGGTGGCAGAGTCGTATTTTCCACCTTTGAATAATTAGTTCTTGCAAGTGTGTTGATTTCCAGCCATAAACTACGTAATTCGTAGTTTCTCAACTTCCTAAGTCTCAAAATTTGGCAATTACAAACGGCCTTCATGTTTAAAAGACATTGGAATGACTGAGATCTTTGGATGAAATTTCAACTAAAATTGTACATAGCTTTCTACTCGTGAGTCACTTTTTGGTCTCTACTCTCGGTCTATTATGGTTGTTTAAAATAATCAACATGATAGGGAGAACATCAATTGAAATGGCTCAAGCTATAGTGGTGGCTCCTGGTCTTTGTGTAATAATTCTCGTCGATGTACAGGTTATACCTTGATGATGCCATCAAAATCGGACAGTTATTGTTGTTTTGGCTGGCAAGACCACAGATTGACCTGGAGGAAAGAAATTCACTTTCCTGATATTTTCTATTCTATGTAGTTAGTAAAAACGCTGCAAATTATTACACAACGGTTTATTATTTTTATATAGATCACTCGTCTACAAAATCACCAACCATCCAATATGAAAAGAAAAAAAAATAAAAATAAAATAAATTAAAAAAAATAAAAAAACATAAAAATCACCAACCATCGATCGCATTTCGGTCAGTTCTAATTTGAACGGAGATTAGGCCTCTTTTGCGATTCACGCTCGTGTTTTGATTTATATATATATATTTCAATATAAACACTTAAATTTTCGTAGGGAGCGAACGGTTTGTCCTACAGAGCTCCGCGTGGTCTCAAAAAATTCTAAAAATTCTATAGAATCTTAAATTGAAGGAAAAACAATACCTTTATATCGAAATTTTTTGAGTTAGGGCGTTTTCAAAATTGATTTTGGAACCCTTAGGAGTGACCTACATCAACCAAAAGCTTCGGGGCACAACTAGACCCCAAATGGAGCTTACATACCAAATTTCATCGAAATCGGTCAATGCTAAGTGGCAAAAGTGCCGCGTACGGCGGACGGACGGCCAAATTTTTATTCGATTTTTGGATTCTACGTACCTTGAAACGTAAACCATCAAATTTTGAGGGGGTGTTAAAATTTTATTTTCTTGGTCGATTCCAAAGGTTCATTATTGAAAATAATAAACCAAAATCCTCCCAATAGTAACATGGCGTGGCGATCTCCATGATTAATAATATTCGGATTTCAGGGGACGTCCCCTCAAAAAATAACGGAATTTCCCATAGTGGTAGTAGACAAGGTGTCTCTAAGCTGAGCAGAGTTCTTGGGAGGAGCACCATTGCAAATGAACTAATATGTGAATCCCAGAGGCCTCACGGTGTCAGTCCGGCATTACGACGGCAGCCCAGTGTCACTGAACATTTTTCATTGGAAGACATAAAGCGCCATGCCCATAAGCTCTTTACCACAGAGGTTCATTGTATGATTATAATCATGTATCTTATCCGAATAATTATCCGAGACTCATTAATGAAGGGAAGAAATAACGTTGAATTAACGACCAACAAGAAAAAATTGTGATGAATGTAATCATCGGGTTTCAAGTTATAAGGAACTGTTAAATCTTTCTACATCAATGATAACAGTTGGTAAAATATCGAGGAAGGAAGGATCATGATGATCGGAGTTATAGTAGCGGTGTCAACTATAGTTGTTTTAACCTATGGTGACCAACTATGGACTGAAGTTCCTCCAGACCGTATGTATAATGATATAAATATTATTGTAATATGTTCTAAGGATGATAATATACTATTACAGAACATCAAAAGGCAAAGAGCCAGGGGGGGGGGGGGGGGTGTCAGACGTGAGTCAACCTTTACCCGTACGTTGCTCGGGGAATTATAATTAGAGATAAGCCTTTGCCGAACTGAATACCTCAAAACACGACATCCGAGTCGAAAATCTATTTAGAATAGAATCCCTAGTATGCCATATAATAAATACTGCAAGTACCTACAGGGAGCGGCAACTAGTTCTGTCACGTATGGAAGAGCAGGGTAAAAAAATAAAAACAAATTACTGGAAATATTATTTTTATTCTGAAAGAATAACAATTCTTAGAAACTATATTATGACCAAATTTTTTTTGTCACTAATGACTTGAAAACAATGTAGTCCAAATGACGGTCTTGACGGGTAACACATTTGGAGACTTTTGTGGGAGTTTTCCTGGACTCTCTTCAGCATACCCGTGTCAATTTGGACGATTTCCTTCTCAATTTATTCCTTTAAGTCACCCTACTGAATGAAATGACAGGGACTCAACTGGCAAGATCACGGCCGGGGAACATGCCAAGCAGAATATCACGAGAAAGAAGGGATATTTGATCAGTAGCTCCCTTTTGCTGGAACTAGAAGTTTTCTGTGACGTGCTCTTCCTCATATTCCTCAATTTTATGCTAGAAAAATTCCTCCAACATGTTGCAATATCGTTCGGACATCAGGGTCACAGTACCACCGGGTTCCTCAAAGAAGTAAGGGCTTATGATCTCTGAGGTCTCTGATGTAGGTCTCTCCAGGCTTTTGGGCGGTCCAGAAGCGGCAGTTCTGTTTATTGTTACAGTTTATTGACAGTAGGAAATTGGCTTTGTCACTCGTCCATAAAAATACGGTTGGCGGCACTTCCTCGAGAATCGCGTTAAAACGAAGACATCGTCCACCCCAGTCAGCTAGAGACAATGGGGAATTTGCCTCAAATTTTTAAATTTTTTCTTTTCGAAAGAGGGTTCATTGATATGGAAAAAATCCGTGGTGTGCTGCTCGAAAAAGTATCCAAAAAATTTAGAGAATTTAAGGAAGATGAAGATTTTAAATGTAGCGGCAATCTGTTTATGGGGCAGCCACGTTGAAACGTCACGAAATCTTGAACCAATCAGGATTCCGTTGCCCCATGAGACCCCTTCTCACTGGGGGTATCCGTGTTATTTTAGGGCTCTATTATAGGATTTGAGTAGAAATTCCAGAATCTAAAATTGAGGCAAATTCCCCATTCCTGGACCACAAAAATCTTGTAAAGGTGCAAGTAGAGGTCGCAATGTGGAATTTGTCTCATAGTTCTCTCCAAAATTAGTTGAGTACCAGCATGTTTCCATGCTGGGCGGCCAGAAGGCTGCTCAATTGGTGCCCTTACTCTGCCAATGTTTTCGGGGTTCTTGTCCATTTTTGATGAGTCTGGTTTCTTTTCACCTACAGAAGTTGAGAAACCAACGCAAAATCGTTTTTCAATTCTGATTTTCGATCAGGGACTGGATCTGTGAGCTGCACATCATACATTGTGAGGAAATCTCTCTGAGTGGCTGTAACTAATTCGCCATTCTTGATAAACAAGTCATTGTGGTGGAAGAGCTTTTGATGGGCTCCTGCGAGACTCTCTTGTTGCTGTAACTAAAAACTGAAGCCCTTCTCTCGCCTAACGTCCCAAATCACACCCCTCTCCAATTATCTCTTCCAACGCAGTAATTTTATTGAAAACTTGGAGAACTAATTGCTGCTCCCTGTAGGAAAGCTAATAATTTTTTTGTTGAGAATTTACAGTGATGTTTTATCTTCCACAGTTTGCTTGATTGCTGAAAAGACACTACCATTGAATCCAGCATGCAAATGCTTGCAATACGTATTGGATGACGAGGAGACGCGTGATCCGATTCTGAAATGGAAGTGTGAGGAAGGAACGTATCCTTACATCGGAATGGTCAATACCTTTCCACCCGATGTATCAAGCACAGCATTCCCTGGGGGAATTGATGGAGGCGGAATGAACCAAACATCATCGCCACCAACGATGTTTCCAACAATGCCGCCAGTGTATCCAACATTTTCGCCAGGGTATTCAACAATGCCGCCAGTATATCCAACATTTTCGCCAAGGTATCCAACAATGCCGCCAGTATATCCAACATTTTCGCCAAGGTATCCAACAATGCCGCCAAGGTATCCAACAATGCCGCCAAGGTATCCAACAATGCCGCCAGTATATCCAACATTTTCGCCAAGGTATCCAACAATGCCGCCAGTATATCCATCCAACATTTTCGCCAAGGTATCCAACAATGCCGCCAGTATATCCAACATTTTCGCCAAGGTATCCAACAATGCCGCCAAGGTATCCAACAATGCCGCCAAGGTATCCAACAATGCCGCCAAGGTATCCAACAATGCCGCCAGTATATCCAACATTTTCGCCAAGGTATCCAACTATGCCACCAAGGTATCCAAGGTATCCAAGAATGCCAGGATATCAGTATCCATCTGCGGTATCAACACAAATATCAAGGCATCCACAAGCGTTTCTAACAACTCCAGCACCAACGCATTATATTACACGAAAGCGAAAAGGGTGGTGGGGCAACACGAAAACATAAGTTCAGACTTGGCAAAGCTTCAAGAAAAATTCTTGACAGTTCTAGAAAGTTGGCAGGAGTGACAACATTGGGAAGGCATCAGAAAGATGCATCGATAATTGAAACAAAACAGAAACTTTCGTCTCAGAAAACGGAATCTCAAAGAAAACAGAAATTGCAGTCACTAACTCATCTTCAATCGAGGAGAAGACCTAAAGTTCGTCCAGGGCAATGGTTCCAATCGGTTCCACGAATGAAATACCGATCATCGAAATTGAAGACACTTGAACGGATGCCACAAACAAGACTTCTCTCGAAGTTTGAAGAACCACATAAGATAATAACACGAAAAGCTTCAAGAACATTTTTTGGCAGTTTCAGAAAGTTGGCGGGAGGGACAATATTAGGAAAACGTCGAAAAGGTGGTTCAATTAAAACAAAAGAGATACTCCTATCACAGCTACCAACGAAATTGCAGTCGCAGTCCCTAAGAAAACAGTTGCTGCCGACAACTGATCTTCAGTCTAGGAGAAGGACTAAATGGGTCCCAAGGCAACTAATAAGGTTCCAATTGGTTCCACGAATGGGATACCGATCGCGGAAATTGAGAAATTTTAAACGGAAGCAGCAAACAAACTTAAAATCACGGCGACAAACAGGACTTCACTCGAAGCCGCCAAAAAAGCTTCAAGAACCACATAACATCATACCACTCAAAGCTTCAAGAACATTTTTTGGCAGTTCCAGAAAGTTAGCGGCAGGGACAACATTGGGAAAATATGAGAAAGATAGATCAATTGGAACAAAAGAAATACTTCAATCTCAGCTATTAACGAAATTGCAGCCGCAAACCCGAAGAAAACTCAAATCGCTGTCCCCAAATCATCTTCAATCGAGGAAAAGGACTAAATGTCGTCCGATGCAACCAAAAAGGTTCCAATGGTTCAACCATTGAAATACCAATCATGGAAATTGAGGGGACAACTTACGATCGCTACAAGAATTCTCTCGAGCCCTCCAAAGAAACTTCGAGTAAGTCCACCAATGAAGTCCCGATCACGGAAAGCAACAATAAAACTTCAATCAGGTCCACCAATAGAGCTCCAATTATGGCCAACATCCACGCCTAATTATTGATTCGAATTGGTTTGATTTATTTATTAACAATAGAAAAGTCGGCCAAGGTCATTATCACGGTTATTTATTAAGTCACAGTCCCGTTAAGAAATCTCTCTACTATCAACAGGAGAGAGGTTCTCTCCTAAAACACTTGGAATTTATTGAATGTGAAACTCTGTTGACGATTTTCAACAAATAACAGAAAAATAACTACAAAGTAAACATTTAAGGACGAAGATTCTGAGGAATGGAATTGAAAACATTTTGAGAAGAAGGTTCTGACCCACTGTCCTTCAAAAGGACACTGGGCATTTGGTTTATTATTTCTTTTAATACGAACTTTTGGAATTGAGCAAGGAAGAAAATTGTTTCCTCCCCTCAAAATTCTATAGTTTACGTTTCAAGGTATTTGTAAAATCCAAAAGTCGAATAAATATTTTCATAAACACTTTCCCCATTTTCCGGATACTGGTTTTGATGAAATTTGGTATGTCGGCTTGGTTTGGTGTATCGGGGTCTAGTAGTACCCTGATCCTTTTGGTTGTTGTCCGTCACTCCTAAGGGACAGAAAGAGGGGGAAAACATTTTCAAAACGCCCTAGCTTAAAAACTTCAGCTGTTGTTTCTTCAATACCTATTTTAAAATTTTCATGTATTTTTAGAGTCGAATGACAGCATTTAGAGCTCTGCAGGCCGAATCGTTTGCTAAAGAGGATAATTAATTTATAACCTAATTAGATTATTTTCTATGGCTTTTTTCTTCAAGTTAAGATAGTGTTTGATTTTTAAAATCGAATGAAACCACCTAGGCGATCAACTTTTTTTTATCGGAATACAACCCCCCCCCCTCCACCATAGGCCCTTAGAGGGGTCGGAAGAAGCCGTGTTTCTTCGCAGGAAAACAATAAACCGTTGTACAGTGATTTGCAGTGTTTTTATGTCTAACTTTTTCTTGCTTTTGAAGCAACTCCACTGGACACAAACCTAGTTCATGACGAACGGGATCTGGTCCCTCGACAGCTCACCATAATTATTTATTACTCACCCTTTATTTAAAAATTAATTACTGGTATGAATGTATTTATTGAATGGACTTGAGGTTCTCCTTTCCTGTCGGTCGGTTTGTTCGCCCAATCAGTCCCGGGGCCGGCTCCCTTGTGCCCATTTCCCTGTTGGGAATGAGGTGCGTTGGATTTCCTATGGTGGAGGAGGCTGGTCACAGTGTGGTGGTCGCTTCTCTTGTGGGTGTCCTCATACGGGGAGCCGCCAAGGTGGGTGGGGCCTGGGTCCGGTGGGTGGCGCAAGAACTTGAACTTGACTAGACTGTATCTGTCCCCTCTTGACTTGTCCGCTGTTTATGTTCTCGTGTCAATATGTAGTCGTAAGGTTCTGGTGTAGCTATGAAGAAAGTCAGTATTACATATCCTACTATTGCTATCAGAAACGAAACTCCTCTCCCAGTCTTCTTGTGTTCACAAATCACGTTCATCAGGTTCACAAATGAAGTTCACATCATCAACTACCTTTCAGTTGAAGCGTAAAACACACTAAGCTTCAATCAGATGCTGCAGAAGTGACCAAGAATTAATTCATTCGAAGCTATCAACACTTTAATTGGAGCCACAAACAAAGAAACTTTGCCAAGAAAAATAGGCTCAATAAAGACCATTAAAGCAATGAGATCTATCAGGGTGGTTTCCTTCAAATCCCAGCTGTTCGTTTTTTCATCTTCTGTTTTAATATAGGCATGGCCAAGTTGAAAATTCCTTTATATGTGACAACAGAGCACAACCAAAATCATACTGGAATATCTCAGTGAACTCAATGGTGTTTTTGTGATGGTTGGAGTTTGGCCCATGTTTTATTTGTCTATAGTCTGTCAAGTGAGATAATAATCATTGTTTCCTTGTTATTTAAACTCTAAGATGTTGGCAAATACTGAATTTGTTGTCTCCCGAATATTAATTTGTTTATGAAAGGTCTCATTGTATCTACCAAAACCTTCCTCTGTTTATTTCCATTGGTATTCAGGTTGGTTTCAACTAAATCGATGTGAATCGGCACTATATTAAATTTGGAAGAGTAAATTTGATGTTGAATGAATTTACTAATAGGAAATACTCTTTGTCTGACTGAGACCAAAGTTTGATGAATTTACTAGTTTAAATATTGGTTATTGCAGAAGGTGATTTTGTGATTGAGGGGGTTCTGGCTTATTAAATCCAGGTAACAAGAAGATAATTATTGGTGTTCTCGAGTATTAAGACCAGAGTACCCGAAGGTAGTGGCGTTCTGGTCTATGAACATGCTGCATATTATTACAAAACGTTTTATTTTTACTTTCTGTACAGATCACCCAAGAACACATCCATTAATAGTACCTACCTTATTCTCACGCAACGTAACTACCAGTAGAACATCGTTATCTCAAAGTTGTGCCTTAAATGCAAAATGGGGGGTGAGCCTGATTTTTTTTAAAATTTTTAATCGAAAGTAGACCTCATGCTGAGAATTTTGACACCAGCCGTTCTCTTTTTGGATGAGTAGATCTTTTTCTATGATTTTTCAAAGGTTTGAATGTTTATGACGTCAAGTCCCCCTCTCGCCTGGGCGGGACCAACTGTGACGTCATAAACATTCGAAACTTAGAAAAATCATAGAAAAAGGTCTTCTCACTCTAGAAGGTCGTGGTTGGTGTCAAAATTCTCAGAATGTGGTTTAGTTTAGATTAAAAATAACAATAAAAAGTTTTTCCGATCCATGCGCACACCCCATTCGGTTCGGGTAAGGGAAACACAACTGGCTGATGTCCAAAGAGACGAAAAAAGGTCCCATTTTCTGCCCAAGTATAGGTAAGACAGGTATTTTTTTAACCCTTTTTTAATTATTATTATTATTTTATACCTTAGCGAGTGAAGGCGGCAATACGGTCAACGAAGTATGATGGTTAAAAGGTTGAAGGGGGGGGGGGGGTTGATGGACCCCTCAAGAGGCTCGTAGGCATTCTCGTGTAATCCTGAATAATTTCACAATCAACCATCATTCAACATAGCTAAGAGCTCTGGATGGTCTCATTCGTTTCTGAAACATGAACACTATCCTAAAATTTAGGATAGTTATACTGACTGATCAATTTAATTGATGAAAAAGTCAGTATATTGTTCATACACTAATTAAATAATAAATTATTCATCCTCGTAGTAAACAAAAATTTAGGTGAAAGTATATTATTTATGAAGCAAAGACCACCAATTATACCGTCCCTGCTCAATCCGTTAACGAGATACTAATAAAATCACTCGCGACGAAATTGTGGGGTCCCATTTTAATAAAAAAGGAGTTAAGAGGATCGTTGTCTATTTCCACGAAAATAATGAGTTGCAAAGTTAAATCGATTTAATTTTGTATTTTATAACTTAATTGTTTGTTACTGATGATGATATAACCGTCGAAATTAATATAACTGTGTAACTCATTATTCTATTCTCTTGGAAACAGACAACGTTCTTCTTACATTAAAGTTCCAACAAGATAATTTGAAATTGGATAATTTGACTGTATTCTCAATTCAAACCATAAAAACATTAGTTGATACACCCCAGCTCATATCTCCATAAATCCCGTGCTCCTATAACCGCCTCGCTCACGGGCCCGGACGGGTTACGGCCATTTGGGAACGATGCGATCCGGTAGACTATAAAAATGATGTCAAGTCAAATATAGTTTAGTATTGTATGAGTGAAGTCATTCTGATTTCGTCAATCCTAAAAGGTTGAAGAAATTCAGGAGAAAATAAAAACACTGTTTATTTTATTGCTGTCGTAATCTCTTTTTGAAGTTTATAGACGTCGGAATTGTCTGTGTATTTAGTTTGTTTAAATGATCATAGTCACTCAATGGTGCTTGAAAGTAATATTTTATTACACTCACTATCATTTCACTTCAAATGTAGAAATAACGCAATCCGGTGGGGAATAAAAATGTTATCAACAACTAATGAGAGTTTAGTATTCTGTGGCTGAAGTCATTCTGGTTTCGTTAATCTTGATAGGTTGATGAAATTCGGGAGAAATTAAAAACACTGTTTATTTAATTGCTACCGTAATCTCGTTTTGACATTTATGGACGTCGAAACTCTCGTCTTCTTTTTCATCTTTGCACCTAGTGGTGCTTGAAACCCGATATTTATGCCTGTGTTATTTCAGCGAAATTGTAGAGTTTTTACACCTTATTAAGAAGTGAAACAGTCTCATTTCAAGCGGATCAGAAAACCTTGCGAAGAATCGATTCATGAAGTATTGCTGATTGGCTTCGGGACAACCTGTATAGCAGTCCCCTAATGATCCTTAACCCTAGAGTATTAGACTTCCCTGACACAATTGTTAGTAGACTACGTAAAAATGACGTGTGAAACTGAAAAAATAATTTCAACACAAAATGGTCATATATTTTTCATTCATTCAACAAAAACGAACATAAACTCATTCTTCTTATTATTTAACTTTCTATGTTGAGTGTATAAAATAATGTTTTCTAAAAAGAAGCCATGAATACCTGAATTATATCACATAAATGTTCTTATATCACATCCAAAACTCGATTTTATTCTGGATAATATATTATACTCAATAAAATAAATGTTTTAAAATGAATATATTATGTTTGAAATGTTTTGAAAGAGAAAATGAATGAAAATTTGAGAAAAAGAGAAATCTCTTGCTATTTTGAGATGTGGAGAAAAGGTGTGCTTCATTCTTGAATTTTTCATAATATAAATGTTATAGAAAAACGCTGCAAATTATTTCACAAAGGTTTATTATTTTCCTGTATAGATCACCCTTCTGTTGGGAGGGATCTCCCTGCCAACCATAGGTACCTACTACCTACTAGGGCATTTTTGAAAATTTCAACCCCAACTACCAACCAAAGGGAAACGAAGGGTTGACGTATTCAAAAATGCCTTAGTAGGTAGTAGGTACCTATGGTTGGCAGGGAGGGACTCCAAATAATTTTCAACAAATAGTAGACTACGTATCTTTGACGTGTAGGCGTTATGGAAAACCAAGATCCTGACGGGAAGAAGTCGAGATGAGGTCTTGACACCACAAAGGTCATTTCACTGCTAGGTACCGATAGCACTGGAGGAGGCCCAGTTAAGAAGCCCGAGAGGGGGGATTGTTGGGGTCTCATTTCCCCAGTCATTACGTAATTATTACGTAGTCTATCACTCTAGGGTGAAAATAAACATATTGTTAAGTAATGCATGCATTCCAGGGGACGTCCCATTGAATAAGCATTTGGTCAATTTAAACCAGTGCGTAAACGATAAAACTGTTTTACTCGATGTAATTTATTTAATATTTTGGGCAAGAAATAGTGGTCTCTCCCCCCACTTCGCCCTTATCCCCTTAACATTTCTAGCGGCATGGGAGCCTCGAATTTGAAGAGCATTTTATAATCCATGATACATCTGACGAATTCGAGTTCATCTCCCCCCTCTACCAATGCTGCCAGTCTGGCACCAAAGCGGTCAAACGTCGTAACGTTGAACTTGCATTTGTTAGTTTTGGTAGGTAGTCCGTCGAGGTTCACATCCATGTTCAAGGTGAAACAAAAAAAAACCACGAAAATATGCGGTTTATGGTGCCCTGGCAGAGTAATTCATGAGAATCCAGAGGACCATTAGAATTGTTCCTCAATTCCAAAGCTTGGTTACTATTAGTAAACTGTAAAGGAAACGAAATGTTAAAAATCGGATATTTTGTGAATATTATCCCCCTACTCGCCCACTCTCCATGCCGATTTTGATTCTCTGGTGAAATAGTGTGCAACTCGAAAGATTTCGGAGTCGAACAAAGAAAAAACACAAAAATTGGTAGGAAATTGAGACCAGGGTAGATTTTACAAGATTATGCCCGAAAACGCACGTTTTTCAAGCATTAACTACTATCTCCCCCCCTCACCCTTTAAAGGCAAAATTCATAATTCCGGCGACGTAGTGCACAACTAGATAGGTTTCCGCGTCAAATTAAATAAAGGAACACGAAAATCGGTTGGAAATTGAGGCCTCGGCAGAGTGCACGTTTTCTTCTGTTGGGTGTTGTCCAAATTCACCCCAGATCAATCGCATAAGGACGACCAAGTCTTACAGTGGGACTTCGGGCTGCGTTTCCTGAACCCCCGGATGGGGCCTACAGAGACCTGACAACTGCAAGTGGAAAACGAGGAACATGGCTCCGATTCACCAGAAGCTAATTTAGCTCACCCAGCGCTGATCAGGGTGGAGTTTACTTTGTCATTTGATATGCGGTTTCAGAGAGGCTACCTGTGGAATTTCGGCTTCGAGGGCCACCAGAAGCCACTATTTTGCAATTCGAATTCTACTGCCTCAGAGAGACACTCTACTTATGAGATTTCGTGGCAGCTCTGCTTTCTACATTTACGTTCCACAAACTAATGTAACGTTTTTCGAATAGTTAGTCCAAGGCATGTACAGCACATCCTAGACATTGCTCTGGACATCAATGCTGCTAAATTTCAAAAATATTAGGTTGACGTTCTATTAGAGTGTGCAGCATCGTGATTCAACCTAAAACTAAGTCAAATAAAGGTGACTAGGGCAATGATTTTAGGGGAATCACTTTCCTCAATGTATCCTACGAGGCCATCGAGGTTCGTCGGCAGAGGTTCCGTTGGTAACTAGGTAGGACAAACTGATACAATATATTACTAGATTATTCAATAAGTTGCCGCGGAAGGAACATGGAGCTACGGAGGTACATGTTATTATTATTACCTACCTCCTTTTTTCTTTGTACAAATGAATTTTTGTTCTGTTATTATGCACATGATGACCTTAATTTAATTTTAGTTCTCAGGTATATGTAAATTCCGCCAATAGGAACTCCCCTGGAATGCATGCATTACGAAACAATATGTTTATTCTTTTGAGATCATGTCACTGAAATTACCATAACTTAATTTAAAGTGAAAGTGTTGAAATAACGGTACCGTAGGAAAGGGCGTAAAATTTCACATCTTTCTAGTGCCTACACAAACCTATTTGACGGATCCTGATAGGCAAAAAATCAATTGTAAAGTAATTTTTGTCAAATTGGGAAATTTTCCTATTTTTGAACGACTTCAACGCGCCAAAGGCGTTTCTTCTTCTTCCACTGCCTCTTTGAGCCATCAATGTGCCCATTTTGAGCGGGCATTTACAACCAGGTCTGGCCTTGGTCTCCATGTCAGACGGAAGCATCCTGTTGCTGCTAATGCTGCTATTGATATTGAACGAGTGCAGCACAGGTGTGCTTCTGAGGAATTGCGCAGGATGGCGGCGGATGAGGCGGTGGCCGCGCACAGTCATTGTCATCAAGAACCTCCGCCTGAAGCCCGAATATAAGCAGCTTGTCCAGGAAGCTATCCTGGCAATTAGCAGTGGGGCTTCTCCTGCATCTCCTGTTGCTGACGTGGAGCAGCAGCCTGCCATTCAGTATCCCTCCCCTGAGACCTCCGGTCTTCTTGCTGATCTGAAGACCGAGGTCTTGAGGCTCGGGTGGCAGGTAGGTCGTATTGAAGGCTATGACAGCGCCTACCTGCAGGATCTGGTGAGGCGGGCTGTTGAAGGGCCAGAGTTTTGGAGGATGATGTTGCAGCCTATTTGGGCAGGACCTTCCCGCGGGTTGGGGATGCGACCATGATGCAGTACCAGGGGGGACGACCTCCCACAGTGGCGTTGCATGGAGGTCGCAGAGCAGCTAAGCAAGCAAGAAGGCGGAGGTACCAGCGGGTTCAGCGTTTGTGGAGGAACCATTCGGCGCGTGTAGCTACGGAGGTACTGGAGGAGCCTGGGGAAGATCAATTTCAACCTCCTCTCCAGGAGTTTGTAGATTTCTGGGAGCCACTTACTAGCACATAGCTTCCTCCTCATCCATAATATAGTTGGGTAGGTTATGGTATGTAAGACCATCAGAACTGCATAGTGCCATACCAAATATGAGGGATATAATAGTACAGTTAGGTCATGAGATGGTTTTCTACCGAGTGGGTGTAGCACATAGCTTCCTCGCCATTCATTCCCCACATATTTGTATAGTGGAGCATCAGGTCCACTCAGCTGCGCGTAATCAAATTTTCTAATGTTTACAGTTGGCTTGGCCGTTGAAAAACACCAAGGGACCAACTTTGCAAATTATAATGGCAGTTTATGAGACAAGATTGGGATGAGCCAGTTTTGAAATAAGAGCCGAGTTACGTGGTTAGAAGTCCACTAGAATATACTGGCTCCCAGTTGAGAACCATAGAGGTTACCAAACGGCCACTTTGGTAGGATTGACGACACCAAGAACCGTCTTGTCCGAATGGCACATGTATGAATGAATGAATTTATTTGTAGAAACCACAAGTGGTATTACAATTGTCAATGAATTTTACTTACATTAGGTAACATGTTAAATAAATAATGGAACAACAAATAGGAAGTTAATAAAGGAGAAAAAGATTGCTAGGAACTAATAGTGAAATAGGAACTTATTATGATATAGGAACTTATGTGATTGGATTTTAAGGAACAAAGAGTGCGAGAGAAACATTAGACACACAAAAATACATATACACAATCGCAGACATTCCTAATACCACAGATAAGGTATTGTGAGTCTCCACTCACTGGGGAACCTTTCCAGTGAAGAGACTGGGTTAATTCGTTAACTCCCTTCCGATCCGAATTTGTCATAGCCACCCGCGGCGATGATTGTCAGATTCGGATCCGTGGTCAGCTCGGAAGGTGACGTCACCCCCCCCTCAACATGAAGACGCCGTCTCCAGCCAGAGCGTCCCTCCCTCGGCGGGGGGAGCCAATCAGAAGTCTCCACCTGGCAGGCGCTCGTCCGTCGAGGGAGCGGAGGGGGACCATCCAGAACAAAACCAACGAGCAGCCCCCTCCACAGGCAGACCCCCTTAGATATTCAGTAAGAGTCACCGTGAGCCCTGCTGCCCGTGAACTTGAGCCTGCTAGAGTCAAACCGCCCCCCTAAATACTTTCACAACGCTTTTTCGTAAGATCCCTGACCATCGAAATTGCCGTCTCGCGCCGAATTGATCTGGAGGAAGAACCCTTGGATTCCCTGGACGTCCGTCGCCATAACCACCACAACCGCCACATCACACCTGGAAGGATACCTCAGGGCCCTGACACGTGTGAGTGAAAACTATAACTTACCTTCTAACCATTGGCCAATGCAGTTAGGACAGTGCGTAGAAGTAATTCTGAAACAATCGGACAAAAGTCGTAATATTGAAAGTTGTAACTTAATGCTAAATTCTTACCTGCAACACAAAGTTAACCTATACTTACCATACTCACCTTTGTTGAAAACCTGGAACGTTGAACTGATATACTCTGGAAACCTGAAACACAAAGTCAAATTGGAGTTATTAATTTGTACATTTGAAATATTATCTGAAAATCTATCCTATTGAACATTGAATCTTGTGCCATACTTACTTGTGTTGTTGCGCCCGTCAGGCTTCTTTTCGACACACCCTTCGGTGTGCCTAGTCAGAAAACCATTTGCATATTTAATAAACTTACCTTTTATTGTTGTAAATCTGCATTTGAATATCTTTTCTCATTTTACCTGGTTCCTCAGTGTGAAAACCGGAGCTTGGTGACGCGTCACACTCCGCCATCTTTTCCGAGGCGTCCCTCAGACACCTTCGTAGGCCCCTTCGGCAGCGTCGCATTTGGCGGACGCCATTTTCTCAGTAGGACGCCCTTAAGGCTAACATTTCAGATTGCATCATCCCGAGGAATCCGACTGGCCGCTTCACCGCCTCGTCACAGGTAAATACCACACGCTACCCCTTGTAAAATTAACTATTGTTTCGATATTTGTTTGTCTTCCCCTTCCCACCTGAGCTCGCCACGTTAGGTTTTGTGTCATTCGGTGAACTTGGGATCGGCACGTGGCGTCACAACCTCGTGCTGCTACCAACTACGCCGCGGAACGAAACCTTAACCCTGTCGAACGTAAATCCCGCTTACAACTGGTGTGTCGCCACAATCGTCACAATCACCACGAGTAAGCCGGGACGCTACCTCTGTGGTCATCGACACAATCGCCACAAGTAGCAGGCCTACAAATTTGGTGGCAGCGGAGTGGATCCCGGTGTGAGTAAGCCTCACACGAACCCACTCAAACTCGTAGGCCGTTCGACACGAGCTCAGTTCTAAATTTAGAGTCTATCGAAACAAACCTTGAAAATAAAACACACTGAGACAGGTAAAAATAAAAATAGGTAGGCTGTACATCCATTTATTATACAGGAAAAGTGACATTAGAAGCAGCCTTCCGCACGAAACGACGCGAGAAGACGTCTCTTCTCGTAGTTGTATTTTTCTCGACTTAGACCGATTCATGCCGACAGACTTCTTCGTGCCTAGGTGGTAGTTAGTACAAATCGCTACCATGTTCCTCAATAATCCGACACCTAGCGACAGGGGGACCGAAACCCAATCGTCCTCCGGCACGGAAGCTGTAGAAACAATGACTCAGACAATGAAGGAGATGAACATTCTCCTTCAGCGATACAATAACGTAACACATGAAGCCGATAGGGAGGACATACCGCGCTCGGTATTCCTCGAAGTAGAGTCGTGGGACCCAGACGCGACCGGTGCATTAAGTGTTGTGTCGTTTTTTGCGAATTTTGATATGGTGACCACGGGTTTGACCTCGCGACAACGATACCGTTTACTCCGCACAAAAGCGCGGGGAACCGCTAAGCAATTCCTTATCGATCGGGATGATACGCTCGACGTAGACAACGTCTACGAGATCGTCCGTGACGACATGATCAAGTGGTTCCAGAAGGAAAATCCACAACACGCCGCCGCCCTACTGTGGACAGTCAAGCGGAACGCCACAGAAACGCTCCGCCAATTTGCCGACCGAGTCCGCAGCCTCGCCCGGTGTGCCGTCATGGAAGAAGGAGGACAACTCCGACGTCACGAACGCCACGACTGGGTAGAAAGAAAAACCCTGAGCGCTTTCATACGTGGTGTCAGCAAAAACATGAGCGCACTGCTCATCACAAATCGCCCCAGATCGATCCAGGACGCGCTGAGCAAGGGGGAGGAATTGGAGGAGACCCTAGACGACACAATCGACACAGACGAACGTTGGGACTTGGCGGCCATTACCAACGACCGCCGATGTTACAACTGCGGAAGTCCTGAACATTTCGCCGCTCGATGCCCGCGAAAAGACGAACCCCTACAGCGTCACAATCGACACAGGGAGGAGGACCACCGCCAAGATAAGCCCAGCGAGCGCCGAAGCGCCGAGAAACCAACCCCGCGATATCCGTGTATGTTTTGCGCGGACAAAACACATTTCCCCGTAAGTTGCCCATTCAGCCCGAACAAGACCATATTTTGTGACTTCTGTGGCGTCCGAGAACATCTGGAGGAGGATTGTTACAAAAAGAAACGTCTCCTCCCCGTGTCGCAACCTGTCATGGCGCCGACACATTCAATGGAGGTCGCCCGTTACAGGAAGCCAATCGAGGAGGCACATGTTCCCGCCGTGGAAGCTCCAATGTCGCGGACTATGAAAATCACCGTGGGACTGGGCCCGGAGGAACGAGAGATGACCCTGGACACCGGAGCTACGCTTTCGGTACTTTCAACACCCGTAAAGGGGATTCCAATTCTCCCAACCCGAGCGATCGCGTGGGGAGCTGATGGAATGCCCCTACATTTCTCCGGGGAACAACGCGTCGTCACGAGGATCGGCGAATGTGTATTTGAGCACACATTTTTAGTATTCGCAAGGAGAAGCGCTACGCTTGATCTTTTGGGGCTCGACGTACTTCGGAGGGTACCCATCACGTTTACAACGGGACCGGAAATGAAATTCCGCACCCCTAAAGGCGTCATCCGCCCATATACGCCGGTCGATACACCCGAGGAAATCTACAGCGTGGGGGTAGTGTTGCGGCCCGAGGGGCGGGAATTTGGGACGTTTGTGGATCAAAATGAAATTCATGATCACAACGCTCCTCTCCCTAGCACCCCTTCGGCGGCAACAACTGCCTCCGCCACGCAAAAACTATCGTGCGTGGATTACGAAAAACCGGACGACATTTCGGAGGTGCGGGCAAATTTCGCCACAAATCAAGATGGCGTCGGAAGCCTAAAGTTTTGGAATCGGCAGTTCGGGGGCGTTTCTGTCCCTATCGATACACCCATTGAGCGGTACGACGATACACCCCCCTACAAAAACTTGACGAAGGATCCGGCCCAAAACCTTCCACTCCCGCCGAAAGTCCATTTCAGCACACCCATTTCACGACGTTGTGCAACCCCCACTACACCGACCGAATTCCGGGAAGTTGACGACGCAAGCGACAGCACGGACCCCGCACCGGACTTTGATGGGAAAACCTCCCTCGAAAAATGCCTCGATCGGATGCTCCACAACTACCATCGGACTTATATCGACACGGTGGATCGACACAGTGCGACACAGTTCGCCACAGAGGATCGTCACCACGCGACACAGTTCGACACGGTGGATCGACACAGTGCGACACAGTTCGCCACAGAGGATCGTCACAACGCGACACAGTTCGACACGGTGGATCGCCACAGCGAACACGATCGCCACAGCGAACACGATCGCCACAGCGAACAGGATCGCCACAGCGAGCACGATCGCCACAGCGAACAGGATCGCCACAGCGAGCACGATCGCCACAGCAAGCACGACCGCCACAGCAACAATCCTCACCAGGAACCAGTGGTACGCAAAGCTGAAGAGCCGTCGACACCTGAAGGTCTACCTCCGAAAAGACCCAGAGGAGAGGCGCCAATCGGAACCACTCCATATTCGTTCCGCCAGCGTGACCCTTCCGTAAATTATAAGCAACTCCACTTAGGCCGAAAGACAAACTGACTGACTACTAGGAAAGACTGACCACGACCTCGACACATGGTCCTTCAGACCAACAAGTTTAGCTTGGGTCCCTCAGACCAACCAATTTCAATTGGGTCCTTCAGACCGACAAACTTCACTTAGGTCCTTCAGACCAAGCCGAACCGTTACTTCTGCTACCTTCCTAACAAGGCCAGAATTATTTGTGTGAAGTACAATGAGATCAATTCCTGAGTCACTTTTCCTAGGCAGGATGTTACAGTAGGGCGTTTATTTGTCTGTTGTAGGATGGCACAAGAACCGCTAGATGAGTGGATAGTGGACGGGGGTCCCCAGTCGCCGGACCCCATGGTGGAGTTAATGAGGAGGCGAACAGAAAGGTTTGTCGCCGGCCTTCGAGACCAGTCGCCGGGACACGTGAGCACGCCCGCGCCACCCGACGACCCTTACGACGTGCTAGAGACTCTCTCAAACTTCGTGCGATTCACGATGTGTGGCGACACTCCGACCAGCCGCCACACTTCCGGGAATTCGGCGCTCCTCACGATCCTCCAGATACACAGGTGGATTCCCATCTACCAGAGGATCGTGCAGGAGCGGGATGCGTTGTTGGACCGCCAAACCAAGTGGCTGCTGGATCGACAACAACTGATCCAGCAACGGGACGCAGCCGTGGCGGAGTCCAAGGCAGCCAACGCACAGGTGGTAGTGGAGCCACCTGCGGCGAAGACCGCTACACCTGAGGCAACCAACCAGCTATCTGCAGAGGCACCTGCGGCGAGGTCTGCGGAGGCTGAGGAGAAGTTGGCTCGCTCCCCGGCGCCGCCCCCCGCTTCGTCCCCCGCCCCGTCACCATCGCCTCAGGCCGTCGAAGTCAGGAGTCCGCAGCTCAACCCGTACGTGGCCTTGACACCCTTGCACTCGCCGCCAACGACGCCTCGACCACCCCGGCGCGCTCGTGGGAGAGTTAGCTCCTATGAAGAATCCCCCACCCGGGACGTACCACCGACACCCGGGCGCTCTCCCGCGACATCCAGCGAAGACGAAGCAGAACCAGCCAAAACGATACCGCCTCCGGCTCACCCGAGGATCGTGCTGCGAATAAGCCGAAAGCGTAAATGTCCCGTCTGCACCAAGAAGGTACCACAGCTCTTCGTCTTCCGGTGCCCGGGATGTAAGGAGTTCTGGCAACGTCTCAAGAATTTCCACCGCCAGGGACGACCGCTGCCGGAGTGCCCCGAGGACCATCGGGCACAGCGCGACCCAGCCAACTGTCGCGGGTGTCGTCGCCACGCCTACGAGCTGGCCATAAGGAAGGCGCGTCCCTTGGCTCCTCTGGGAATACCCAGCGTCGTCTTTGACAACGCTGGCTCCCGGAGGGAAGGGGGATGTGAGTCTCCACTCACTGGGGAACCTTTCCAGTGAAGAGACTGGGTTAATTCGTTAACTCCCTTCCGATCCGAATTTGTCATAGCCACCCGCGGCGATGATTGTCAGATTCGGATCCGTGGTCAGCTCGGAAGGTGACGTCACCCCCCCCTCAACATGAAGACGCCGTCTCCAGCCAGAGCGTCCCTCCCTCGGCGGGGGGAGCCAATCAGAAGTCTCCACCTGGCAGGCGCTCGTCCGTCGAGGGAGCGGAGGGGGACCATCCAGAACAAAACCAACGAGCAGCCCCCTCCACAGGCAGACCCCCTTAGATATTCAGTAAGAGTCACCGTGAGCCCTGCTGCCCGTGAACTTGAGCCTGCTAGAGTCAAACCGCCCCCCTAAATACTTTCACAACGCTTTTTCGTAAGATCCCTGACCATCGAAATTGCCGTCTCGCGCCGAATTGATCTGGAGGAAGAACCCTTGGATTCCCTGGACGTCCGTCGCCACAACCACCACAACCGCCACATCACACCTGGAAGGATACCTCAGGGCCCTGACACGTGTGAGTGAAAACTATAACTTACCTTCTAACCATTGGCCAATGCAGTTAGGACAGTGCGTAGAAGTAATTCTGAAACAATCGGACAAAAGTCGTAATATTGAAAGTTGTAACTTAATGCTAAATTCTTACCTGCAACACAAAGTTAACCTATACTTACCATACTCACCTTTGTTGAAAACCTGGAACGTTGAACTGATATACTCTGGAAACCTGAAACACAAAGTCAAATTGGAGTTATTAATTTGTACATTTGAAATATTATCTGAAAATCTATCCTATTGAACATTGAATCTTGTGCCATACTTACTTGTGTTGTTGCGCCCGTCAGGCTTCTTTTCGACACACCCTTCGGTGTGCCTAGTCAGAAAACCATTTGCATATTTAATAAACTTACCTTTTATTGTTGTAAATCTGCATTTGAATATCTTTTCTCATTTTACCTGGTTCCTCAGTGTGAAAACCGGAGCTTGGTGACGCGTCACACTCCGCCATCTTTTCCGAGGCGTCCCTCAGACACCTTCGTAGGCCCCTTCGGCAGCGTCGCATTTGGCGGACGCCATTTTCTCAGTAGGACGCCCTTAAGGCTAACATTTCAGATTGCATCATCCCGAGGAATCCGACTGGCCGCTTCACCGCCTCGTCACAGGTAAATACCCACACGCTACCCCTTGTAAAATTAACTATTGTTTCGATATTTGTTTGTCTTCCCCTTCCCACCTGAGCTCGCCACGTTAGGTTTTGTGTCATTCGGTGAACTTGGGATCGGCACGTGGCGTCACAACCTCGTGCTGCTACCAACTACGCCGCGGAACGAAACCTTAACCCTGTCGAACGTAAATCCCGCTTACAACTGGTGTGTCGCCACAATCGTCACAATCACCACGAGTAAGCCGGGACGCTACCTCTGTGGTCATCGACACAATCGCCACAAGTAGCAGGCCTACAGTATAATATCACAGGCAATCTATTATCACAGTAAGAATTAAAACTATATAAATGAAGGTGAAGAATATAACAATCTTTGCAAGCAAGAGTACTAGATATATAATATTCCTCTGCTGCGTATGTAACTAAACAGTAATTAGACTATAATATTCATTTAAGGAGTAAAGCTCCGCATCCAGTAACATTTTCTTGATAACTTTCTTGAATGAGGCAGACGGTAAATTTCGAGTGACGAGAGGCAGACTATTGTACAGGCGAACTCCAACCTGAAGGGGATTCGAAGCCATCGACGTTGACAGTCTGACGAATGGCGTGACCAAGTCTCCTCTATTACGAGTGGAATATGAATGAAAGTGAGCTCCACAATGCAGAGATGCTTTTCGCTCATGAATTAGAAGCAGACACACATATGCGTAGAGGCTCGGCAGTGTCAAAATTCTTAGATGTCTGAAAGAGCCTCTGCAGCTCTCGCTTCTACCAAGGCCCCTCAAAATCCTGATAGCTTTCTTTTGTTTCGTGAAAATTCTGTGAGCATACGAGGAATTGCCCCACAGAATAATACAATATGAAAGACGGCTATGAAAGCACGAAAAATACACCATCTTCAAAATAGATGGGGACACTGCATCGACAAGTCTGCGTAGCATAAAGAGACAGGAGGAGAGCTTGGACGAAAGGGAGTCAACGTGCTTTAACCATGAAAGTCGGCTGTCAATCTCCACACCGAGCATATTTACAGAGTTATGAAGGCGTCCATTCAGGTTGAAATTTAGACACTGTGTCTTGTCTTCATTGAGGAGGAGAGCGTTCCCTTGGCACCAATCTCTGACCACCAATGACACCGATTCAACCTTCCTTCTCATCTCCTCCACCGACGTACCACTCACCACGGCTGTAATATCATCAGCAAATAATGTGAGACCAGTATTGCAAGACTCCTGAGACCAGGAAATCAGATTATTTATATATATTATGAATAAACAAGGGCCGAGTCCGGATCCCTGTTTAATTCCACAGCGAATGGGTTCCTGAGTAGAGTGCTTTCCATTGTAAACCACTATCTGGTTCCATCCCGCCAAGTAGTTACGAAAAAAAGAGACAGCAACGGGATCAAAACCGTAGTATGCTAATTTCTCAGTCATCAGGGAGAAGGGTACCAAATCAAATGCTTTCGACAAGTCATAGAGCTCTAAAGTGGTCGACATCTTGAGTTCCAGCGCATCAAAAGCCTCCAATACCACTGAGCAGGCCGCTGAACTTGTGTTCCTTCCCACTCTGAAACCGAATTGCCTTTCGTTAAGTATTTTCTTTTCTTCCAAGTACATCGTTACCATTTCAAGAACTATTTTTTCAATTACCTTTGCAATCATTGCAATCATGTAGGAGGGAACGATAAAACAATACAGTTGGGACACTTTCTTTGATAAGAAATAAAATAAATTAACCTTCTTAAAGAAAAGGAGATACCTAAGTGGGATAAGAGTATTATGAACTTGTATATCAGCACATTCAGATGAATCTCTCTTATTTAATTAACCAGATTAGTTGGCCGTTTTGAACGTGGTTTATGATTTTTTGAAAACTCCCTTTACGAAATAGATTAAAACAAGTTTTGGTAAAGAAAAAGGTTCTTTGTCATTTAAGAATTGAACGGAGATATTGTTTTTCAGTCGCTCGGCATGATTCTGGGGAGCATCGTTTTGGCTTTTCTGGTGGGGGCAGCCCTTGGTCACCACACAGGGGCTGCTCTTGGTAACCACACAGGGGCAGCTCTTGGTGAACCCACTACAGAAGACGACTTCCTTGAACAGGAGATGTATCAACAGACGTACCAACAGACGAGCAAACAGTTGTATATTGTTAATGATAATGGTTTGTATTGTTATTATTTCGACATGTTAGCTACATGTAAGGTGTATGTTCAATTGAGGGGGTAAAATAAAAAGGATTGTATCATTTTCTCCCAAAATTACTTCGATGATCGTCAAAGTTCGTTTTACTGAATTTTGAATAGCCGTCGTTGTTTTGGAGTGTAAAAAGAAATTTGATCTCGTGTCTTCGAAAGACCTTAAAGTTTCCCGTATTTCCGATTCCAAGTCAAATTTCAATTTATTATTTTCAATCATCAACCTTTGAGATCGAATAAGAAAAAATTGTAACCTCCTCTCAAAATTGGTTGGCTCACTTTTCAAATACCGTAACGGCGGATGACTCGGAATACTTTTCAACTTTCAAAGACTCCCCAGGTCATACTGCGTTTATAAATACGGCAATGGTCGTAAACGGTCGAAGGCTGCCTGAAGAGCACAATACCATAAAAAGATTGTTTTCAAAAACTTTCCTAACTTTAGAAAAAAACAAAGCATGTCCTGTTCCAAGTCACCTGCGTTTTCGGGTGACTTGGACCACACCGTTAAAACTCCCTTTTTAGGACGTCCCACAGTAAGACTTGGGCGTCCTTATGCGATCGATCTGGGGTGAAGTTGGACAACACTCAACAGAAAAAAAAAATAACCACACAGTAATCCGTTTTAGACCATTCTGAATCCAAATCCGCGAAAAAAACCATAGGTGTATGTCTGTGTGTGTGTATGTGTGTGTGTAACAAAATCTTGTGTACTCTGCACAGGCCTTAGTTCTCAACCGATTTTCCTGGTTCTTTTTTTGTTCGTCTCGGAAAACTATCTAGTTGTGCACTACGTCGCCGGAATTTCGAATTTTGCCTTTTAAGGGGGGGAAAGGGGGGGTTAATGCTCGAAAAACGTGCGTTTTTGGGCATAATCTTGTGTACTCTGCCCAGGCCTTAGTTCTCAAACGATTTTCGTGGTTCTTTTTTCTTTTGACGCGGAATACTATCTAGTTGTGCACTACGGCGCCGGAATTTTGGATTTTGCTTTTTAAGAGGGGGAAAGGGGGGGTTAATGCTTAAAAAACGTGCGTTTGCGTGCATAATCTTGTAAACTCTGCCCAGGCCTCAATTTCCAACCGATTTGCGTGTTTCTTTTTTTGTTTGACTCAAATAACTTCCGAGTTGTACATGATTTTACCAGAGTACCAAAATTCGCAAGGGGAGGGGGTGAGTGGGGGGATAATATTCACAAAATATCCGATTTTTCAATATTTTGGTTCCTTTACTACTTACTAATTGTACCCAAGCTTTGAAATTGAGGAAAAATTCTCATTATACCTCCGAATTTTCATGAATTATTCTCTGTACCACCATGGAACTAATAGTGGTGCCACCATGGTGCCATGATGCCATAAACCGCTTATTTCGTGGTTTTTTTTTTGTGTTTCACCTTGAATACGGATGTGAACTTCGACGGACTGCCTACCAAAACTAACAGATGAAAGTTCATTGTTACGACGTATTTCCGCTTTGGTGCCAGACTGGCACCATTGTTGGCGTTGGGGGGTGGGGGGGTGAACTCGAATTCGCATGTTGGGTATCGTAGAGCATGGATTTTAAAATGCTCTTCAGATTCGAGGCTCCCATGCCCCTAGAAATGGGGGGGGGGGGGGGGGTCAGTATTTCTTGCCTAAAGTAATGAATAAATTACATCGAGTGAAACAGTTTTATCGCTTACCAACTGGTTTAACTGATCTAATGCTTATCCAATGGGACGTCCCCTGGAATGCATGCATTACTAAACAATATGTTTTCAAGTATTCTGAGCTCTGCGATGATTTGGAACGGTGTTCAACTTTTTTTTCAAATACTACGAGAGTCCAGGAATCGAGAAAAAAATTGTTTATTTACATACTTATTCAGTCTTGAAAACGTAAATAAGGAAAAATAATTGCAAGGAACAGGGGAAAATTAAACAAATCACATTAAAATCATTTCCTCTGTGAAGCAGAATTGCCCTCGACTCTCGAAAAGAAGTTTCAACTTCTTTAGCACCTGATTTATTTTCAAGGCGGAACTAATTTTTATGTGTCACTCAATGTTCCAAGTCACCCTTGAAATGACAAAATTTCCCTTAAAAACAATTGAAATTAAACTAATCGATTTGGATAGGAGAGGATGCAAGCTATCTAAGGATGGGGATCGTTGCAAAAGTATCGATATTTTGTATCAATACTGAATCGTATCCGAGTATCGATACTTTAGTGTCACAAACTATCAATGTCATCCAATATTCCCAAGAAAAATAACTTATTCAACAATGTTTATTCATTTTTCACAATCAAGAGTCCAAGCAGAGTGATTTTCTCCATGATATTAACGGTATCTGTGCAACCAGAGTAATGACCTGAAAGCCTCTCTACCTTCTTCATTTTTCAACCATTCTGTTGAATTTTCAGCAAGAAATGTATCGATATTCGATATTTAGAAATATCGGATCCAAAGTATCGATATCCAAAAATATCGGATGGTGCAGGATCGATACTAAAATATCGAGTATCGATGCAAAAGTATCGATATTTTAAAATATCGAGTATCGATACCCATCCCTAAAGCTATCAGTAGCCAACAAGTATGAGTATTCACTGCACAAGCTGGGAATCTGTATCCCAAACTCCCATGACATGACAGGCCTTAACATTAAATGTTAACAAATTTTGTTGTTTGAAATTATCCTTATTTTATACCAACGCATAAATAATTATACAAAATCCTACGAATTTATCACAAGTTAACCAACCTCCACTTGTCACTCCACAAAAACCACAGAATGAGTCCCAGTGATAAGCAGTCGTTCCAATGTTGTCAACACTAAAAATCTGATGGTCCCCAGCAATGTTCCAAGTCACCCGCCGTTACGGTAATGTTGAATCCGAAAATCGAATAAACATTTTTCCGGCCGTACGGCGCACGTGGCACTTTGCCCAGTGTCCATGAATTTTGATGAAATTAATATATAGGCTTCATTTGGGGTTTAGTTGAGCCGCAAATATTTTAGTTATTTAAGGGGTGAAAAGTTGAGGACAGAGTTCATTGATATGTAAGAAAGGGTTTGAGCCGATGAAAGTGCGATATATAATGGGCGGTCTTTATGACTTTGCAAGTCTTCACAATAATTTTCACCGATTTTTGTTTAAAAATGTTGAACCAATCCTTAGAATTTCATGATTTACGTTTAAAAATACCAATGATGAAACTGAGAATCGAATGAAAACTCATTTACTCGTTTGCTTAGAAGGCGACTTTTCCATTAACCCTAATTGGACCATGGGGTCACCAGTCTACCATAGTCACTAATTGACTAAAATCGTTAAAATTTAGAGAGTAGTTAGAAGTTCCAAAATAATGGGGGGTGTGCCTTGATTTTTTTTAGATTTTTAATCGAAAGTAGAATACATTCTGAGAATTTTGGCACCAACTTTGTTTCTATGATTTTTCAAAGTTTCGACCGTTTATGACGTCACGCGCCCCTCTCGCCTGGGCGGGACTCCCCAGCCCACTGAGACGTCATAAACGGTCGAAACTTTGAAAATTCATAGGAAAAGATTTACACACGCTAGAAGGTCTCGGTTTGTACCAAAATTCTCAGCATGAGGTCTACCTTAGATTAAAAATAACAATAAAAAAAGTCTGCCAAGTGGGTGTGGCACATAGCTTCCTCGTATCCATAACCCGATTATATAGATGATCCGATGCACAGTAGTTAATCTCAAAACACCAATCTCTAAGTACCTTTCACTACCCTTATAGGGGACCATCTACACGCTAATCTGGACAATCCTAGAAAATTTCATCAAATTCGGATGAAAAATGTAAGTGAGTCACTACTCAAAAAATCCAAAAATATCTTGGCACGGCTGGGAATCGTACCCGTGACCTCTCACTTGTCTAAATGACTCGCTGTACATGTGCTACGGGCGCCAGACAGTAGATAGTGTAGAATTTGAGGTTGTGACGTACGCACGGCTGTTACACGGATTTTACGTTCGCGCATGCGCATCGGCTACTATAAGTCCGGGGGTGATGATTTTCATAGGGGACCATTTACAATCTAATCCGCATAATCCCTGAGAATTTCATTGAAATCGGATGGAAAATGTAGAAGTTATGGCCGTTTCAAGGAAATTCACGTTTGCGCATGCGCAGTCGCTTCTATCAGTCCGGGGATGATGATTTTCATAAGGGACCATCTAAATACTAATCTGTAACATCTCTGAAATTTTCATTGAAATCGGATGGAAAATGTAGAAGTTATGGCCGTTACAAGGAATTCACGTTTGCGCATGCGCAGTCGCTTCTATCAGTCCGGGGATGATGATTTTCATAAGGGACCATCTAAATACTAATCTGTAACATCTCTGAAATTTTCATTGAAATCGGATGTAAAATGTAGAAGTTATGGCCGTTACAAGGAATTCACGTTTGCGCATGCGCAGTCGCTTCTATCAGTCCGGGGATGATGATTTTCATAAGGGACCATCTAAATACTAATCTGTAACATCTCTGAAATTTTCATTGAAATCGGATGTAAAATGTAGAAGTTATGGCCGTTACAAGGAATTCACGTTTGCGCATGCGCAGTCGCTTCTATCAGTCCGGGGATGATGATTTTCATAGGGGACCGTCTACACACCAACCCGCACAATCCCTGAAAATTTCATCGAAATCGGACAATAACTTCGTATAGTTATGCGCGTTACAAGGAATTCATGACAGACACACAGACAGACAGACAGACAGACAGACAGACAGACAGACACACAGACACACAGACACACAGACACGGAACCAAAATTGTTCAGAAAGGTCTAAAACGCAAAACGCGAGTGAAAATTTTGATTTTGGAGAACTTTTTTTTTTCATCCTTGAAAAGTGAAAACAAAGCTTCCGCTACCTTGGTAGACTCGGAAGCAATTTTTCCTACCCAGGCACACACCCTGTTGCTGTTAAATTGGATAGTAATCCGATCAAAATGAAAATTTTGAGTAAATAGCAAAATTTTTGGGAACCGAAATAAATCGGAATAATGTTCAATTGTGTCGTCAATGCAGGATTTACAATTTCTCTGGCCAGTAGAATCTGTACTGTTACAGAACTGTAACGGTCTAGTTTTCCATTTTACAGTTTGTTTGAACGCTGGAAGACCTATACCAGGGAATCATCAATGCAGGTGCGTTGTGTCAATAAAGGGTGATGGCCAACAGGAACTGGCAATGATTTGTCCAAGGCCACCATTAGTGCCTACGTACCAACCACCCTCAACATACCGACCACCATATTGGCCACAGTACTGCCCGAAGCCACCGGCATGCCCACTGCCACCGGCATGCCCACCATCAACGCAGCCACCAGTCAGGTCAACTCCCGGAACAACATACCCGCCACCACCAACGACGCCTGAATACTGGCCAACAACCCAGGCAACGCGCAGGCGCACCACGACTCCTTGGTATACTACTCGTAGACCTTATGGCAGATGATAACCTCTTCCATAAAATCTGACTTCACCTAGCTCTTCTGACCTGTAACATCCCAAAGTAGGTACCTACCTATTACATGCGTATAAATATGATGTCTTCCTTCTTTACTTATATTCCTCGTATGTAAAGCACGAATCGTGGTCTTAATGTGACGTCATATAATATCGATATGCTTCTAACAATCGATTAATCATTCTTAAAATGTGGACTATGGTTGACCGCACTCCTCGCAGCCTGCGTTTTTAAATGAAATCCTTATCGGATTTGTTATTTCCAATCCCCCATGAACGGAAACCTTTGGAATCGACCAAGACTTTTTTTTAACCCCCCCTCCTAAAAATTTATTGGTTTTTGATGAAATATTGGAGGGACCTGGCTTGTATCTGATGTCTGATGTGAACTCGGATATGAATCTGAGGTGCCGAAGACGTGTTGGTGGCATGGTGTTCGAGATTGATGCCAATGAGGTCGTAAGAGGCTTGTGATCGGTGAAAACAATGAAAAAAAGAAGAAAACAAATTATTTTATTATTTCAATTACACTGAGGGGGGATGTATGATGGTCCTCACCTTCTAGGCATGGAGTGGAGAATGGTCCCCTCCATGCACATGTACCCTCTTGTTATAAATAGGCCAGGAGCCTCGAATAAATCATCATTTCGAATTATAACTAGACTGGTGTTCTGTTTCTATCCTCCTTGAACAACCACATTACAGGTTTACTTTGCGTTGAAGCGTTTATTTCTTTCAAATAAACTTGATTGTGAAGTAGGTATGTGGTAGGTACGGCCTCTACGGTTGGTAGATGGTGACAATGGCAAAGCCGTGTTCTTTGCAGACGAGTGATCTATATAGAAAAATAATAAACCTTTGTGTAATAATTTGCAGCGTTTTTCGGTCGGGTAGTGATTAGAGAGTTTCTGAAGTATGGCACTAAAGAGCAATAAATTTGTATCGGCAATAATTGGGTGCGAGAAGTGTTGCTTATATTGAGTGCTGCTTGAGGAAATGGCGCATGCATTTATTCTCCCCCTGAAAGAGTTGTAGGCTAAATTAGTGGGTGTTGCGTTGTGTTGCAAGTAAAGTCCTAGGGGGAACGAAATTTAATAGCAATTTTTTCGCCGGTGCGCCTCAAATGACCCACAACACATCGGTCACAACACATGACCCACATCGGTCACTTTCAAACTCAGAAACACAGAATCCCGGCAACCCTGCTGTGATTCACACCGACGTTTCGCATCACGTTCAGTCATGTGTCATGATTTGTAGCACCTTGACCAGAAATATATTATTATGAGCTGGGCGAATGGAAATATTCTTGATTTGGTCTATGTCACTTGACTCTGGAACTGAAGGGGCCGTTCTTTGTTCTAGTTGCAAAGTCAATTTGACTTCAATTCTAATGCTTCCGAGTCAACGAAGCTAGAGGAGCATTGTTTTTACTTTTCAAGGTTAAAAAAAAGTTTCCCAAAGTCATAATTTCAACTCGTGTTTTACTTCCAGTACAATTTTGATTTCTGTCAGTCCCAATGGTCAAAACTACACGAAATTACTGTCCGATGTTGGTGAGAATTTCAGTATCGTGCAGGTTGACGTGTAGATGGTCCTCTCCGAAAATCATTGCCCCTGAATCATTAGTTGCCTTTGTGCATGTGCGAACGTAGAAGCCTTGTGACAGCTATAACTTCTACAGTGTTACTCGAATTCGATGACATATTCAGGAATTGTGCGGGTTGGTCCGAGCCAGGGGTTCTTATGTACTCAGTACAAGGTGATTAGAGATTGAAGTTTTGAGATTAGCGACTATGCATGAAATATTTCGTGCGGGACATACATGCCAAAATCCCCTCCCCCCGCCCCATCTTCCTCTATTCCTTGGATGGTTGTAGAGTTCTTTCACAAGGTTAGTCATGTTGTTTCAGACTGAGAAACACATGAACATTTGCTGGCGGAAGTGAGCCGAAATATCATCAGATCGAATTCGATCTTTTTTCGTTTCTTCGAATTGAATTTCATGTCACCCAGTTGTGTTCCCCAATAATGAAGAACCAAATTTCGTATTCAAGACACCCACAACATTGGAATAACGATGTTAAGGTGGAGGGAACATTCTGCCGAAACGAACTTGATTGTTAAGGGGGTCTCAGTCGGTCGCCGTTCGTTCTTCGTTCCGGGTCAGTATTTCCCGAAATTGAAGGGACTCAAACTTTAAAAGTTGTACCTTAATTTGAAATGTTGAAGGATTTTCGAAATTCATTAGTGCGTCATTCTAGGGAATTAAAAACTAAAAGATTGCCGGTAGAATCATCAAAATTTAACGATAATTGCTAGAGAAATATGAGAAAACCCGTTTGTTCAGTTTGGTTTTTTCCATTTTACTCTATCAGTTATTGTTCGATTTTGATGATTCCAGCGGCAATCTTTTAGTTTTTCAATTCCCTAAGCCCATGCACTAATGAATTTCAATAATCCTTAAACATTTAAAATTTGGGTAAAACTTTTGAAGTTTGAGCCCCATCAATTTAGGGAAATACTGACCCGGAACGAAAAACGAACGGGGATCGTCTGAGACCTTCGCGATAATAATGTTTGTAGGTACTATTTGAATAACCATTAACAAAATAACTATAAACTGGAAAACTCTACAAATTATTACACAATGGTTTATTATTTTTCTTTATAGATCATCCGTCTGCGAAGAACACGGCTTTTCCGTTAATATTACCTACCAACCGTATTATCGAGCAACGTTTAACAATTATTTCGGGTTAACAATCAAGAAACTGTCAGTTGGACATCGTTCTCCCAAAGTTGTGGGTGCCTTCAATACGAAATTCGGGTCTTGATTGTTGGGGAAATTCAACTGGGTGACGTGGAATATTAACATGCATTTTCGGTCCAGTTATAGGTACACCTTGGCGAGTCAAGTAGCAACCTATGTGGGTGGTCGGAGGGGTGGGGGATTGATGGACCCATGAGAGGCTCATTTCCCACGTTAAAACAACAAAACGCTGCAAATTATTACACAATGGTTTATTATTTTTCTATAAAGATCACTCGTCTACAAAATCACCATCCATCCAATATGAAGAAAAAAGAAAAAAAAAAAAATCAAAAATTAAAAAGAAAAAAAATCAAAATCACCAACCATTGATCGCATTTCGGCCAGCTCTAATTTGAACGGAGATTAGGCCTCTTTTGCGATTCACGCCCGTGTTTTGATTTATATATATATATATATATTTCAATTTAAACCCTTAAATTTACGTAGGGAGCGAACGGTTTGTCCTACAGAGCTCCGCGTCGTCTCAAAAAATTCTAAAAATTCTATAGAATCTTGAATTGAAGGAAAAACAATACCTTTATATCGAAATTTTTCGAGTTAGGGGCGTTTTCAAAATTTCAAAATTTATTTTGGAACCCTTAGAAGTGACCTACACCAACCAAAACCTTCGGGGCACAACTAGACCCCAAATGGAGCCTACATACCAAATTTCATCAAAATCGGTCAATGCTAAGTGGCAAAAGTACGGCGTACGGCAAATAAATTTTTATTCGATTTTTGGATTCTACGTACCTTGAAACGTAAACCATCAAATTTTGAGGGGGTGTTAAATTTTTTTTTCTTGGTCGATTCCAAAGGTTCATTATTGAAAATAATAAACCAAAAAGAAAAAGTTGAAAACGAGTGCACAATCAAGTTGAATAAAAACCCATTTTCCTATTGTTAAAGGGCGGTATAAAAGTTTTACGATAAAAACGTTACACAATAAAAGTGAAGTAGTTGTTTCTCCCAAATTTTGTCGCAATACTTCTCCAACTACAAGTTTGATAGTTTGTGTTTTCATTCGTGTTGTAAACTCCAAATCTGGTTAATTCCTACTCTCTCTCTTCTTTCTACTCGTTTCGTTGCTGATATTCGTTCGGGAACTTTGTTCTTTGCTTCCTGGAGTCTTTATTTTCCGTGTCCAGGGATTTCTATCTTCAACATTTCTTGCTTGCCTTCTTTTCTTTCATCTCTTAAGTGTCCTGTGTTCATGATCTCCAGATCTTTACGTTTCTTGAGGAATTTGCTACACGCTTCTTTTCTTACCTCTCCGTCATCATTAATTTCTTTTTCAATTTCTTCTTTCATCTTCTTGTTTTCGTTACTCCTATTTATTTAATTAGCTATTGAGTTACGATATATATTCGTCGTGGATGACTGAAATGTACTATTGTTTTTCTCGTGTATTATTCTGTTTAAAATGTTCAAGAGAGCTTCAGTAGCTAGATCCTCTTGTTCTCCATTCTATTAATTTCAAATTCATACCTCAAGGATGCTGGAAACTTTGTAAGTAAATTGTAATATTTTTTTCCTAGGGTGTGACTCTTCAGTTACAATACTCGTTAAGTGACTTTTTCAAAAACCTCTCTCCAACTTCAGTCTTTTATTGTAGCTATTTTCATTTGTCTTATACCTTTATAGTGGTTATCCACGAGAATGAGAAGGTCATAGACTGTTCTTTTGAAGGTTTGTACAAAGTTGTCGTAGGGTTTTAAATTTCTATCATTTCCTGAAAACTCACTTGTCAGTTGAATTTTTGATCTTTTTGCAGTTCGGAATTTGAAAGGACATACAAGTCGAACATTTCCCAAAATCCTTGAAAGTTAGACACTCATTTTGGTTTATTATTTTCAATAATGAACCTTTGGAATCGACCAAGAAAAAAAAATCTAACACCCCCTCAAAATTTGATGGTTTACGTTTCAAGGTACGTAGAATCCAAAAATCGAATAAAAATTTGGCCGTCCGTCCGCCGTACGCCGTACGCCGTACGCGGCACTTTTGCCACTTAGCATTGACCGATTTTGATGAAATTTGGTATGTAGGCTCCATTTGGGGTCTAGTTGTGCCCCGAAGCTTTTGGTTGATGTAGGTCACTCCTAAGGGTTCCAAAATCAATTTTGAAATTTTGAAAACGCCCTAACTCAAAACATTTCGATATGAAGGTATTGTTTTTCCTTCAATTTATGATTTTATAGAATTTTTAGAATTTTTTGAGACCACGCGGAGCTCTGTAGGACAAACCGTTCGCTCCCTACGAAAATTTAAAGGTTTATATTGAAATATATATATAAGTTACCTTCGCAGTACACAATAGGACCATTGTCACATATTGCTCATCTCTCCACGTGCTGCTGACTCAGCAGCCTCAGCTCTGGCGAACTATCACACCTCGTCAGCAGAAATATCCGATCTCTTTGTTCTCCAAGCTCGCCCCCACTCACCTCCCGAGGGCATAAATACTACTAGCAACCTAAGACTCGTCGCTCTTCCTATTCACGTGCTCTGTCCAGTGTATCTTAACTTTGTTCTTGAAAAATAAATTGTTTTTAAAAACGGTGCGTTCGGGAGACATTATTTAATTGGCGCAGTCGGTAGGACCAGTTGACGAAAATCGGTTTATTTCTATAATTTACAACTGGAACTTTTCGGACACGAATCTACTCCATCGCATCCGTCACCACGGCCGGAAGAGACCATAGGAAGTCAGCCAGAGAACTACACCCTTCAACAAGGAAGTCGACCACCTCCAGAGACCATGAATATCGGCCTTATTCTCCTGTAAGTACGAGACGCAATTTACTGCACGGCTTACTAACCGATCTTGGTCTACCTAGGAGTCCACCGTCACGTAGACGTACTATTTCTGGCGAAAGCTCCGCCACTACTAACGACAATCCTTCAGAGTGTAGTTCAGACATGTCGCATCCCCCGCAACAATTTTTCACCTTGACCGCAGGTCAGCTCCAAGAGCTTCTTAGAGCCGTAGCACCCCTACCTCCGGTACACCCTCGTCCCAAACCGTCTAAAAACGACTTTGGTGGGGTACCCGAATTTCACGGGGAACCAGAATTGCTCTCTCAATACATAGAGAGAAGCGAAGAGTTAATACAGCAATTTTATTCCAATGAGGAACCCGAATGTTATGACAATAAGGTCATTATCAACAACCTCAGAGCAAAAATTAAAGGCAAAGCTGCCACGGGAATTAGTAACAATCCCCTTAATACTTGGGCCGAGATCAAAGCGGCTCTAATCACCAACTTTAGCGATCGACGGGATGAGGAACACCTCATCCTCGAGCTAGGAAAAATGAGGCAAGGGCAAACCGAAAGCCCGTTCGACTTTCATAGTCGAGTGTCCAAACACTTTTCACTTCTTATATCAAAAATGAAAAATTCCACTGAGGAATATACTCCCACCGCATTTAAGCTAATAGAACGCACAGCCTTGCGTAGCTTCCTCATGGGTTTACACGAGGACATCGGTAGTCTCCTAATTACTAAAGGGCCTACGAACCTCAACGATGCTATCAGCATTTTAACCAATGAGTATCAGTTTCCTTTATTAAAGAAGAAATACTTCGACAAGAAGTCTAACCAACCTGGGAACCGATACCCGAATCAACAACCATCGCCTTCCAATTCAGGAGCGCGATTTGTAAAACCGCCCCAGAAAGGATTCCAACAAAAACCATGGCAAACATCTCAATTTAATAAACAATCAAACAACCAAGGACAAAAATCACAAAATCTACCCCCAAGAGACACTCCTTACATCCCACACCATTTGCGAACCAAGGATACCATGAGTTACCAGACCACATCGACACACGAATTGTCCCCACAAGACGAAGAGGAAACACCAAACGAAACCCCAAATGAAGATTACGAAGAACCCGACTCTTTTTTAGAAACACCCGAGGAGAACAACGATTTGACCTAATGCACCTGGAAAAATCTTCTACGTTATTGCCGTTCATCACCACAACCAATAAGTTAAAAGTTTTGATTGACACTGGTAGTTCTAACAGTTTTATTAAAAATAAGGTAGCTCATAAGAAATTTAAAAAATTATTGAAAAAAGACAAATTTATAGTGTCCACTTCGCATGGACAGACATCTGGTACACATAGTATTCGTATACCTACTAGTATGTTTGTCGATCAGATTACTAATACGCATGCTAAATGTAAATTTTATGTATTCGACTTCCACGACCAATTCGACTTACTACTAGGACTAGACAACCTCCAACTACTTGAAGCAACCCTAAAACTAAAAACAAATACCATCAACATTCAGGGGAAAGAAACTCCCTTACAATTCTACAAAATCCCTCAAAACCCTAACACCATAGAATACACGATACCCCCCCGAACCGGAAAACAAGTCCAACTTCACTTATCTAATATAAAAAATGGGACTGCGATCATAAACCATAAAAAATCTGGTCCCTTCGAAATTCCGAACTGTATTGTTAAAGTTCAAGACCACCTTGCACAATGTATAGCAATTAACACCTCAGATGTCCAACGCACACTAAAAATCGGAACCCTATACTCAGCTGAACCAATTTCAGAAAACTCACTCCAAAATTCAAATAACGACCAAAAAATATTCCATTTAAACAATCTAAACAAGAAATCCAACAAACTCCAGAAACTGATACCTACCATTAGGCAAGACCACCTCAACGAAGAAGAAAAAACTGAACTACTCAAATTACTGAACGACTACTCAGACGTTCTTTACGATGACTCCGAATCATTGACTACAACTGACCTAGTTGAACATAATATCCGAACAACTGACGAAATTCCCGTGTACTCTAAATCGTACAGATACCCTGAAATCTATAAGACGGAAGTACAATCCCAAATCAACAAAATGTTGGAAAATGATATCATTCAACCCTCTAATTCCCCTTACAACTCCCCGATCTGGATTGTCCCGAAAAAAGACGACGCTTCAGGAAAAAGGAAATTTAGGATCGTAATCGATTACCGAGCACTAAACAATAAGACTGTAGACGACCGTTACGACCTTCCGAATATCGAGGAAATTCTATCCAAACTAGGGAACTGCAAATATTTCACCACTCTTGACCTCACATCAGGCTTCCACCAAATTAAAATGGAAAAATCAAGCATCCCTAAAACCGCCTTCAGCACAGAACATGGAAAATGGGAGTTCAAAAGAATGCCATTCGGACTCAAGAATGCCCCGAGTTGTTTCCAGAGATTAATGGACAATTGTCTCCGAGGAGTTCAGAACGAAATCTGTGCCGTCTATATGGATGACATCATCGTTTTCAGTTCTAGTCTCCAAGAGCACATGGTGAGACTCCGGAAAATTTTTGACCGACTCCGGCAGGCCAATTTGAAAATACAGCTAGATAAAACAGAATTTTTAAGAAAAGAAGTAGCCTACTTAGGGCACCTAATCACACAAGATGGGCTAAAACCTAATCCAGTAAAAATCGAAGCAATTCAAAAATTCCCCCTACCTAAAACTACTAAAGAACTTAAAGGATTCTTAGGTCTGTTGTCTTACTACCGAAAATTCATAAATAATTTAGCCGACATTACCAAACCTCTCACCACAAGATTGAAAAAAGGAAATAAAATCGACATAAAGGATCCCGATTACATCAAGGCCTTTGAACAATGCAAAACTCTCTTAGTGAACGATCCCGTATTAAAATACCCTGACTTTGCTAAACCATTCACTCTCAATACAGACGCGTCTGGAGTCGCCCTGGGAGCCGTCTTATCTCAATCCTTTCAAGGTTATCTCCATCCAGTTGCATTTGCTAGCCGCACATTAAATGAAACGGAGAAAAAACTTTCAACCATAGAAAGAGAACTGCTAGCTTGCGTGTGGGCAGTACAACACTTCCGACCCTATTTATATGGAAAGAAATTTACATTAGAAACAGACCACCAACCACTTCAATGGTTACACTCACTCAAAGAACCAAATTCCAAATTATTCCGATGGAAACTCCGCCTTGAGGAATTCGATTTCGACATTAAGTACAAAAAGGGGAAACACAACGCAAACGCTGACGCACTTTCACGTGTAGAAATCAACACCAAAGAAACAGTACAGAAACCGACTATACAGAAAGAAGATTCTCAATCGCTAATTGTCAACGTCGACGACAAAGAAGACGATGACTGCGAAACGATACATTCAGACAAAGAAGGAACAGGAACCACCGTCATACCGATAAAAAATACCCCCTTGAATCATTATAAGAATCAAATTGTAATCAAAACAGGCGAACAATTCAGCACCGAAATACAGACAGAACATTTATTCAAAAACGAAAAAACCAGAATCACAGTAAAATTTCCCCGAAGAAATTTGGAAGAAGAAATTCTAGAATTCGTAAAAGAATACCTGAGACCCAACGTACCGTACGGCATATTCTTTGAAACCGACATTTACGAAATAGTAGCTTCTATATTGGCTCTCAAATTTAAATCCACAGAATTAAAATTGACGAAATGTACAGAAAAACTGATGGACGTTACCGACTTAGAAGACCAGACGAATATAATACTTTACAATCATCGACAAGAACGATTTCATCGAGGTATAGACGAAACTTATAACCAGATTAAAAGATCATACTTTTGGCCCCACCTGAAAGAAAGCGTCACAAACGTAATCAACCGATGTGAACTCTGCTTGAAATGTAAATACGAACGCAACCCAATGAAACCAGCTTACAACATCACACAAACACCTTCACGACCCTTTGAGACGATACATATCGACACATTCACAATAGAAAGACAAAAATTCCTCACCATAATAGACAAGTTCTCAAAATATGCCCAGGCATACCCCTTAAAATCCCTTAACACCATCGAAATAACTAAGAAACTTTTGACATTTATATCCCATCACGGAAACCCGAACGAAATAATTATGGACAACGGCAACGAATTTAGTTCAACTACCATTAAAGAATTCCTCAAAGTACAAAACATCAAGATGCACTACATTAGCACACAAAACCCAAACTCAAACTCCCCAATAGAAAGATTCCATTCCACCTTGATCGAAATTATCAGATTAATGACAGAAAGCAAGGAGTTCAAACACACCCACATAAAAGAACGTCTAAAATACGCCTTAATTACATACAACAACAGCATACACTCGTGCACAGGAATAACACCATACGAAGTAATAAATGGAACCCTAGGATCGAAGAACCCAATTCCCCCAGACATCGAAACGACACTAACAAACATGTACATCTCAGACCACAAAGAAAAAGTTGACAAGCTGTACAAAATACTCAGAGAAAAGCAATCAGAGAAGAAAGAAAAAACAATAGGGAAACTTAATGAAAAACGAGATAAAATATTACCAGACATACCGACCGAAGCATTCGTGGAAACAAAACAAATCCAAGATAAATCGAAAGTAAAATTCAACAAAGAAACAATTAATAATATTGATACTGACAGGAAAACCGCTGAAATCGAACCAAGACATCACAATACGAGAACGAAAATTCATCTGAAAAACGTCAAGAGGCCTAGAAAATCAAAATCACCCGAAACGAAGGAAACGGTGACTGACGAAATAACGAAAACCGAGCCCCTGACACACAAAACACAACTGACAGAATTCGACTTAAAATCCGTACAAGACACTAACTGGTTCACAGACAACATAATAAACCTTTACATGGAACTAATAAACCAACGAAGCGAAGAGAATCCCGACTTTCCAAAAACGTACGCGTTCAATACGTTCCTCTACGTTTCATACCACCTAAGAGGCTACGACAGAGTAAAGAATTACTCGAAACAGACAGACCTTAAAAATAAAAAACTCATCTTAATCCCTATACACGAAAACAGCCATTGGAGACTAGTAACCGTCAAACCTGAATCGAAACTCATACAGTACTATGACTCGTTATTAGGTGATGGTTCCCAAATCTTAGAAACCATTTTCAACTACCTACGGGAAGAATGGGACTTCAAGTATAATATCCAATTAAACCGCTCGGAATGGCGACTAATAACAGAAAAACAGATACCACAGCAATCGAATACGTATGACTGCGGACCTTTCGTCTGCGAATACGCCGACCTCATCTCGAGAGATAAAACCCTGAACTTTTCCCAGAACGACTTGAAACTCATACGGAATAAAATCTATAATGCAGTTACGAGAGGAAAATTAACCTCTTGATGTGCCTTTTCAGATTTGTTGCCACCACGCATTCCATCGACATCCGCAACATAGACAATAGCGGAGGGATAATCCCCATCAGACTAGGACCAGCATACACCGAAACAAAAGAACACCTACTCATCATCCACTATGACATGAACCATCTACAAGATTCACTACACAAAAACCATATATCGTACGACAAACTAATAAAAATAGCAGGGACACATAAATTAACGAGACAACTAGATGAATACCTTAAAACAGTAGACTTAAATTTGAAATTGATAAAAGAAAAATTCTCAAATCTCCGACCAAGGAAAGATATCACGACAACGAAACACTCAAAACGAGGACTCATTAACGGTCTAGGCTCAGTAATAAAATTCATCACTGGAAACCTCGACAATAATGACAAAATTAAGTATGACAAACTGATCAAAAAACTATCCAACGAAAACAAACAGACAGAAATCAAACTTATTAAAGAACATAGACTGATGACCGACCTGATAGGAAAATACAACGAAACCATAACTACGTTAAACTACAATAATCAAAAGATCACTGACAAACTAGAACAAGCAACTTCTCTCGATAAACTGAACATAATTTATTTAAGAGGAATAGCCACGCATATTTTAACGAACACAAACATTATCCTACATAAATTACAAGAATTAGAAACCTCTCTAGCCTTCTGCAAATTAGGAACTGTACACCCCAGCATAATACCCCTCCGAGAATTTGAAGATGAATTAAAGGCGATTGCCAAAGAAAACCGGAAAAACAAATTTAAAATGTTCAACAACACGATCGAATATGAACTTAATTCGAAGATCGCTTGCTCAATAGACAATAATATCATTTATTATATAATCAGGATACCCAACTTTGTTAATGAAGAAAATGAGCTCTATATGCTCCAACCAGTCCCCATATTGAAAAAGACAGAACATGTGACCATACTCCCAGAAAAGAAATTTTTACTAGTTAATAAAAGAAATAATAATATAAAATATTCAGTTAAACAATTATGTTATAAGGATCATTATAATCACTATTATTGTAACCAAGAACTTTTATGTAAAGAAATCGCCAATTGTTCGAGAAACATCATACAGAACAATACTCTCTCAGACTGTCAATTCACGAAAATACAGATTAACGATCCGTTTTTCAGCACTATTCCCGAGACAGGCCACATAATTATAACTACAAGAAGCCTTATTAGAAGAACGGAATGATCAAGGAACCAATTTGACTAAAATCAAAGTCTCCTGGATAATCACACCCAGTACAGAAGAAATACTTCTTAATAATATTCCCATCTCGACCACCATTCACGAAATTCAAGGATCACTAAGAATACCCCAAATACCCACAAGCGAAATCCTGAATTTGGAAGCCTCACCATTACAACTCAATCTCAAAAAACACTCTTTTATTCCGAAACTAGATGAACATTGGCCTTTTCTATTTGGCAATGATGTAGCAGCCAACTATAATTATGTACACGCTTTAATCAGCCCTTTATATATCATGCTTATACTCTTTATACTAATGATTGTGCTGTATTATGTCTTCAGGAGGAAGCAATCCCAAATTCCATCCCCAATCACGAATTATCCCTTGCAGCTCAATCTACCTACCCCAAAAATCGTCACCTCAGGATCTTCTACCCTGAGTTGAATCTACGGCGGGAGGAGTTACCTTCGCAGTACACAATAGGACCATTGTCACATATTGCTCATCTCTCCACGTGCTGCTGACTCAGCAGCCTCAGCTCTGGCGAACTATCACACCTCGTCAGCAGAAATATCCGATCTCTTTGTTCTCCAAGCTCGCCCCCACTCACCTCCCGAGGGCATAAATACTACTAGCAACCTAAGACTCGTCGCTCTTCCTATTCACGTGCTCTGTCCAGTGTATCTTAACTTTGTTCTTGAAAAATAAATTGTTTTTAAAAACGGTGCGTTCGGGAGACATTATTTAATTTATATATATATATATATATATATATATAAATCAAAACACGAGTGTGAATCGCAAAAGAGGCCTAATCTCCGTTCAAATTAGAGCTGACCAAAATGCGATCGATGGTTTGTGATTTTGATTTTTTTTTGATTTTTTGATTTTTTTGATTTTTTTTTTGATTTTTTTTTTGATTTTTTTTTCTTTTTCTCTTTATATTGGATGGTTGGTGATTTTGTAGACGAGTGATCTATATAAAAATAATAAACCGTTGTGTAATAATTTGCAGCGTTTTTCCATCAAATTTGGGTAATTCCGTCGTACCAGTCGTTAAGAGCTTACCACAATCATGATCCATCGTGAATCATTGCAGCTCTGGTACCACCTGTGGTAGCACAGATCTAAACTGTACGTATCTTTTGTTGCTTGCTAATGTGTGGAAAAAAAAGTTTCTCGGTTTGATTATTGTAGAACGAACATAGTTTTTTATTTATTACTACATTTTTTTTATTAAGGTTTTTAATAGTTTATTATAGTTTTGGAGAATATCATTTTATAGTTTTTGTAAGTGGTGATGACAATTTGACCAACAGTGCATAATAATGACAAGAGAAAATCCTCGCTTTCGTGACATTTGCGTGTAATCCCGATTAATTTCACAATAAACTTGCAATTTTACCATGGTTTTACGCTGAAAATCATAACACAAAGGTTTATTTTTTTCTATATAGATCACTCATCTGCAAAGAACACGGGTTTGCCATTGTTACCACCAACCAAAACAAAGAAAAACATCGATCGCACTTCGGTCAGCTAAAACTTGAACGGAGATTAGGCCTTTTTTACGATTCACACTCGTGTTTCTGATTTATCGTTAGTCCAACCCTTAATTTCTTGTAGGGAGCGAACGGTTTCTCCTACAGAGCTCCTCGTGGTCTCTAAGAATTCAATACTATCTTAAATTGACGGAAAAACAATACCTTTATATCAACATTTTTTGAGTTAGGGCGTTTTTATAATTTCATAGTACTAACTGAATAAGGTAAAAGTAAAGTAACGTTAACAACCATTTCAGGTTGGATTTTCGTCCTCCAGCCATTCTTGGCGTTGCGGACGTCATCAGCTGTCTTCCAAAGGGAATATCAGAATTTTTTCTGATGATTCTGCTCATGGCTTCCCGTTGCCCCGAGAGGCTTGGGGCGATGAGAGCCTAAGACGCACAAAAACGCACGCTATCGGCGATGAGACTTGAACCCACGACACCCGCAGATTCCACCACCATACAACGCTTGCCCCAACGACCGTGGCTACACCCTAACTGTAGAAGGTTGTCTGGAGCTTCCGAAATAATTTTTTTTGAACCAATTTCCGTACTAAAATCTTGAAGATATTGCGATTCCAAAAATCTTCATCCCAAATTTTGGAGGTCGAAGCACGTTTGGTTAAATGAGGACCAAAAAGGTTCACGTTAGAAGGAATCAAAAGATAATTTCAAGAGGCGGAGGACTGTTCTCATGTGGTTCAAAATTGGGGCGGTCTAAATTCACCGGTCAGAACATTATTAAGCAGTCCATTTATTTTATGCACTGAGAAGGACTGACGAAGAAGTTGAACCTATTGGTGGATTGAGAACAAATTTTTATTGTTTAATTGCTGTTTCCTTGTTTCTTCGTTCACTCTTCTATCTGGAGTACTGCTGCACCGTCTTCCAGTCTCAGGGAAAGTCTTCTTCGTACGCCTCAGTCGAAGGGACACGGCTCTAAAATTCTCTCCTGGAATGTAAATGTGTATCCTCATTTGTTTCATTCGAGATTATTAATAAATTGAACTTGCCGTTTTTTTCTGACCGGGTTTTTGGCGTTTCGAACTTTTTACAAATAAAGAAGTTTCACTCTCGAGAATATGGTCGCATATCTCGGATGCATGTGTTCATTTTTAATCAAATTCATTCTAGAAATTGTTTACTGCTTCATTAGTGTAAACAGAGTTTATACGACCGAGCGTGACAACAAATTTAGGAGAATGTGCACAGTAATTATGAAGTGGAGCTGAGAGCCACCAACCACACCGTCTTCCATTCACGTCCTCGATCCATTTGTCCATCCACCGTCCTCAATCAATTGACAATATTAGGATTTATCAGTTTTCTGTTTTTGTAAAAACCATGTTTTTTTAATTAAAACTCGAACTCTTGTCCACTTTGTTAAATACATTTGATAAAGTTTTGGATTGAACATTAAATTTCCTAAAAATCGGTCCATTTTCACTGCACACAGTTCAATAACTTTTGTATTATTAATAAAACAATAAAAATGTATTAATAATAAAACAATAAAAATGTATTAACAACTCAAACAATAAAAATGTTTGTTGATTCGCCCATCGTGCTCCTATCTCCGCGTCGTTCACTTGCCCTATTCCGCCTAACCGAGAACTACTGAATCAGGTAAACACGGAAAATTACTCAAATGTGAATTTAGTATCTTGCGACTGAAGTCATTCCGATTTCTTTAACCTTGAAAGGTCAATGGAATTCGGGAGAAAATAAAAAAACTGTTTATTGAATGTTATTCTCAGTCTCTTTTTGAAATTTATAGATGTTGGAATTGTAGGTAGGTATATTTAATTTTTCAAAATTATTATGGCAACCTAATGCTGCTTGAAAAATGATATTTTTATTGCAATCATCATCATTAAACGTCAAATTTGGAAAAATGTAATGGTAGGCAATAAAAATGTGAAGAACAAGAAAATATGAGTTTTGTGTTGTGTGAGTGAAGTCATTCTGTTTTCGTCAACATGAAAGGTTGATGAAACTCGGGTGAAATTCAAAAAATAATGTTTTTTATATTGCTATCGCAATGACTTTGGTTTATTATTTTATTGAGTGAACCCTTGGAATCGAGCAAGGAATTTTTTTTGACCCACCCCCCAAATCGAATAATAAAAAAATCCGTCCGTTCGCCCTGGAGAGTTTTCTTTTATACGGGCTTTCTTAATTGTTCACACTTTTTGTTTTTTTCACGGATTCTGAATCTTTGAGATAAGGCCTATCACATCACGAGATGAATTCCTTTCGAAACGGTTTGTACCCCGCTTTAAAAGCTAGCTAGAAATCGGGTTTGCCGACAAAACGGCTTATATCCCTCCCGTTGTTTTCAATAAAAACTTTTGCTTCCGAGTCTACCAAGGTAGCGGAAGCACTGTTTTTGCTTGTCAAAGTTGAAAAAAAAAAGTTTTCCAAAATCAAAATTTCCACTCGCGTTTACGTTTCAGACGTTCTTCAACAATTTTGGCTCCTTGTCTGTCTGTCTGTCATGAAATCCTTGCCACATCCTTAACTTCTACATTTATGATTCGATTTCGATGAAATTCTCGGGAATTTTGCGAGTTAGCGTGTAGATGGTCCTCTATGAAAATCATCGCCACCGGACTGATAGTAGCCGCTGCGCACACGCAAACGTTAAATACCTACCACAGCCGTAACTTCTACAACTCTCATCCGATTTCGATTAAATTTTCGGGGATTTTGCGGGTTTGCGTGTAGATGGTCCCCTATGAGGGTAGTGCAAGGTATTTAGAGATTCATATTTTGAGATCAACTACTATGGATCATCAGATGATATATAGATTCTATACAATTGGGTTATGGTTACGAGGAAACTGTGTCACACCCACTTGGCAGACTTTTTTTATTCGGTTTCCGGATTCTACATTTACATTGAAATCTCAACCATCAAATTTTGAGGGGATTCAGAATATTTTTTCTTGCTCGATTCCGAAGGTTTATTATTGAAAATAATGGGTAAACAAATAAAAGCAAATGAAAAAGAGACTTTTCTTCGCACAACCAAAAACTCGCTTTTTTAAAATTGGCTCATATACATCGTTTTTCATCCAAAGGGTATATATCAATATAAGAAATGGCCGTGTCTCCCTCAAAAAAGCATGCCAAAATTACGAAATTTGTTCTTACAATCAAAAGTTCCACGAACAAACTATTTGGAAATTTTGGGAACCCTAGACAGCTTCCTACGCCATGGAATTAGTTTTTCTCAATCTTCCACAAAACACTCGAAGTGGATTTGAAAGAAAACTCCTAAACTATTGTGGTTGTCTTTTGTCCGCTAAGTTTTGTCTTTTATTTTTAATCGTTTTGTTCGCTTAATCTTCTATTCATGTTCTATTCTAGTTCTTCTATTTAATCTTCTATTCTACAATCTTCTATTTTTAATCTTTTGCCCGCTAGTTTTTGTCCGCTAATCTTTGTAACAGGCAAAACTATTCGAGGTAAGTGTCCGATTCCGATGACATTCTCAGGGAGTGTAGAGGTAAGGGAGTGGATTAGGGTCTGGCAGGAAACTAGGCTCGATGGTGCCTAGAAAACCAACAAAAAGTTCCTATTCCTATTACAGTTTGTTTGACCGCTGAAAAACACCAAGGAATCTACTCAGGAAATTATGTTGGCAGTCTGTGTGACAAGATGACGAACCGATTCTGAAATAAGAGCCAACCTACTAGTACTTGCCCAGGGATCCACCAGAATAATATTGGCTCCCAGTTGTGAGCCATACTGGTTACCGAACGGCCACTGAACGGCTCTCACGTATTGACGATTGTATGAACTACCATCTTGTCTGAATGACACAACGAAGGTGGGAAACGCTATCACATTACAGTTGGGACACCCTCTTTATTTATAATATAAATATTATAAATAATAAATATAAATATGTATATTATGAAATAAAATGAATTGATAAACCGTTATGAAGAAAAGGAGAAGTAAATACTATCTTGAATATCAGCGATTTATTATCTCTTGATTTTTGATGACTATTCTTCAGATTAGACGACTGTATTGATCGCAGTTTATGATTTTTTAAAAACTCCCTTGTCGCGGAATAAATTAATAAAATAAGACAAGTATTGGTAAAACAAAAGAAGTTCTTGCCATTTAAGGATGGAGCGATTACATTTTCTTTCAGTTGCTCGGCATGACGCTGTGGAGCATCGTCTTAGCTCTCGTGTTGGGGTCAGGTTTAGTTGACTCCGCCTACGTAGGACGGTCGATGTATCAACAAATGTCTCCACAGGTGTACGTAGTTGCTGACGATGGTTTGTAATGTTATTGGTACATTACAGTGAGTACAAAAAGGATAGTATCTTCCCGAAAATTTCTTAGAATAGCTCTTGACAGTCTTATTTATACCCTTTGGGTTAATCATTTTCAATAATGAAATTTTGGAAGTACGTAGACGCCTACCACCGTACGCGGCACTTTCCTTATGGAACGATTTTGATGAAATTTGGAATATGAGGTCTAGTTGTTCCCCGAAGCTTTTGGTTGATGTAGGTCACTTCTAAGGGTTGAAAAATAAGGGTTGACATTTTAAAAGCGCCCTAGCTCAAAAATGTTCGATATAAAGGTATTGTATTTTAATCAAATTAAAATAATATTGAATTTTTAGAATCGAATGAGACCAACCAGAGCTCTGTAGAACCAACCGTTCGCTCCCTACGAGAATTCAAGGGTTGGACTTACGATAAGTCAGAAACACGAGTGTGAATCGCTAAAGAGGCCTAATCTCCCTTGAAATTTTAGCTGACAAAATACGACCGTTGTTCTTTTCTTCGTGTTGTCTTCAGTTTTGCTTCCTTTGCAACCAGTAATCAAATTTCCTATTGGAAGTACCCATAACTCTTTATTCCTTCGAATCGAGTGTCATGTGTTTATTACTTCCAAATAAACTTGATTGTGAAGTAGGTATGTAGAAGATAGGTAATTCCAGTGCTTGGTAGGTAGTGACAATTCCAAAGCCGTGTTCTTTGCAGACGAGTGATCCATACTGAAATAATAAACCTTCGTGTAATAATTTGCAGCGTTTTTCTACGGTTTTTCTCCCCCCTGGACCCCCGGTTACCTCTATTTACATACTTCGGACGAAATTATTGAAAATTTGCTGCGTTTTGAAAACTCTTATTGAAAACCCAGTGTGTTGTTTCATATTTAGGGAGTGTTTATTGAAATTCTTTCCATCTTTTTGGAAACCCTTTGAGAAAAAATGCTTGCATACGAGTCTGCAACACATTGGGACATTTTCATGTGTGTTTTCTTCCACTACACAACAAGGAAGTGAAGTAAGGTAGCCAAGCATCAAAACAGTTGATTGTTCTCTACGCAACACAGTGAGTCTATTTTATTTATTAGTCGCGTGAGCAAGTTTTCGTGACGATTTTTCAGTTTATGTGCCAAAGCAAAGACATGGAAATGTCAAAACATAATGTGTTTTAGCTCACGCGTTTCACATAATTTCGCTACTTTCCTCTCACTGAATCAGAATATTATATAATCACCGCGACATAACAAAATATCGCATAGGTTACACCAGGTTATACTTAGTTCCTTATCATCGGTATCCATGTTGTCGTCCCAGATTTCGTTAGCTTTTTTGGCTAGTTAGTCCATGGCTATAACACATTCTGTGTTAAAAATTCATCGTTCAAACTAAAGATCTCAATTTGTCCGATTCCAAGTCAATTTTTTTGGTTTAGTATTTTCGTTTATTATTTTCAATATTGAATTTTTGGAATCGACTAAGAAAATGGGAATTGTGGATGATTTCATGAAGAAATTTGATAACTGGTTGCTAAGGACTCAAAACAGAGAACAACTCGAAAAAAAAAACTTGAAGAAACTGTACTGAATTTGTAGATAAAAAGTTAGTGAAACGCTTGCATACGAGTCTGCAACACATGGAACATTTTATGTCCTAATTGGTGCAACGTTTCTCTTATAGTTAACACTTCTTCTTATAAACACGCTTTGAATTGGCTATTGCGATATTTTTGTCTGACATTGTAACCAAGTGAATACAAAACAAGCGGCATTGCTTACTACATCCATTAATAATAATAATAAATATAAAATGACGACATAAATACCAAGAACAAGTAAGAAAGAAATGCGTGATAAATCGAGAGCAATTGAACGAATGGTCAAGGAATTTAAGGGGATGAAAAACGACAAAGTACCATTTCCTTAGCAAACGACTTGTTTGTAAGCGGAAATCATCAGAAAACCAACCGTAACGCTTTTTGTTAACGCTTTTTTTCCCGTTTATGTGCCAAAGCAAAGACATAAAATGTCAAAAAATTGTTGACATTCCCTCAAAATTTGTTGATTTACGTTTCAAGGTACGTAGAATCCGAAAAAAAAAATTTCCGTCTGTCCGCCGTACGCAGCACTTTTCTTAGCAACACTGGACCGATTTGGTTGAAATTTGGTATGTGGGCTCCATTTCGGGTTTGGTGGTGCACCGAAGCTTTTGGTTGACGTCAGTCACTTATAAGGGGTGAAATTTAAGGGTTGAAATTCACCAGTTTTGAATAGTATTGAATTGTTAGAATTCTTTGAGACCACCCGGAGCTCTGTAGGACAATCCGTTCGCTCCCTACGAGAACTTGAGGGTTGGACTTACGATAAATCAGAAACACGCGTGTGAATCGCAAAAGAGGCCTAATCTCCATTCAAATTTTAGCTGACCGAAATGCGGTCGATGTTTTTCTTCATGTTGCTTGGTGGTAACAATGGCAAAGCCGTGTTCTTCGCAAACGAGTGATCTATATAGTAAAATAATAAACCTTCGTGTAATAATTTGCAGGGTTTTGAGTTTCAGAGCAATCTGAACGGTTTTGGTGCCGTGTTTGGTTGTTTATTTGAAGATAACCCATGCACAAATACACTGCTCAGAAGTTTGATCTCTCAGTTCTTAGTTGCCCAAAATTGCTCAAATTTTTCAATTAGTACTGGAATTCTGAAAAAAGCTAAATATTTGGGAATTGTCTTAAATTGAAATGATGTTCAATCATGTCGTTGAATCCGGATGGTAGGATTGGCAATGTCCCTGCAATGTAGACTCTGTACTGTTAAATGCCTATTGATTTAGTTTTCTTTTTTACAGTTTGTTTGAACGCTGGGAAACCTTTACCTGGGAATGTAGGATGCAGGTGCGTTTTGAAACCAGGCTGGGATGGCCGACAAGAACTGGGAATGATTTGCCCACAGCCACAATTCGAACCACCAACGCAGCCACCAACAGGTCAACCTTTCTGGCCGCCAGCAACGCAACCACCATTCTGGACGACACACAGTCCACCTTCCTGGCCAACATACAGTCCACCTTACTGGCCGACATACAGGCCACCACCATACGAACCCCCACCAACGCAACCACCATCCTGGACGACACACAGTCCACCTTCCTGGCCGACATACAGTCCACCTTCCTGGCTGACATACAGGCCACCACCATCCAGACCCCCATCAACGCAACCACCATCCAGGCCGACATACAGGCCACCACCATCCAGACCCCCACCAACGCAACCACCATCCAGGCCGACATACAGGCCACCACCATCCAGACCCCCACCAACGCAACCACCATCCAGGCCGACATACAGGCCACCACCATCCAGACCCCCACCAACGCAACCACCATCCAGGCCGACATACAGGCCACCACCATCCAGACCCCCACCAACGCAACCACCATCCAGGCCAACATACAGGCCACCACCATCCAGACCCCCACCAACGCAACCACCATCCAGGCCGACATACAGGCCACCACCATCCAGACCCCCATCAACGCAGCGACCATCCAGGCCAGCATACAGGCCACCATCGACACCGCCTCCATTTGCATGGCCTACGCGGCGTACAAGCAGACCTTGGATTACTACTGCTCGACATCGGTTTTATCCTGGAGGATGATTACCTGGGCCATATCTGATATTCACCTAATTCTCTTGAGTTGTAACATCCCAAAGTATGTATTACATGAACATGAATATGACACATATTATATTCCTCGTAACCTTAACACGATTGGTGGCCATAGACTACCAATATGGTTCTAACAGTCGATTACCTGGTCTCCTTCGAATGTAGACCATGGTTGATCACTTCTCTGGTTGACCTTCAGCAATATAGATATTGCTGAAGGTCAACCAGAGAAGTGATCAACCAACTAGATCTAGTTTCTGTAATTCAGTATTTTCCGCGATATGTTTTAGTTCAAGATGAAGAAGTCTAGAGAATGGTTCTTCTGCGACTTCTCATGTAGTCGCAATTTCCTATTATTTTTTGGGCCAATAATATTGCTTCAAGAAGTGTCGGTTATATAAGAGACTTAACGCAATGCAATTATTCTCATCCTGAAAACACATTTTGGTTTATTATTTTCAATAACAAGCCTTTGGAATCGAGCAAGAAAAACAAATTTTAACCCCCCCCCCCCCTTCAAAATTTGATGTTTTACGTACTTTTCCGTCCGTCCGCCGCACAGAGGGGCAAAATGGCCAAAAAGTGGAAAAAAATCATCATCTTTTGAACGAATTACTATATCATCTTGGGAATGATTTCATTCGATTCCGAATACAAAAATACATTAGAAATATATGTTTTCTGACGTTTAAATTTAATATTTTAGTTCTAAATCTTGAATTTTGGAAAAAATAATGTTACTCAAAGTGGAAAAGCATGTGAAAAATACAGAAAAGCGGTTTTACAGGCGATGGGTGTGTGTTATTTGGTTCTTTTCTTCGTTTTAGAGGTTATAGGATACGATAGTGATGATGGAATTGAGGTTTCTTTAGATATGTATGTAAATATTTATATATGTAAATATATATTTACATATTTAATTTGGACAACATTTTGAGTCATGAACACCTCTGAAAATTGGATAGTAAGCGATCGAATATTGGAACGAATCCAAATCAAACGTTTGCTAAATCCGAATAAGAGATTTTCAACGATGACATGTTCTCGGTAGGTATGTCACGACAGTACGAACTGACAATCCGAAGACCCCCAGGTTTTGTTCAAACAGAACCTTGTTGACTCTTAGCGGAAATATTTTACGAAAACGTCCTACTTACATCATTTTGTTTTCCAATAAAAAATAAAACAAAAAATGTCTGCCAAATGGGTGTGGCACATAGCTTCCCAGTATCCGTAACCCGATTGTATAGATGATCCGACCATTGTAGCCCCAACTTGACTCCGTTACTCTGTGATTGTAGCTAACAGCCCACATAGGGGACATTCTACATGTCAACATTCACAATCCCTGGAAATTTCATCGAATTCCAGAGAAAAATGTAGAAGTTACCGCCCTTAGAAGGGTTTCACTCTGAAGCTGCTGTGACGGCAGAGACGGCGTTCTTGGTGCACCTTTAATCACATTTTAACCCACTACATCTAAATTCGGTGAAATACGGCTATGAAATTTCTACAGCTTCTTGATAATGGTCAAAACTTCAAGAAAAAAAATGAGCCAAACCGAAGGAAGGCAAAGCTCGGTTTTTCCATTACTCTCAAGCAGTATTTCGCTATAAAAACCCAAATCTGGAGCTAATGTTCAAGCTAAAATGTTATGAAAAAATAATTAGTATTTTATTTAGGGATAAAATGTTTATATCCAATATTTTATGATTTTATTTCAATTTTTTGAAACACATAGAAGTTGTTAGGAAATTTTCAAATTCCACTCTCAAAGTGCTTAAAATCTTGAAATATCAGATTTGAGCCCCCATTTAGCAGTGAAAACAATTTTTAAACATTGAAGGTCCTTCACACCCTGATTCTACAGGTAATAGACTTTGAGAAAACCACATTACATTTCTTTTTTAGTCACTTTGCAAAAATGGAGTTTTTTCCACTCCCGCGGCGCACAGTGTGGCCAAATGGCCAAAAAGCGGAAAAAAGTTATTATCTTTTGAACGAATTACTATATCGTCTTGGGAATGGTTTCATTCGATTCCGAATACGAAAATACATTAGAAAAATATGTTTTCTGACGTTTAAATTTATTATTTTAGTACTAAATCTTGAATTTTGAAAAAAAATAATGTTACTCAAACTGGAAAAGCGTGTGAAAAAACAGAAAAGCGGTTTTACAGGCGATGGTTGTGTGTTATTTTGTTCTTTTCTTCGTTTCAGAGGATATAGGATACGATAAAGATGATTGAATTGAGGTTTCTTTACATATGTATGTAAATATATATATATGTAAATATATATTTGTCGAAGCATCATCAGGGCCGGACATTCTAATCACAGGAAACACTCTTTTAAAAGAACCTTTTATTAATGAACGAAATTAACTCTTTTTTACAGAATAATTACTTGCAAAATCGTCAGCTAAAAGCACATTTGAGTCAAGTCCTCCTTTTTTAACATAAAACAAGAGAGATCAGTCCGACGTTCTTCTTCTTCCTTCTTCTCCTTCCACTGTCGGACACAAACATGGAAGTAGGTTTTGTTTAAATAATTTGGTGCATCGTGGCATCCATGTAGAAGGTGAAGTCTTTCCCTGATAAGGATCCATGCAGAGTCATTCCCCGATACGGCCATCTTGATTAGCACCCGTCCCGGGTGTGTTACCTGTAAAAGTACAAGGCAAGCACAGTATACTCCGTACACTCGGCCTACCCTGACCCATTAATGGGCTCAAAATGTATTTGCAGATTAAACGTTACTAAAGTACCAACTTATTTCAAATATTAGAAATTCACATGACTAAAAAAAAAAAACGCTGCAAATCATTGCTCAAAGGTTTATTATTTTCTGTACAGATCACCCTTCTGTATAGATCACTGGTTCTCCATCAATAGCACCTACCACCACCTTCTCCCTTGACCCTCCCTCTAAAATTTCAGCTTCCTGCGTTCAACAGGAGAGAAAATGGCCTTGGAGCTCACTCAGCTGATCAGTGACCACTCATGCGCCTTCAGCATTCTCCCTTGACCTGCCCTCTCAAATTTCAGGTTCCTGCGATCAACAGGAGAGGAAATGACCTTGGAGCTCACTCAGCTGATCAGTGACCACTCAGGCGCCTTCAGCATTCTCCCTTGACCTTCCCTCTCAAATTTCAGGTTCCTGCGTTCAACAGGAGAGGAAATGACCTTGGAGCTCACTCAGCTGATCAGTGACCACTCAGGCGCCTTCAGCATTCTCCCTTGACCTTCCCTCTCAAATTTCAGGTTCCTGCGTTCAACAGGAGAGGAAATGGCCTTGGAGCTCACTCAGCTGATTAGTGACTACTCAGGCACCTTCAGCATTCTCCATTGACCCACCCTCTAAAATTTCAGCTTCCTGCGTTCAACAGGAGAGGAAATGGCCTTGGAGCTCACTCAGCTGATCAGTGACCACTCAGGCGCCTTCAGCATTCTCTATTTACCCGCCCTCTCAAATTTCAGGTTCCTGCGTTCAACAGGAGAGAAAATGGCCTTGGAGCTCACTCAGCTGATCAGTGACCACTCAGGCGCCTTCAGCATTCTCAATTGACCCGCCCTCTCAAATTTCAGGTTCCTGCGTTCAACAGGAGAGGAAATGGCCTTGGAGCTCACTCAGCTGATCAGTGACCACTCAGGCGCCTTCAGTATTCTCCATTGACTTTTGATTATGGAAATTTGATTACTGGTTACGCAGAAGGCAAAACTGTATACAAATCGAAGAAATGAACAGCGATCGCATTTTAGTCAGAAAAAATTTCAACGGAGATTAGACCTCTTTTGCGATTCACACTCATGATTCTGTTTTATCGAAGGAAAACCTTCAAGTACTCGTAGGGACCGAACGGTTTGCCCTACAGAGCTCCGGGGGGTCTCAAAAATTTTTAAAAATTCAGTACTATTTAAAATTAGTGAAAAAACGATACCTTTATTTCGAGAGTTTTCGAGCTAGGGCACTCTTGAAAATTTCAACCCTTAATTTCCACCCCTTAGAAGTGACCTACATCAACCAAAAGCTTCGCGGCACAACTAGACCCCAAATGGAGCCCATATACCAAATTTCATCGAAATCGGTCCATGGTAACTAAGAAAAGTGCCGCGTACGGCGTACGGCGTACGGCGTACGGTGTACGGCGTACGGCGTACGGCGGACGGACGGAAATTTTTTTATTCGATTTTCGTATTCTACGTACCTTGAAACGTAAACATCAAATTTTGAGGGGGGGGTTAAAATTTTTTTTTTCTTGCTCGATTCCAAAGGCTTATTATTGAAAATAATAAACCAAAAACACTGAATGTTTACTATTTGTTAGGGTTTTAAGTATTGTAATACCTTATGAGGCTTTACCGAGCCCAAGACATTCATTTGTTATCTTGGGGTTCAACATACGGCTAGCCTGCATTCATTTCTGGATGTCACGCAAGGCTTCACTGAGCCCAAGACATCTGTCATCTTGAGGTTCAACATACAGCTAGCCTGCTTTTGTTATACAAGGCTTCACCGAGCCCGAGACATTAATTCGTTATCTCGAGGTTCAACATACGGCTAGCCTGCATTAATTTCAGGATGTTATGCAAGGCTTCACTGAGCCCAAGACATCTGCTGTCTTGAGGTTCAACATACAGCTAGCCTGCTTTTGTTCTATGAGACTTTACCGAGCCCGAGATGTCTGTCATCTCGAGGTTCAACATTCGGCTGGTCTCTGTTTAGTTCTACATGTTACGCAAGGCTTCACTGAGCCCAAGACATCTGTAATCTTGAGGTTCAACATACAGCTAGCCTGCTTTTGTTTTACAAGGCTTCACTGAGCCCAAGACTTCTATCATCTTGGGGTTCAACATACAGCTAGCCTGTTTCAATTTCTGGGTGTTACGCAAGGCTTCACTGAGCCCAAGACATCTGGCATCTTGAGGTTCAACATACAGCTAGCCTGGCTTCTGTTCTATGAGGCTTCACCGAGCCCGAGATGTCTGTCATCTCGAGGTTCAACATACGGTTAGCCTCGCTTAGTTCTAATCTTTTTTTTTTTTTTTAATGAGATTTATTCTAAGATTAAAGGTTTAGTGATCTCGAAGTAGAAGGCTGTTGATCTTCCTCATCCAGTGAAGATTCGTCACTATCAACATTCATATGCACAAGCTGTGTCGGCATTTTTCTTAGCCTATCATGGGCATATTTATAGGTGCGGTTAGAATTCAGTGATTTAAGCAAGTATCTGTCATTGTCTAGCAACTCAATGATTTTATAAGGGCCCTTGAATTTTGGGGCCAGTTTAGTTTGGTTTCGCTCGTCATTTTCTATAAGAGCAAAATCACCAACTGAAAACTTACGAATTTTTGCTTTATTAGAATCGAATCTCTTTTTGTCATAATGTGAGCTTTTATTGATATTTTCTATAGCCAGATCTCGGATTTCATTTACATCTACAGTATTATCTTTTTCTTTATCAGAATAAGTAACAAGACTTAAGGGCTTAGCTATTTTACCAAACATGAGCTCAATAGGAGTAGCTTTTGTCACTCTGTTAATAGTACAGTTCATAGCAAGCTGCACATCTTCAAGTGCATCTTGCCAGGAACAATCTTGTTTCACTTCTACAGCAGTAAGCATACCTTTCAGTGTACTCATTACTCGTTCAACCTGACCATTACCTCTACTTGATCCAGTAGCTATAAGATGAAGTTGTATTTTATAAGATTCGCAAAAATCCCTGAACTCTTTGCTTGCATAACAACGACCTTGGTCTACTACTATGCGAGATGGGGCCCCAAACAGAGCTACACTAGATTTCAACGCTTTAATGCAGTTGTTGGTATCGATATGGAAAGTGTGTTGAAGTAGAACGTATTTAGTGAATGAATCAATAGTTACAATTACATATTCTTTAGTGTCATTTTTCCCACTTAATTTCCCGGTAATATCCATATGAATGGTGTGCCATGGGGTAGTGACTTTTGGTATTGGGTGGAGTTCTGCCTGAATTTTTCCACTTTTAGGTTTTGATACTTTACAAGTGATACAATTATCAACGAACTTCCGGACAAATTTTGACATATGTTCGAACCAATAATAATCATAAACCTTTTCAAGTGTCTTCTCCCATCCCAAATGCATAATCGATTCGTGTATATTATTTATCACAGACCATCTAAGGGCCTTTGGGATAATGGGAAGACATCTATTTCTATTATTTTTTTGAATTTTACGATGTAGCACACCAGATCGAATCTCATAGGTCTTATGAACCTGTTCATCAATTTCACTATTATTTAGTTTTACAAGTAACTCTACCAACTCCTCATCTCGTTGCTGTTCTACTTGTAACCAGTTACTAGGAAGTTCATTGAAATCAACCTGCTTGTGCTCAAATTTTTTCAAGGAGTTTTCCGCCGCCTGCTCTATAGGGGTATTATCAGATAGCACTGGTAAGGGATTCCTAGACAAGAAGTCTACATGACTCATATTTTTACCTTGCCTGTAGATAATATTAAAATCATAGGCTTGAAGAAAAGCCCACCACCTGTGGACTCTGGGAGATAAGTCGCTTTTACTGTGTGATGCTTTTACTGAATTGCAATCTGTGACAACAGTGAATTTTCTACCCTGTAAATATTGCTGAAAATGTTTAATGGAGTTCACTACAGCCAGAGTCTCCAATTCATAGGAATGATATTTTGATTCAGGTGGGGTAGTGCGCTTACTGAAGTAAGCAACTACATGGGGCCTATTTTCTATTTTATGCAAAAGGATTCCACCATAGCCTTCAGAGCTGGCATCAGTATGCAGTTCAATGGGATGTTGAGGGTCAAATATCATGAGCACTGGCTCGCTAGTTAACTTTTGAACAATTGCATTCCTAATTTGATCATGCTCAGGGAGCCATTCAATTTTACCCTTATTTGACCCAGTTAGTTTGAATAGTGGAGCCATGATTTCAGAGAACTTTGGTATGAACTGTCGAAAGTATGAAGCTAATCCAATGAACTGCCTGAGATGAGTCACTGTAGAGGGTGGAGGCAATAAGGTTAGAGCCTCTATTTTACGAGCGTTTGGACGTACCTCTCCAGCACAAATCTCATAACCTAGGAATTCAATTCGGTCCATGATGAAGGAACATTTTGATAGTTTCAAAGAGAAACCTGCGTCTGTTAGTATAGTAAGCACAGTGTGCAACCTCTCCAACGCTTCTTCTACAGTTTTTGAAATTATTGTTAAATCATCCATATAAGACACCACATAAGTAAAGGCTAGATCACCCAGTGCCTTCAAAATTGCTCTTTGGTAGACAGAAGGTCCATTACGTAGACCAAAAGGGACTACAACATACTCCCATTGTCCAAATGGGGTCACAAATGCGGATCGCTCAACAGAATCTGGATGGATGGGGATTTGGTTGAACCCACTGGCCATATCTAGGCATGTGAAATAGTGTGCCCCTCCTAGCCTAGCAATTTGATCTGAGATTAGTGGTAAAGGAAATCTATCTGGAACTGTGTTAAGGTTAAGTTCGCGATAATCCACCACCATTCTATCGGAACCGTCTTTCTTTTTAACCAGTAACACAGGGCTTGCAAATGGGGAGCAACTAGGTCTAATGATGTTAGCGGATTCCAGTTCATCTATGATTTTACGAACTTTTTCGCTGTCAATGGGTCCCAAACGGTAAGGCCTTCTCTGCACTGTTCGTGCGGGATCGATCAGGCGAATTTCCATCTCACCAGTAGTGACCCTAGTTGTGGGTAGACCATTGGTGAATGAAGGCGCAAACTGATTCAAAATATGAAGAAGTTGAGGTTTTAGGTGATCTGGTATGTCAGTTTTAATATCTTGAAAAGAAGTGGCGCATTCAAGAACCACTTTTGGTTCTGCAGGTCTCACCAAGGCACACCTGTTAGAATTTAAATTCATACTGTAGCCCTTGGCCAGGATCTCTCTACCTATCATTATGTCACTTCTAAGAAACTTCTGAGGTAGAACATGAAAAAGAATGTCAAGTTCAATGTCATCAATGCATACTGTGGAAAGAACCTGCATGTTGCTCTCAACTTTAGAATTACCTATACCTGTCATTAGAACACAGTTATTGAAATGTTTCCCAAAAAAAAAAGTTAGCAACATTATCCTTCATAAGTGAACATTCAGAACCTGAATCGAACGTGTATGTAAATAACTCACCCTTGTGTGACAGCGTCCCTGTAGGGTTGACCTCGCAAAAATCAACACGCCGTTCTGTGGCACCAACAACTTCCTTCTTGCAATGAATGGCAATATGTCCATCTGCCCCACATTTGAAGCAAACAGGCCTCTTGATATTGGAGTTGGAGGGACGATTCTGCGGTGGGTTTGGAGTTCCTTCAGTGGACTTGTTCTTCTTGAAGAAACAATCTTCCGATTTGTGGTTGATCCTGCTGCACCAAACACATTTTGGCAAGAGGTTCCCTGCAGCTGAAATTCGGGGTCGTTTGGAGTCCATGGGATGGACGCTATTAGCCGGGCGCTTTTTGTACGACATTGCCTTCAACTCTTTAAGAAGCCCATCTCTAGAGGAAATGTCAGCTGTAAAGGCCATTCGTTGGATCCTTCCATCAAATTGTGCCATGTGAGCGGTTACAGTTGCTAATGCAATCTGCTCTGTCGTGAAATTCTTCCAACTAGTCATTAAAGAGCTAAGAACCTTTCCAGCATAGGCAGAATAGCACTCGCCCTCCTTGGGTTTACTGTTCAAAATGTTCATTAGCGTTGCAGCTGGGGGGTCTGTACAATCGTACTGAGCAAGAAACTGAGATTTGAACTGATCCCAGGACATATTTGGAAATGTAATTTGTGACAGCCAACAAGATGCGCTACCTTTGAGACACCGGCTAAGCGCTAACACGAGCTTGGCTCCATCAAGAGGATTTTCAGCCATGCATAGGTCCACTGTTGAGCACCAAGCTTTGGGATCACAATAGTGTTCATCAGGATTAAATTCGGGCAAAACTACAGTTTTCTGTTGAGGCTGCAACATCGCCATCATGAATTGCTGCATCTGGTTGTTCTGAGTTTGAATCATCTCGCGCCAAAAGTCCATTGGGGGTACCGTTGGTGGGCGATCTTGAATCTTCTTTTCAGATCCCACTTCTGATGTCGAAGCATCATCAGGACCGGACATTCTAATCACAGGAAACACTCTTTTAAAAGAACCTTTTATTAATGAACGAAATTAACTCTTTTTTACAGAATAATTACTTGCAAAATCGTCAGCTAAAAGCACATTTGAGTCAAGTCCTCCTTTTTTAACATAAAACAAGAGAGATCAGTCCGACGTTCTTCTTCTTCCTTCTTCTCCTTCCACTGTCGGACACAAACATGGAAGTAGGTTTTGTTTAAATAATTTGGTGCATCGTGGCATCCATGTAGAAGGTGAAGTCTTTCCCTGATAAGGATCCATGCAGAGTCATTCCCCGATATATTTATATGTTTTATTTTGACAAAATTTTGAGTGATAAAAACCTCTGAAAATTGGATAGTAAGCGATCGAATATTGGAACGAATCCAAATTAAGTAAACGTTTGCTAAATCCGAATAAGAGATTTTCAACGACGACAAGTTCGGGGTGTGTCACGACTGTCCACATTACTGCGAATGACAATCCGAAGACCTGGTTTGTTCAAACAGAACCCTGTTGACTCTTAGCAGAAATATTTTACGAAAACGTCGTTATTTACATAATTTTGTTTTCCAATAAAAAATAAAACAAAAAATGTCTGCCAAATGTGTGTGGCACATAGCTTCCCAGTATCCATAACCCAATTGTATAGATGATCCGACCATTGTAGCCTCAACTTGACTCCGTTACTCTGTGATTGTAGCTAACAGCCCACATAGGGGACATTCTACATGTCAACATTCACAATCCCTGGAAATTTCATCGAATTCCAGAGAAAAATGTAGAAGTTACCGCCCTTAGAAGGGTTGCACTCTGAAGCTGCTGTGACGGCAGAGACGGCGTTCTTGGTGCACCTTTAATCACATTTTAACCCACTACATCTAAATTCGGTGAAATACGGCTATGAAATTTCTACAGCTTCTTGATAATGGTCAAAACTTCAAGAAAAAAAATGAGCCAAACCGAAGGAAGGCGAAGCTCGGTTTTTCCATTACTCTCAAGCAGTATTTCGCTATAAAAACCCAAATCTGGAGCTAATGTTCAAGCTAAAATGTTATGAAAAAATAATTTGTATTTTATTTAGGGATAAAATGTATATATCCAATATTGTATGATTTTATTTCAATTTTTTGAAACGCATAGAAGGTGTTAGGAAATTTTCAAATTCCACTCTCAAAGTGCTTAAAAATCCTCTTGAAATATCAGGTTTGAGCCCCCATTTAGCAGTGAAAACAATTTTTAAACATTGAAGGTCCTTCACACCCTAATTCTACGGGTAGGGTGACTCGCCCAGTGAATGAACACCCCCCAGTGAAGGAACAGTACGAGGTTATTTGGGAATAATAAGGCTTGTGATGCACCCTGGTGATAACGGTGTTTTAACATGTTTAATGTTTTAGGGCTGGGGGTCGTTCTGTGAATTCCGACACGCAAATCTGCAACGTTTTTTTTTCTTAGTTACCACGGACCGATTTCTTAGTTACCACGTTATATCGGCTCCATTTGGGGTCTAGTTGTACCAAGATGGTCACTGATCAGCTGAGTGAGCTCCAAGGCCATTTTCTCTCCTGTTGAACGCAGGAAGCTGAAATTTGAGAAGCAGGATCAATGGAGAATGCTGAAGGCGCCTGAGTGGTCACTGATCAGCTGAGTGATCGGCAATCTAATTTCTCCCTTGCGAGGGAAAAACATTAAACATGATTTAATGTTTTTCCCTCGCAAGGGAGAAATTGAACAGTTCAAATTTGAAAGGCTTCCAGGAAAGGTCAATTTTTCATTAGTTCCATCAACATATCATAGATAGCAGGGTGAAGCAGTAGATAAAAAAAAGTCTGCCACCTTCTTCGGTTTTGATGTTATCAGCAGGTCTGTCTCCAAGAACGTCTCTGGGGGTAAGAAATGGAGTTGGCCATTAAGTGGGGATTAGTGTTTAGAGGAAAGTAAAATGCTAAATCAGTCAATGTCATGCTTTATTATTGTAGCTGATATGTTTTTCTAGAGAGAACTAATTAGGTAGAAGGGAATTTTTTTGATTATGATATGTTTTGTTGGGTGTTCATACAGTGGGAGCTAAAATATGACCTCCAACCAGTAAATGACCGACAGTAAAATGACTGTTCATTCACTGGCTGGAGGGTTATTTCACGGTTTTAAATCGAATGGAGGCTTCCCAAGTGAAGAAACAACTAAACTGCTGATTTTTTGCCTCAACTTGTTTAAATAACTATCCTATCCAGTGAATGAACTATATGAACTATAATGTTCATTCACTGGAATTTCAGGGTTCATTCACTAGGAAATAGTGTTCATTCATGGGATGAAATACATTAACGCCTTTATTGTGGAAAATTAGCTATAAAAATCAACTTTTCTCGTCTTCTCCCATGCTATTCTTGTTCCTTACATAATTTTAAACAACATCAGACAAATTCAAGTAGTGTAGTACTGCAACTGTAAGAACTATAGACATTAAAGTTCGTCGCTAGTGTGCTAAGAGCTTAAGTGTTCATTCATTGGGCGAGTCACCCTAATAGACTTTGAGAAAACCACATTACATTTCTTTTTTAGTCACTTTGCAAAAATGGAGTTTTTTCCACTCCCGCCCCACTGTGCGCCGCACAGTGGGGCCGGAGTGGAAAAAACTCCATTTTTGCAAAGTGACTAAAAAAGAAATGTAATGTGGTTTTCTCGAAGTCTATTACCTGTAGAATTAGGGTGTGAAGGACCTTCAATGTTTAAAAATTGTTTTCACTGCTAAATGGGGGCTCAAACCTGATATTTCGAGATTTTAAGCACTTTGAGAGTGGAATTTGAAAATTTCCTAACACGTTCTATGTGTTTCAAAAAATTAAAATAAAATTATATAATGTTGGATATATATATGTAGTATCTCTAAAAAATATTAATTTTTTTTTCATAACATTTTAGCTTGAGCATTAGCTCCAGATTTGGGTTTTTATAGCGAAATACAACTTTAGAGGAGTGGAAAAACCGAGCTTCGCCTTCCTTCGGTTTGGCTTATTTTTTTTCTTAAAGTTCTGACCATTGTCAAGAAGCTGTAAAAATTTCATAGCCGTATTTCACCGAATCTAGATGTAGTGGGTTAAAATGTGATTAAAGGTACACCAAGAACGCCGTCTCTGCTGTCACCGCAGCTTCAGAGTAAAACACATCAAAAGGTTTTAACTTCTACATTTTCCTCTCGAAATCGATAAAATTTCCTGGGATTGTGAATGTTGACATGTAGAAGGTCCACTATGTGGGCTGTTAGCTACAATCACAGAGTAACGGAGTCAAGTTAAGGCTACATTGGTCGGATCATCTATACAATCGGGTTATAGATAGGTACTGGGAAGCTATGTGCCACACCCATTTGGCAGACATTTTTTGTTTTATTTTTTATTGGAAAACAGAATGATGTAAATAGCGACGTTTTCGTAAAATATTTCTGCTAAGAGTCAACAAGGTTCTGTTTGAACAAACCAGGTTCTTTGGATTGTCATTTGCAGTAGTGTGGTCAGTTTGTACTGTCGTCACATACCGAGAACATGTCATCGTTGATAATCTCTTATTCGGATTTGGCAAACGTTTAATTTGGATTCGTTCCATATTCGATCGCTTACTATCCAATTTTCAGAGGTTTTTATCACTCAAAATTTTGTTAAAATTAAATATATAAATATATATTTACACATATATATTTACATACATATATTTACATAAGTATATAAAGAAACTTCAATTCAATCATCTTTTTCGTATCCTATAACCTCTAAAACGAAGAAAAAAACAAAATAACACACACCCATCGCCTGTAAAATCGTTTTTCTGTTTTTTCGCACGCTTTTCCACTTTGAGTAACATTATTTTTTTCAAAATTCATGATTTAGTACTAAAATAATAAACTCAAATGTCAGAAAACATATTTTTCTAATGTATTTTCGTATTCGGAATCGAATGAAACCATTCCCAAGACGATACAGTAATTCGTTCAAAAGATAATGACTTTTTTCCGCTTTTCGGCCATTTGGCCCCACTGTGCGCCGTACGCCTACTTTCCTTAGCAACACTGGACCGATTTGGTTCAAATTTGGTATATGGGCTCCATTTGGGGTCTAGTTGTGCCGCGAAGCTTTTGGTTGATGCCAGTCACTTCTAAGGGGTGAAAATTGAGGGTTGAAATGTTCAAGAGTGCCCTAGCTCGAAAACTCTCGAAATAAATGTATCGTTTTTTTACCAATTTTAAATAGCATTGAATTTTTAAAATTTTTTGAGACCACCCGGAGCTCTGTAGGACAAACCGTTTGATCCCTACGAGGGTCGGACTTACGATAAACCAGAAACTGGAATGTGAGTCGCAAAACAGGCCTAATCTCCGTTCAAATTTTAGTTGACCAAAGTACGATCGTTGTTCGTTTTTTCGAGTTGTACTCAGTTTTGCGTCCTTAGCAACCAGTATTCAAATTTCCTGATGGAGGCACCCACAACTCCCTATTTCTTTCCATTGAATGTGAAGCGTTCATTTCTTCCAAATAAACTCGATTGTGAAGGTGGGTAGGTACAGAACTCACTCGCATGTTTGGTGACAATGGCAAAGCTGTGTTCTATGCAGACGAGTGATCTAAAGAGAAAAATAATATACCTTTATGAAATAATTCGCAGCGTTTTTTTAGCATTGAAAAGTGAAAACAATGCTTCCGTAATCTTGGCAGACCCGGAAGCAAAAAGTTAGCATCTGCTTGCCCCATCTGTCTCGACTCGTCGGGCGTGACAAGGCAAAAACTCTCTTCTTTTGATTTTTGACGACTATTCTTCTAATTAGTTAACCGTACTGTGCGCGCGGTTTATGATTTTCTAAAAACTCTCTAGTCACGGATTGAATCAAAACAAGCAGGTATTGGTAAAGCTAAGAAAAGTCTTTGCCATTTAAGGATGGAACGAATCCATTCACTTTCAGTTGTTCGGCATGATGCTGTGGGGCATCGTTTCGGCTCTTCTAGTGGGGTCAGCTTTTGTTGACTCCATCGTACTCGAACAGGATGATTTCAATCCACACACTGTTCAAAAGACGTTTGAAGCTCCTTACGAAGGTTTGTAATGTTATTATTTCAACATGGCAGCTGCATGAGTATGATGTACATTGGGCGTTTAAAAAACATCGTCGTTATGATCTATTACTTCAGTGTTGATCAATGCAAGTTTAAACGAAGTTTGATGAGCAAAAACCAATAAAGTAGTAATGTTGCATTAGTAAAATAGTCGTTAAGAGAGCATACTGTTTTTTCCAATTCCAATTTGATTTTTTCTGATTTATTATTTTCAATAATGAACCCTTGGAATTGATCAAGAATAGGTACTAAACAAATACGAAAAATCGTCTACTTTTGGCCAGGTATGGTAACTTCGGTAATTTCATATTTTCGCAGGTTTTTGAGCCACCACCCGGCCAGCTGTTGGAGACATTTACCTACTAACCTGGATGGTTTCGGATTGCCAGATTATCTAGGAACATCTCGTGCTCTTTTGTTTTGGTATCAAGAGAGTCGGCCCATTCAAAAGGAAATGTCAGATAAATTATTGATTTTTCCGTTTTTTTTACATCCAGAGGATAAAAAACCTATTGTACAAAAATTGCAAGTAACTTTCGAAACTAGCTGGTGGTGAGGATTTGCTCCGTCAACTGTCTGGATGAGTTTCTGCAAGTTTCGTTCTTTGATGGTCTTGAGTGTTTGTTCAGTGCTCCTAATAACTTATCTCACTTTTGCAAGGAAACTACAGCCATGGAGAATGCCACCCAATATTTCTCATTTTCAAAGTTTATTTCGAAGTTTCAAAATTTTTTAAAATCAAAATTTGTGGTCTGTAAGTAAAGAAAAGTAAAATTAAAGTAAATAATATGGTAGGCAATAATATTAAAGCTATAAGGTAAAAGTATAAGTAAATAGCTTCATTTTCTTTGACATTCCGCTAATAAGGCTGTATGCTATTGTACAGTTTCCACAGGGTACATTTTGAAGATGTAAGGAGTCCATATTCATGTTCTACACGTCTCCAAGAGCTCATAGAGTACATATTTATTATGTACATAATGTGTACATATTATTTACATAATAGTATCAATCGAAACGATATATCGCTTCTAATATCCTTCATAATAATTAATAATGTGAAAAGAGGTATTAGTAAGTAGTTATATAACTAAAGATAGATACAAACGTACCTGTCCATGTACGTGGATATACACTAAGCACCGAGAAAAAATTTATACATTTGAATCTCAAGTCTCCAGGACAAATGGTTACAATGTTATGAGGAAACCGAAGAAAAAGAAAAAAAAAAACATGACCACGAAGCAAAGAAAGAAGAAAAATGTGAACTTATTAAAAAAACGCTTGCATACGAGTCTGCAACACATTGAAACATTTTCATGCCCCCCTGGTAATATCAAACTGTAAAGTACCTACCTACCTAACAACTTCACTTCTGATGGTCATAATCATCATTGTGGCGACTTGGGACAAATATCGTTGCAACAAATATCGTTGCATCAAATATCGTTGCATCAAATTTCGTGACGATTTTTTTTTTTATGTGCCATATGAAAGACATGAAAATGTCAAAAACACCTAACCGAAAAAACCTCAAAATTTGATGGTTTACGTATCAAGGAATGAAGACTCCTTCATGGAGAAAATTAAATACAATAATTTCCGTCCGTCCATCGTAAATTGCACTTTCCTTAGTTACCATGGACTGATTTTGATGAAATGGCTTCGTTTGAGGTATAGTTGTACCGCAAAGAAATTCCTTTGGAATTGTTTTTCCTTGGATTCAATATAATTTTGAATCTTTAGAATCGAATGAGACCAACCAGTTGGACCAACGTTGGCTCCCTTCGAGGACGTATGAGTTGGACTTATATCAGGCAAGTCACACGTGTGTGAATCGCGAATGTCTGTTCACCGACGGAAATAAGCCAGAGCTTGTTTCAAATTTGAGTTGATCAAATGCGATCATTGATCGTTTCTTGGAATAAAGTTTTGTGCCACTCAGTTGTTCTTCCTTTTTTTTATAACTTTATTATTTTCAAAAATATTTCAGTTTTGCTAGTTTTCATTTACAGTAGAGTGTTTCTGACGTACCATTCTGCTTCTGTTATAAGGCGGAGTACACGATTTTGTGTTACTTGAATCTTGTTGATATGGCTTTTGGCTGCTGATCCCCATACTTCGCACGCGTAGAGCCAAATCGGTCTGATTAGTGTTAGGTATAAAAGCCTTTTTGTCACCAGTGAGAGTCCTGACCGTTTATCTAGTAGGTGCTTGAGTTGCCTTGTTCTAACCCGAATTTTGCCGACCAAGTATTTGATATGGACCTCCTATGTCAGCTTTGGGTCTAGATGGGCTCCCAGATATCTGGTTGATGATTAGAACGGAATTTGGGTTCCTCGGAAAGTAAGATTTTCTGGAGGTCGTTCACGGCGGAGGGTAAAGAGGATGGCTGCTGATTTTTTAGGGTTTATAGAGATGCGCCAATCATCACACCAATCTGCGATCCTATCAAGGTATGTTTGCATCTCGCTTCTAACGACATTGCTTGCTGCTCCTACGTTCAAAATTGCTCTATCATCAGCGAAGTCTGCTGTGACAAACCCATTTACCTGAGGTGAATCGTGCACGTAGATCAAGTAGAGGAAAGGCCCCCAGACACTACCCTGCGGGACTCCTGCGCGAATGCTTTTTGAGGCTGACATGGCTGTTTCATGTTTTATACTGTACGTGCAGTTTCGAAGGTAGGATAGTACTAGCCGGTAATGGGTGTCAGGCAGGTAGCTTTTAATTTTGGCTAGGAGTCCATCGTGGAGAACTTTATCGAACGCTTTTTCAGAATCCAGGTAGACACCCATACAGACTTGCTTCTTCTCGTATGTCTCCGATACTGCGTTTACGACTCTGTGAAGTTGCATCTGGCAGGAGTGTCCGTGACGAAATCCAAATTGTGAATCCGGAAGAAGAGGAGCCAGGCATTCCAGTAGGTGGGGGAGGAATAATCTTTCAAAGATTTTAGATAGAATGGTAACTAGGCTTATCGGACGATATGAATGCGGGTTCATTTGGTGTTTATTGGGGTTTTTAATCATGATGATATGAGCGTGTTTCCATTTGTTAGGATAGTGCGTAGTCCGAATTATTGCATTATAGATTTGGGTTAGCATAACTAAGCCTTTTCTAGGAAGTGCCTTCAGTAGATTTTGGGTGATAAGGTCCGGCCCGGGGGCTTTTTTTGTTGGAGATCTTTTGATAGCATTCATGACTTTTCCGGGAGTGAAAAACAGAAAAAATGGTTGAAGTTGTAGTGGCTGTTCTACTCTCTCAGTTATGAGTTCTGTCACTTCGGGTCGAACTTCAGGGTTGGGAGAAAATTGCTCATACAGCATTTCGCAGAAGATGTCTGCTTTTTCTTGAGGGGTCGAAAACCAACGTCCATTTTGTTTTAACGGAGGGCTGCCTGTGTATTCCTTTGTGAGGAACTTGGTTTTTCTCCAAAGTGATCCGTCAGTAGCATTTAGTGAAGCGATCTCAGTGTGTAGAGCAGATTGTCGTTCTTTTTCTAGTGCTTCTTTCAATAATCTGGTTGCTTTATTGTATGCAGTTTTGTCATGGGGATGTTTTGTTATTCTCCATCTCCTTTTGGCAGCTTTTTTGCATAATAACAAATTGGTAACAGTGGTGGATACAGAGTTTGAATATTGACGATTTCTGTTAGACTGCGGGGACGATGCGACGCTAGCAGCGATATGAGTAGCATTGGTGAATAGGGAGACCGCAATGTCTATGTCTTTCGCTGTTTTCAGAGGAAGGGACAGGTCTACATGTTCAGCCACTGCAGTTTTGTATTTGGTCCAGTCAAACGGATGGTTTACCAAACGAGTAGGTGAGCTAACAGTTTCTGGTTGAAGACCAATTTCTAAGAGTACAGGGTTATGATCTGAACTCATTTCATGGGGTGTAGAGACGTTTGAATGGAATCTTCCCACATTTTTTCCAATAAAGTAATCGAGGACATCCGGTAAGTTTCCATCTGCTGGGTAGTGCGTAGGTTCTAATGGTGCAAAGACATCAAGACCGTGCTGAATTACGGCATCTCGGAGGATTGATCCTCTGGGGTTCGCAGTATTTGAGTTGTGCTTGGCAATGAAGAAAATCAGTATTTGAGTGCTTCCTTGGCAATGAAGAAAAAATGTTGTTATGAAGGCACCCACAACTCTCTGATAAGGAAGTTATTCTCGGTGGCACTTTCTGGCAAACTTATTGTTGACCTTGAGCGATAATATTGTTGGTTTGTAAGTATTAATGCTGAAGGAAAAGCCGCGTTCTTTTCAAGCGTGAGATCTATGAAAAAAAAAAAAAAAATTAATAAATAAACAAACGTACTATTGTGTAATAATTAGCATCGTTTTGGTTTATTATTTTCAATAATGAAATTTGGAGGGGGTTCTGGTAGCCGTGATCGTTCGCCGACGCATTTCGGGGCCGAGATAAGAACCGATCTCTGCGGGAAAGATCGTGAGTTCGAGTCTCGGTCACCGGGCGTGTTTTCGGGCATTTGCGGCTCGCAGCCCAGGGCGGTGAGGCAATGGGAAGCCAAGAGCGAAATCCTAACCTCCCTCAAAATTTTACGTTTCAAGGTACGTAGAATCAGAAAATCTAATAAAAAAATGATTCGTCCGACTTTTCTTAGCAACCTTGGACTGATTTGGTTCAAATTTAGCATATGGGCTTTGTTTGATGTCAGTCACTTCTAAGGTGTGAAGGTAATTTATGAAGATAGATTGATAGATAAGTACGTTTATTTGGCGCAATTTTGTACACTTTTACAAGAAGAAAAATTCGTGATGCGATTTGCTCAGATTTCCTACCCGACGTTAAGCTTGGCCCGTGTTGTAGGGTAGGATCTTTACAAAATCGCTTCATATCGGCAAATAAATTGATATCTACTATACATTACATTAGTGAGTAAATTACTAAACAATACATGATTGGACAAAAAAAAGGACGCTATTTGATAATCTCTAATACATGCTAACTTACTTTAGTATTCTCTAACTTTAATAATCTCTAAACTTGAATAATCTCCTATACATATATGCTGTTTAACATCCTCTCGCATCTATAGCCCCCTTCTGTAACTAACCAACTTAACACTAGGTAGGTAGTAGGTACCTACGGTTGGTAGGTACGGTTTGTCAGGCTGCACTTAGCATGGTGCAACCGAGCAACACCATCTGCTCCTAAACCCAGTTCGCCTGCTGAGTTCGCTGCTGCATGAGTCAGTAGATCGTTAAGAATTCCGACAGTGCTCCGAAAGCACCATCTCATCCCAATGGGTAGATTGGGCTTCGGAGGGCATTGTGGCCTACGACTACCGACACTTTCACGCCAACCGCGTGGCAACTCTGCCAACTGCGGGGCGGTGTTCGAGAGGTAGTTGCGGGACAACCCTACCCCTTTGCCGGGCCTGTCGGAGTAGAAATGAACACCTGTATCATGTAGTGAAGCAGTGTCCTCGGACTCATGGGGGCCGCATTGTACGGCATGATGCGGTCACCAAGCAGATAGCAGGTGCTTTGTCGTCTAGCGGCTGGGATGTTGAGAGGGATGTTGAGGGAAGACAAAAAGTGACAATGACAAAGCTGTGATCTTTGCAGACGAGTGATCTATACAGGAAAATACCTAATAAACCTTTGTGAAATAATTTGCAGCGTTTTTATACTTGGGTTCTGGGTTTCGGAGCAATCTGAACGATTTTGGTGCCATGTTTGTCTTTCTATTTGAGGCCAACCTGCATAAATCAACTGCTTAGAACTATGATCTCTCATACCTAATGGGGTATTTCAGTCAATTAAAATGTTTCTTTTTTCAAAAGAGTATGGCTCAGGACTAACGGTAATCGGGTCTGTTCTTCGAGAAAATGTTTAGAAGAAATTAGGGAAGCTAAAAGTTGAAGATTTGAACGATGGCAGCAGCGTGTGATGTAGCAAGTTGTGTGACGTACTAAGTTGCTTGCCTCCAGGTGTTCAGGGGGGGCCCAACATTTTTTCAAACGTGTGATGTCTTTAATTGATTTTTCTACCACATGATATTGTAACATTGAGCAAAAAGTTGGAGTATCTAGGTTTTCATGGTGCTGAATCCAAATTTGAGGTCGAAATCCTGAATTTCCGACCCACCAAAATACCCCATTGTCCAAAATTGCCGAAATTTTCCAATCAAAAGGTGAATTCTGGGGTAATAGCGAAATGTTTTTGGGAAACGACATTGAAATAGTGTTTAGTCACGTTCCCTGCTCAGATGATACTGTTTTCTTTCTTATAGCTTGTTTGAATGCTGGAATTCCTGGGAGTCCACAATGCAAGTGCTTGGTGAAAGTATGCTTGGATGGCAGTCAGGAACTGGAAATGGTATGTGAAAGGCCACCAAAGCCACCACCATACTGGCCATCATCAACCCAGCCACCATACTGGCCGCCTTCAACGTTGCCACCATACTGGCCTCAATCGACGTTGCCACCATACTGGCCACCTTCAACATTGCCACCATACTGGCCATCATCGACGTCGCCACCATACTGGCCATCATCAACGTCTCCACCATACTGGCCTTCATCGACGTCGCCACCATACTGGCCTTCATCGACATCGCCACCATACTGGCCTTCATCGACATTGCCACCATACTGCCCGCCATTAACGTCGCCACCATACTGCCCGCGATCAACGTCGCCACCATACTGGCCATCAACAACGCCGCCACGACACTGGCCATCAACAACGCCACCACGACACTGGCCATCAACAACGCCGCCACGACACTGGCCATCAACAAGGCCGCCACGACACTGGCCATCAACAACGACACCACAATACTGGCCATCAACAACGCCGCCACGATACTGGCCATCAACAACGCCGCCATCATCCAGGACAACAACACACAGACCAACTTCAACACAATCACCATTCACATGGCCTACGCAGTATTCAACTACAAAGCGCACAAAAAAACCTTGGTTTACCACTCACCGCCGTTGGCATTCTGGCGGATGATTACCTGAGCCATAAAATCTGATATTAACCTAGCTGTCTTGACTCGCAACATCCCAATGTATCTATTATGACTTGTAACATCCCAATATATCTATTACATGCACATAAATATGAAATATCGTCCTCCTACTATTCATATTTCTCATATCCTTAACTCGATAGGTGGTTTTGAACTGAGGCACATCCCTTCGAATGCGTTATGGAACATGTTTGATAGAATGGTTCCCACGTACTATATTTTTTTATGTACTTACAAGGATAGCTGAACCCCCCAAAACAGGAACAAACCGGTTTCTGAGATATTATTGTTACTCGCGTTTTGGGTTTCAGAGCTATCTGAACAATGAGGAATTTCACCAAATTCTGTTTGCATTTTTCCTGAATAATTAATTGTGTGGTATAGTTGAAAATCGGGTTGATTTCGGAAAATAAGTCTCCTGTTATTTTTGGAAGACATTCAAAATTTATGATTTCAAAAAATAACTGGGAAAGCGGACTTTTGCAAGGTGAAGCGGAAACGCTCGCTGATTGGCTGTTCGGATAGCCGTCCCCTTCTATTGTTGCCCAATGGAACGACGAAATCGTATTATCTAAGAGGAAAGTTATCAAACAAAAACAGGGGAAACCTCATGTTATGTTTTTGCTAAGTCGGGTTTACTACGGTTGTGATTTGTGAAATTACTGACTTTTTGAGGTTTGAGATTTTGGTATAGGTTATTGAAAAGAAAAGATCGCTTGTGAGTTTGTAGGTTGGTATGTTTCTTTCCCACAGGAATCGTCCTTATATACAGTTCCCCTACTCCGGGGGTTCTAGTCCTCCTGGGGGAAGGACAGGCTGGCCGTTGTGTGTTTGGCCGTTGTGACCTGATTCCTTAGGAAAAGGGACCGTTAGTTTATTTGTAAAATACAACATTCCTTGGAGGCACGACACCTCATTTTCTCCATCTTGCTTTTTCTATTTTTGCTCTTCAGATTTTTCGATCTTTACTGGTTTTGTGAAATGTTGCCTCCGAGGACTATACAAAGGTTCGTTCGTAGTGCAGTTCTAGAACTTGTCCGGATCTGGAGGAGTTCTGAAAAATGGCCGCCCAGAATTTCGAACTGCTGTACCTAATCTGTTCTCGCGTAACCTTCTTCTTCACTGTGATAAAACGCTGCAAATTATTTCACAGTGGTTTACTATTTTTCTATAACAGATCACACGCCGAACGAAGACAGCTCCATTGTCAAGTTCATTTTGAAACAGAAAGGTCCTACCAGCAAAGCATTGTTATTTGGTTGTTGGTTGTTAGGGAAGCACAACTGAGTGACATGAATCTCTTTCCGAAGAAATAAACATCCTGATTTATATGAAGTTCAATCCTCCTCATAGGAACCAAACTGTTGATCCTACATAACTCAGGGTGGTCTCATTCCATTCTAAAAATTCAATTCTATTTTATACAAAACATTAAATATAATATATTAAATACCTAATAAATATACGATATTAAATATAAAATAAAATTGTGTGGAAGAAACATTATTAAATATGATTCAAATTCAATTCTATTTTATATTAAACAGGTACCTACTAAATAAATTAAAATTTTGCGAAAAAACAATACCTTTACATCGGTAGTTTTCAAACAACAAGGACAAATGGTACCTACCTAAGGACGGACGGAAAATTTTATTTTCGGACTATATACCTTGTAACGTAAACCATCGAATTTTGAAGGAGGGGTGTATTTTTTTCTTGTTCTATTCCAAAGGGGTTTTAAAAAAATATTAAACCAAAATCAATTCTGAGTCATTTGCTATGAATGAAACACCGAGGGAAAAATAACTGGCTCCTTATCGAAATTTACAATTAAAAAATGAAGTGACTACTTTTGTGGTTTTAATTCATTTTTGAGAAACTATGGAACAAGTTATTTATTTTGAATTCCGTTATTTATTCTAACTACTGTAGCTCTTTAACAGAGCTCAGGTTGATATCAAACTGTAGCAAATGTGATCTACATCAAAAAGTTACCAGTCATAAATTATTGAAATCATAATACTTGGTTCAAATAATATTATAGTTTAAAAAAAACCGACAAAAGTGCAACAATGAAAACTATAAAAATAACTAACTATAAAAATATATATGTTTGGTATAGATAATTTGATAGTTGTTCTTGCACGATGTTTCTATTTATATTTTATCGCTCTTGTTCTCTCGAGACCTCTTCGCCACCTTCAGTGACTGCGACCTATGGATCTTCCGAACACCTATCCCCCTTCCCTTCCACAACAACTTCTGGCCGGCCCTGGACCTGAAAATCAGTCTCGAAGCCACTGTTAAATGTTGAGGATCCTCTACAAGAAATTATTCGTCGAAGACGTTCTTCCGAATTCTGAACAACCTGCATTCGTTGAGCCGTATAATCCAGATTGCTGTGCGATCCATCTGAAGTTTCATACTACTTCGCCTGGCTACACGATCTTCAGAATCAAATTCAGGTCAGATCTAGGCCATTTATGCCTTTCTGTTTTCCTAGTTTACGTGCGTCTTCTCTGCCCGGCATCACGTCTAAAATTCTTCACCGGTCAAATAAGGATTCGTCATACGTAGATTTGAGAACAATTATAAAAAATACTAAGTTAAAATAAAATTGCAGTCTAGTAAAAGTCGTTAATATCATTTCAAATTCCCTAAATCCCTGTGCCAAGCGTTTGGTTTAAATTCAATATTTCAAATTGGAAACGTTACGTTTATTAAGTAGTATTTAATAATTACTCTTTGAATATTCAATGTCAAGTTGACTGACAATAAGTATTAAAATTTGTAAGTACTTCCACGTTTGCAATGATAAATGTATAAATTGACTGCTCTACATGGTCGACTCATGTAAGTAATCTGAGGCACTGAATTCAAAAAATGTCTGATAAGCCACGTAGCCGCCTCTTATTAATGTTTCTTGAAACCCTCACCAGAGAGCTCCTTTGTAGTTGCCTGGAGTTCTGAAAACGAGTTGAGAAAAAATCCGGAACGCCAGAACCGAGTTCCGAACTAGTCTGGAACTGTGTCCGAAAGTCACTGCGAACAGCAAACTCAGTTCCAGAACTCGGAATTTGTGCACTGCGAACGCGTAAAGCCTTACTGCCCATGCCTGGACTGTTCTAGAACTGTCCTGGACTGCACTATGAACAAAGATCAGAAGATTTCACGATCTCAGCGCTTCAAGCGGCCGTACATGAACTATTGCTGGTTGACGTCATCTTCCCTGTTTTTTTAAACGTTCATATTTTCTACACTGTTTTGTTTTTTCGTAAATTAGGAACTACGGGCTGAAGGTTCGCCATAGGGGCTATTCAAGGTGCTGAATCCGATTTTGGCGTCAAAAAATAAATTCCAACATGGTGAAATTCCTCACTTTGGTGATAGGTATGTTTTTCTGACTAGCCGAGGCAACCTTTGCTTAAATACTTAATTTTCTTCTAACTACCTACGATTTCACAGCTCCTAATTGTTCATAATCGCTCGAATTTATTGTCGGATTAGTTGCTGTTTAGTTTGACAGTGATCCAATCAAAACAGGAATTCTCAGAGAATATCCAAATATTCGGGAAACGACTTAAATCGGAAAATGTTAAATTGTGTCTGCGAACCAGACCAGCGTGTACTGGCTTCCATCAACCAAGCCGCCATAGTGGTGGCAATGGGCCTACCACAGTGACCTCCATCAACAGGTCATCATCAACGCATCTATCGTACTGGCGACCGCCAATGCAGCCAATACAGGCCATCATCTACAAATCCACCATAGTGGCCAACATACGGCCCAACATACTGGCCAACAAAAATACTCATGACCAAACGTCCTTGGTTACGCTTCCACAATATCCTACCCGATATATGATTACCTGATCCATAAAATCCGATATTAACCAAGCTTTTCTGACCTGTACAACACCCAAGTATCTATTACATGCACATATTATGACATATTGTCCTCCTGTGGTTAACTTTATCGTACAACACAATGCAATTATTGCTCCGTAAAATTTATGAAACCTGAGAAGACTTTCGTTGGGTATAATTGCCCTGAGTTTCGTACAATTTATCTAGTTCAAACAATTTTTGTTTCTCGAGTGGAGGGCACGTAAGTTGGTTACTTCATTCAAAATAACGCCCATCAGTATTGTGTAAAGTAAATGTAAGAAAGTCCGAGTTTTGTTGATGGCCACCCTGGACAACTCACGTAACATTAACAATCTGGTTGGTCAGAAGCAACATGGAACGAATTTGATCAAGTTTTCCAAATTTTTTGGACGTCCCAAGAAATATTTTGGGAAAGTTGAAAACTTGAGTGCTTCTATAACTTGTGTCCTTCGCCCCGGCCTTATTGCTTCCGAGTCTGCCAAGGTAGCGGAAGCTTTGTTTTCACTTTTCAAGGTTGAATAAAAGTTCTCCAAAATCAAAATTTCGACCAGCGTTTTACGTTTCAGACCTTCCTGAACAATTTTGGTTCCGTGTCTGTCTTTGTGTCTGTCATGAAATCCTTGTAACGGGCATAACTATACGAAGATATTGTCCGATTTCGATGAAATTTTGAGGGATTGTTCGGGTTAGCGTGTAGACGGTCCCCTATGAAAATTATCACCCCCGGACTGATAGTAGCCGCTGCGCATGCGCAAACGTGAATTTCTTGTAACAGCCATAACTTCTACATCTTCCATTCGATTTCGATGATATTTTCAGGGATCATACGGATTGGAGTGTAAATTATCCCTTATGAAAATCATCACCCTCATACTAATAGTAGTTGCTGCGCATGCGCAAACGTAAAATCCTTATAACAGCCATAACACTGACATTGTTCATCTGAATTTGATGAAATTTCGTAGGATTGTTCTAATTGGCGTGCAGACGGTTCTCCACGAAAATCATTGCCTCCAGACTAATAGTACTCACTGCGCATGTGCAAACGTACATTCCTTGTAACAGCCATAATTTCTACATTTCCAATCCGATTTTGACGAAATTTTCACGGTTCATGCGAATTGGGGTGTAGATGGTCCCCTCATAGGGGTAGCGCAAGGTACTTAGCTTAGGGAACCGACCCCTGGCAGAGAACTAACAAGATTCTCAGGACTCAGTCTGAAGTAATGTGTTGAAGAGTTTCAGGCTGAGATCCAACGTGGGATAAGGAGGCGTGGTTTTAGTGGGTTCGAATCCCACAATACCCGTGCAAGGGGTTCTCCCGGGTATCTTACGAGATCCAATTTCCACCCCTTGATCTTAAAGATTCCCTCACCCCTACGAAGAAAAAGTACCTACTTAGAGATTGGTGTTTTGAGACTAACTACTATGCATCGATCATCTATACAATCGGGTTATGGATTTTCCATTGATTTGTTTCGGAGAGTAGTGGCGCTGTGGTGTCAGGCTAGCACCGAAGGTGACGACGTTTGTAATGGAATTAACATTTTTGGTTTATTATTTTCAATAACCAACCTTTGGAATCGACCAAGAAATTATTTTACCCCCCCCCCTCCCCCTCCAAATTTGTTGGTTACGTTTCTACGTATGTAGAATCCAAAAATCTAATAAACAATTTTCTATCCTTAGTTGGACTGATTTTGATGAAATTCGGTTTGTGGGCTCCATTAAGGGTCTAGTTGTACCCCTAAGCTTTTGGTTGATGTCAGTCACTTCTAAGGATTGAAAAATAAGGCTGAAATTTTCAAAACGCTCAAAAATTTCAATATAAATGCACTGTTTTTTCATTAATTTAAAATAGTATTGAATTTTTTAAATCGAATGAGACCAACCAGAGCTCTGTAGGACCAACCATTCACTCCTTTTGGGAACTTGAGGGTTGGACTTATGATAAATCAGAAACACGAGTGTGAGTCGCAAAATTCCGAAAAGCCGCGAGGGCAAAGAGTCAAAAATACGATTCAGCGGCAGAGGATCTCAACGGCCCTTTGTCACCCGTCTTTACATCATGTGAAGGAATTTTGCATAAAGAATTTCGAGTGTTCATGAGGCAGATGGTCGTCTCATTGACACTAAAGTGGAACAGACCTCGTTCGATAGCTGCTGGGTTTTTGGACAACAATTCAGATGGCCTCTGTGAGAGCGGCCGAGTACTCTCTCGCGCCGAGTACTCAGATCAGCATATGAAGATGACCCTCTGGCAGATTGCGGGAGCTAGAAGATGGGATTTCCAAGAAAGAAATGAAGAGGACCACCTACACCATAGCCGAAACCAATCCTCCCCAACCGAGCTTCGTCCATCGACACCAAAAACCTCTTCGGAGCCACTTTCTGATGTATAGCATTTACATATTTAATTCAACCTTTACAGATTTAGTTCAACAATTTACAAATTCATTTAAACCTTTACAAATCAATTCAATCTTTCACAAATTCTTGTCAATCTTTTACAAATTCTATGCAACTCTCCACCAGAGGGGATGGATATGGAAAGTAGCTGATTGATTAGGATTATACGTAGTAGGCTACACGTAGGTGGGTTATCGTGCATTTGAAAATCATTTCTTCCGGGATGAAGACAGCTGTTGTGAAAACCTACTTCACATCGTGAAGTAGGTAGTTGAGCCTCGACGCGCCTCCATTACGTTTTGATTGTATCAAATAATTGACAGCCACGTAGTCTTTTGGGAAGGCTGTTCCTTCCTCAGATGTTCAATTTATTCTTTATTCCATTCGATCTTATATTGTATTGTGAATAATTTCGTATTATAGTTTTATCTTTCACATTCTCTGACTTTTCAATTAGACAAGATTCTAATTTAATTCATGCCAGTTCGGCTTTGGTATAATTGTTTTAAATATTAGTGGCGACCGTGACATTTTTTGTTTGACGTTTTAGAATCTGTTTCTTTTTTGTACAAAAAATGGATAAAATTTTTAGCCGTCGCAAGTTCGTGCGTGCTTTCTTTACTAAACTCGCGAGTAAAATTACCGAGCCCGGCCGGAGGGTGACGTTACGGAGTTCAGAGTCAAGATGGATAGTTTGAAGGAGAAGTGCCAGGTACTAGCAGATCTAGATATGGCCGTCTATGAGAGCCTAGTTTCAACCGATATGGAGCCCAACGAGGATGAAGTTATTGAAGAAATGGAGGTAGCGCAAAGCTACCAAGATAGGTATAAAACAATTTTGTTAAAATATGAATCTTACCTAGTTGACCGTGGTGCTCAAAGTGTTCGTAGTTGTCACAGCTATCAAACTTTCCTAGATTTGTCACCCAAAGTCACCAAAAAGACCACCGTACAGGCTTTGATCGATACTGGATCACAACATTCCAACATTCGTGAACACTTAGCAATCCAGCAAGGATTTGAACCTACAAGTACTGTGTCTGTTGACCACGCGTTGCGTGGAGGTGACAAGCTACTAACACACACCGAAGTTTTTAAAGACTGGCAACAAGAGGGTATTGTTGAGAAGATTTTTCGAAACGATTGGGATAAGGATAATTATTCGCCTCATAGGCCTGTCTTTAAGGAAGAAAGCAAGACTTGGACTCGTCCAGTATTCGACGCTTCCGTGAAAGAAAATGGGAGCCGTTCCTCTTTGAACGCATGTTTGGATAAAGGTATAAACGTACTCGAGTTGATACAACCACCTTTGCAGAGATTCAGGTTACATAGAATAGGAAATGAATCCGACATTCGAAGAGCGTTCTTGCAAATGAGCAGAACGCATGTCACTGAAGATGAACGTTTTTTCCGGTTCTTGTGGATTGACGAAAATTCCATAATATTCAAGTGGAGAAAGAAGACGCAGTTCGTCAAGAAATCAAGAGCTCGTGGTGTACCTTTTACTATACTTCAAGGTAGATCAATGAAGTATAACAATAAACACTGTCGCATCAAAAAGGGGGGGAGTGTTGTGAAAACCTACTTCACATCGTGAAGTAGGTAGTTGAGCCTCGACGCGCCTCCATTACGTTTTGATTGATCAAATAATTGACAGCCACGTAGTCTTTTGGGAAGGCTGTTCCTTCTTCAGATGTTCAATTTTTTCTTTATTCCATTCGATCTTTGTATTGTGACTGATTTCGTATTATAGTTTTATCTTTCACATTCTCTGACTTTTCAATTAGACAAGATTCTAATTTAATTCACGCCAGTTCGGCTTTGGTATAATTGTTTTTAAAAACAGCTAAACTCTTTGTGATTTTTTGAGGGATCTTGAAAAAGTTCTACTGCACAATAAATTCATCAGATGATGCACTATTAATAATGGACGATGCTCGAATTCACTGATCACCCTCAGTAAGTGATTTTATAGATCTGTCAACGATGAGTATCGATTTTTTACTTCCTTACTCCCCAATGCTTAATCCAATGGAACCCACATTCTCCAAGATAAAGTCAAGAGTGATATACGAAAAAGTGTGGCTTCAGTAACTGCACAAGATTGCGCTAACTACGTGATGGACATGTTTATCGTTTTACCTGCCGGAGCTACAGGATAACCGTTGCATTGGCTAAGCTAAAAGTGTCTTTTTTCTCATGAGATCAGTTGAAGGGTTGGGGAGAGTTAAATTGGTGGAGAGTTGAATTGAATTTGTAAAAGGTCGAAATAAATCAGTAAATGCAATAATACGTATACTCCGAGATAGACTGGGACCAAGAACAGGTCTATGGAATCAACCCTTCCATCTCTAGAGAGGGTGATAAACCCGAAGCCTCCCAAGGTTCATGCAAACGAAAAGGTGATGTACACCAGACTCCCGGAGATACGTCATCACTTATTCCTCATCGATCCCAAGCCTCCCGCGATTTTGTGAAACGATCGATCAAGGAATTGCTTTAGCTGCATTTTCTATTTTGCTTACTAGTCTACCAAGGTAGCGGAAGCTTTGTCAAAATTTCCCCTCGAGTTTCACGTTTTAGACCCTCCTGAACAATTTTGGTTTCGTGTCTGTCTGTCCGTCATGAAATCCTTGCCTCAGCCATAACTTCTACATTTCTACCCGATTTTGATGAAATTTTCAGGGATAGTGCGGGTTGGTGTGTAGATAGTCCCCTATGAAAATCATTACCCCCGGACTAATAGTAGCCACTGCGCATGCGCAAACGTGAATTCCTTGTAACAGTGATAACTTCCACATCTTTCATCCGATTTCAATGAAATTTTCCAGGATTACGCGGATTAGATCGGATTTTCCATCCGATTTCGACTAAATTTAGTGTGTAGATGGTCCACTATGAAGGTAGTGGAGGGTACATAGAGATTGATGTTTGAGATTAACTACTATGCATCGGATAATCTATACAATCGGGTTATGGATACAAAGAAACTATGTGCCACACCCACTTGGCAGACGTTTTCTTCTTTCCACCCCCAGAATAAATTCGAAAGCTCAGTTTTTTTTTCTATCTCTTATTCTGGCCTAATTATCGGGTGTTTCATTAACTTCAGAAAACTTGTAAAAGTATCTTAATGTGTCGAGAAATCATAGACAATAACGAATATCGTACCGTTTGCTCGAAACAGCAAAACCGGGGTACCTGTATGGCACCCTATGCAGGATAAAGTACTTTTTTAAACAAAACGGATAAGGGTCCGCCATTGTGATGGATACAGCACCTTTAGAATTGAAATGGAATATTCAGCTTCGTTTTTCAAGGGGATAGACTGTCTTTTGATCCAAAAATTTCGCATTTTTGTGAAGAACTACTCCCCTAAAACCCTGGGAAAGTGTTCTCAATTTCGACAAAAATGGCCTTTTGTACCTTCTGGAATCAAACTCCTCAAATAACAAGATTTGTTTTGTGAAGCTTAAGTATGTCCAGAAAAACAAACCGCAAGCAATCTGATGAACGAAAATTCGCGAAAGGAACTGGAACAAGGGAACTACAGCGGACTCCTAATTCGGGAGGCATGGGGACTAAGACCGCTTCCTACCCCTCACTTGTTCAGGAGGCATGGGGACTATTTAGAGGGTTCGGGTATCCTCCCCTAGAGAGACAAAAATAAATCATATTTGTTTAAAAGAAAAAAAAATCAAATTCCATAATATGAGGACAGCGACTTCAAGGCGTTAAAAATGTATTCCAGGCTGTTTGATTTCATGTTTAATAATTTACCGATATTTCATGAGATGGCCATAGTTGGGAAGAGAAGCACAGTGCTCGATGTGTAACAGCAATCAGGAGGAAACGTCCTATCATTTTCTATGCACATGTCCGATAATGGTGGGATTAAGAATTAAATTTGTTAGCAAAGGAATTGTGGAACCACAGGAGACGTTGCATATACTGAACGGACCGAACTGGATAGATCTGTACAATTTTGCGAGAGAAGCTCTGAATTATAGGGAATTCCTAATTAATAACTATAACTACAAATGAAGTTTGCACTTTAAGATCATTTTTTATTGTAATTTCGTTTTTAGTGATTGTCTATAGGCATATAAATGGAAAAAAACGTCTGCCAAATGGGTGTGGCACAGAGCTTCCTCGTATCCATAACCCGATTATATAGATGATCCGATGCATAGTAGTTGATCTCAAAACACCAATCTCTAAGTACCTTTCACTACCCTCATAGGGGACCATCTACACGCTAATCTGGACAATCCTAGAAAATTTCATCAAATTCGGATGAAAAATTAAGTGAGTAGATGTATGTGATTGGATGAAAAAAATACTCAGCCTCGGCTGGGATTCGAACCCGCGACCCCTGGGGGACAGTTGAAGTTATGGCTGTTACAAGTAATTCACGTTTGCGCATGCGCAGTCGCTTCTATCAGTCCGGGGATGATGATTTTCATAGGGGACTATCTACAACCTAATCCACATAATCCCTGAAAATTTCATCGAAATCGGGTGGAAAATGTGGAAGTTATGGCCGTTACAAGGAAATTCACGTTTGCGCATGCGCAGTGGCAACTATCAATCCGGGGGTGATGATTTTCATAGGGGACTATCTGAATACTAGTCTGTAACATCCCTGAAAATTTCATTGAAATCGGATGAAAAATGTAGAAGTTATGGCCATTACAAGGAATTCACGTTTGCGCATGCGCAGTCGCTTCTATCAGTCCGGGGATGATGATTTTCATAGGGGACCGTCTACACACCAACCCGCACAATCCCTGAAAATTTCATCGAAATCGGACAATAACTTCGTATAGTTATGCGCGTTACAAGGAATTCATGACAGACACACAGACAGACAGACAGACAGACACGGAACCAAATTGTTCAGAAAGGTCTAAAACGCAAAACGCGAGTGGAAATTTTGATTTTGGAGAACTTTTTTTTTTTCGTCCTTGAAAAGTGAAAACAAAGCTTCCGCTACCTTGGTAGACTCGGAAGCAAAATGAATAAAATTAGGAACCTAATAATGAAAGCTAGTGTTATTGATGGATTAATTATTATAGTGTACAAAACAATTATTATTTATTATGAATTTATTTATTATGAATTATTTATTGAATTAATGTTATTGAATTATTATGAATTAATGTAAAGCTAAGACCCGAGCACTACCCGGACAGTTGGCAAATGCCCAGTCCTATAATGTTGAATTGATGCATTGGCAATATTTGTTTTCGTTAAAATAAACATTTTTTCTTCTTCTTCATGAGATGGCCATAGTTGGGAAGAAGAACGCTGGACATTCAACAAGCAGATGGTTGTATAAGCTTTCCTTGGGTTAGCCGAGGAGCTCTCCTCTGTAAGTTATTGTAAGTTACTGATCCGTCGGAGAATATCATCATCAGCCATAATTTTTGATGATCTATCCGATTTCACTCAGCTTTTAATTCCGGTACATTCGTGTCAGTACGAGCACGTTTTGCAGCGCTGTCTGCCAAATCATCTCTTATACCAGAATGTCTAGGAGTCCGGAATTCTAATTGAAACATATTTATTACTTTCAGTATTATTTTATTATTATTATTTTTTCATTTATTATTTTTTATTCACATTATTTTCTTTCAGTTTCTCAACATGGTACTGGGGACCGTCGTTTTGGCTATTCTGGTGGGGTCAGCTTTTGTCGACACCATCGCACTAGAACAGGATTTCAATCCACAGATGTATCCACAGAAGTATCAACAGAAGTATCGCGTTAATAACCAGGGTTTGTAATGTTATAAGGCAGCTACATGTAAGGTGTAGGTACATAAATTAAGGCGACAATTTTTTTTTACTTGTTTTATTGCACCAAGTTAAAACTTATAAGCAACATTCTTTTGATACATAGTTGGTGTACGTTAATAAAAATAAGATACTTCACTTAGTTCTTATTGTCCTGAAATTTGCACTTCATGATGGTCACACTGAGTGGATTAGATCGCGTGGCTTGGTTCTCTTAAGTCTTCTAAGCAGATCTGTGTTGAGAAGCTGGATGACATCCTCACTTACATGATCTTGGAACCTCAAAAGGTGATTCATGGCTTGGCTGCGAATGACCTCATTGACAGATTCTATCTTCAGCTCGTAGTGAAGTCTGTCATTTCTAAAGTATCTGTATGCATCAACGCAGCATCGCAGTACATTATTCTGGAAGCGCTGAATTATGTCACGATTGATCTGGGCAGTGCAACCCAACAGTTTCTGCACCGTAAGTCCAGACGGGCGACAATGATCAACAAAAAAAAAAATGATAGTATGATCTTCACACGAAAATGTAATAGTCATTGAGAGTTCTTATTCAATCCCTCTTTTTGAGAAGTCCCACAGGCTTGGACGTCCTTATGTGATTAACCTAGAAAACACTGAAGAGGGAGAGAAAAAAAAACCACCTACTAGGTAATCCGTTTTAGACCGTTCTGAATCCAAATCCGCGAGAAAAACTCGGCGCTTTGCGCCTCGGCGGGGGGCTCCGCCCCCCTGCACCCCCCGGTTTATTTCTTTTTCCATACTCTGTATGAAATCATAGGAACACAGAATGTGTTTTTGCGATACTAGTCATCCGTTAAATAAAAAACAACAATAATAAATGTGGAGTTGACATTAACATGACAACCAATAAACATATCACCAGATGTTTTTTCTGTCTCTTTTTCGTGACGATTTTTTTTCGGTAGGTCATCGCAAAAACACATTCTGTGTTAAAAAACCATAGGTGTATGTCTGAGTGTGTGCATGTGACACAATCTTGTGCACTCCGTCCAGACCTTAGAGTTTTATCTTTTACCAACTAGTTCAAATTGGCCTAATGCTCATCCAATTGGACGTCCCCTCGAATGCATGCATTACTTAACAATATTATGTTTTAAAGACTACAAATCAATGTTGGAATAAACGAATTGCCGTCCTTGTCTTAGAGTATAAAATTATATGTCAAAAAAATTCATACATTGCTAAAAAAGCCTAAATTTTCCTAATTATCTCTATAGTTCCGAGTCAATTTTTTGGTTTATTTTCTTTCAATGATAGAACTTTGGGATTGAGTAAGAAAATTAACGTTTAACTCCAATATATGAAATTTTCTAAAATACGGATGTCCAATGCTAAATACGAGTATCGCATGTCGTTTTATAGTTCCATTGGTAATTTTCGTGTCGGTTTTTTGCCCGGTTGGTGATTGCAGAATCACATTCTTTGTAAAAAAAAATGTCCGTCCGTCCACCTTATGTCGTATGCGGCACTTTCCTTATGAACCGATTTCAATGGAATTTTGTGTATATACAGGGTGTCACCCTTTCGGGCGCACCACCGACCAGGGTTCGATTCTACAACTGATTTGCGACTTTTTTTGTCTTGTGAATTTTTTTTAACCCCCTTAAAATCCGACATTTTCCACTTTCAAGATGTTTTTCGTATTTTCAACCTTACGCCATTAAAACAGCCATAACTTTCTTACTTTTGAGTCAAAATTCAAATGTTATTACACCGTTGGAAAGAACGATAACGTTTCTATCTCCATAGTGCTAAATAAAACTTTTAGAAGAAGAGACAGATGTGGAAAAATGAGCCCGAATAGTAAAATCTCGGAAATGTGCTGTTTTTTCAAGCGTTTGTAAGCCTAGCTGAAACTGCCGGTTAATTTCCCACTGTAACCCTAATAAAATAAAATAATAAAAATATTGGAAACAATTCTGACCATGTCGTTGGAAAGCCGAGTTTTTGGGTCAACTTTTGGGGTTACAGTGGGAAATTAACCAGCAGTTTCAGCTAGGCTCACAAACGTTTGAAAAAACTGCACATTTCCGAGATTTTACTATTCGGGCTCATTTTTCAACATTTGAGTCTTCTTCAAAAAGTTTTATTTAGCACTAGAGAGGTAGAAAATTTTACGCTCTTTCCGACGGTGTAATTACTATTGAATTTTGACTGAAAAATAAGGGAGTTATGGCTGTTTTAATGGCGTAAGGTCGAAAATACGAAAAACATCTTAAAAGCGGAAAAAGTCGGATTTTAAGGGGATTAAAAAAAGTCAAGAAACAAAAAAAAGTCGAAAATTAGTTGTAAAATCGAACCCTGGCCGGTGGTGCGCCCGAAAGGGTGACATCCTGTATATTGGCTTCATTTGAGGTTTATACTCTTGCCTTTATTTAAAGAGCTCTGGACCGCGGGTTCCAAAACCCCTTCCCTGCCAAGAGGTGGCAATGTTGCAAGGTGCTCACCTTGGGGTCTCAACTCACAACCCTTCGCGGTCAAAACCCATTATCCCTCTTCCTTCTTCCTCTTCTATCAACATACAATTTAATTATTTATCCTTTGGTGAACATTTTTTGTAACTTAAATTCGTAACGTACTAATTATTCTGATGAAATGAGTCCAAATTTCCTGTAATTCGGCGAAAAGGGCGTAATTCGTTTGGGTGGATTGGCCGGGAGAGGGCTGCTGAGTTTATTTTTTAGTTTTAGTTTTAGTTTTGTTTTATTTTTTCAGTTTTTTTAGTTTAGTTTAGTTTTAGTTTATTTTTTAGTTTTTTTTTTTGTACCTGCCTCGAGTTTATACTCGATATGTTCAATTTTTCTCGCTGATCACGATTTTGGTGATGGGATGATCGAAATAATTTGTGAATCAAGTGTGCATTTGCAGAAGAGGGTAAACTGTTGGGGGGTTGGGGGGGTTCACGGGCGGAGGGGTCGCGCAGGTATACCTCGACCTTCCGCTGGGGCTCGGATTCTTGCAGCGATGCCGAACCTTCGGGCCTTCAAAAATCCCAGAGCTCTTTAAACAAAGGCAAGAGTATAGTCAAGCCATAAGCTTTTGTTTCCGTCAGTCACTTCTAAGGGGTGAAAAATAATGGTTGAAACTTTTGAACGCCTCAGTAAAGAATACTTTTGGCGTGTTTTTTTTTCTTTGCAAATTTAAAATATCATTGAATTTTAAGGATGGAATGACACCATTCAGAAAATTGCAGGACGAAAGTTTACTTCCGTAGTTTAATAGTTGTTAAAGATTGATAGTAATTCAATCAAAACGTAAAATCGAGAAACTAGAAAGATAGCAAAATTGAACTTAAATTGGAATAATGTTCAATCTTGTTGAATCCAAATGTGGGAATCACAACTTCACTGCTGCAGTAAATACTGTATTGTTATAAGACTGTATTGATTCAGTTTTGCATTTTACAGTTTGTTTGGACAATGGAACACCTGCGTATCCACCATGCGAGTGCTTGTGACAGTAGGCTGGGATGGCAGAGAGAGTGTGGAAATGGTTTGTGGTAAGCCACAGGACGGACAATCATTCTGGCCACCATCCAATCCAACATACAGTCCTCCAGCTACGCAGCCACCATACTGGCCATCAACAAGGCAATGAGTCGCCACCAGTATGGTCACAACCAACGTCGCCACCAGTATGGTCACAACCAACGTCGCCACCAGTATGGTCACAACCAACGTCGCCACCAGTATGGTCACAACCAACGTCGCCACCAGTATGGTCACAACCAACGTCGCCACCAGTATGGTCACAACCAACGTCGCCACCAGTATGGTCACAACCAACGTCGCCACCAGTATGGTCACAACCAACGTCGCCACCAGCATGGTCACAACCAACATACAGGCCACGGAACATTCCAACATACAGGCCTCAGAACATTCCATCATTCAACAGGCCTTCACACACAACAAAGCCGCCACAATTTATATGGCCAACAAATAGGAGACAACGCAAGTCAACGCAGCTACCAACCAGACCTTCATACAGGGTTTATCCTCACTGATGATTACCTGGTCCATAAAATCTGATATTCACCTAGATCTTTTAATCTAGATGTGCTGACTTGTAACATCCCAAACTATCTATTACATGAATATGATGAAGATATATCGTCCTCCTATTACTTATATTCCTAGTTTCCGATTAGTGATTTAAAGGTGACGTCATGGACTACCCCTTTTCTTCTGACATACGAATAAACCGGTCTCCTTGTACGATTGACTACTTCTCTCGGTATTCTTCAACGCCTAGCTCACCTTAATTCAGCATTCACTCAGATAATTTGATGAAATCGTAACCAGTATCGTTACTTCCAATCGAAGAGGAAAAGTAAAAGAATAAGTAGGAATTGTTTACTTCCAAAATATTGCTTCCTCACTACCGAAGGTAGGGAAGCTTTGCATTCGTGAAAGAAGTGAAAAAAAAGTCCTCCAAAATCAAAATTTCCACTTGCTTTTTGCGTTTTAGAGCTTCCCGAACAATTTTGGTTCCGTGTCTGTCTGTCTGTCTGTCGGTCTGTCTGTGGTCAATCCTTGTCCCGGGCAAAACTATACTAACCAGTGGTCCGATTTTGATGAAATTTTCAGGGATTGTGCGGGTTAGGTCCTAGACGGTCCCCTATCAATTTCAGCACCTTCGGACCAATAGGAGCGAGTGCGCTTGCGCAAACGTGAATTTCCTGGAACCTCGGTTTCTCGGTTTCTAATAAACCGATTTTGCTCAAATTTGGAGGTTAGTTAGGGACTAACTTCTAAGAGACACCCTATAAATTTCAATCAAATTGGTCAAGCAATAGCCGCTGCGCATGCGCGAACTTTAAATTTATTGTTACAACCAAAACTCCGCAACTATTCAACCAATTTCGATGAAATTTTCAGGGATTGTGTGGGTTAGGTCCTAGACGGTGGACCGCTAAATAAAATTCTACGTTTTTTTTTTTTTTAATTTGTTTTATTTCCATTAGGGTACAGAACATTTTAAATTGGTACATAAAATAAATTGGAAAACTTAATATTCCCATAAGAGCTGCATTAGCTCGTGTTGGGAAATGAGTTGCTGTAAGCTCCTGATTAGTGAATCAAAATTATCAAAATTAAGCTCCTGATTTATTGCTATAAATAAATTTCCTACTATGTCCTAATCCATTTATATAATAGAAAGTAAAATAACATCCACTTCTCTATAGTTTACTAAGGTAGATATACGTTGAAAATAAAAATTCAACAATTCAAGAAAATACAAATTCAATTCAAGTTCGGCCAACTTTATTCGATAATTCACTCCATAATGTCTACATACTCCTCCTCAAAAGAATAGTATAACCTATGTTTGTGACATCAGTATTTCATTCATTTTACTTTAATCAATTTCAAGGATAGTCAATATTTTGGTATTCAATAACTCTTTGAATCATAATTTTTTCGCCAACTGATTCTATACTTCCATGTTACGATGAGTGAGGAAGCTATACTGCCCACCCAACTTGGCAGACGTTTTTATGTACTCTGGGTTAGTCTGTAGATCGCTAGGTTGGGCAGTTATTAATAAATGACCACCTTATAACTTCATAAATAATGACCACAATCATAATTTTTCCTGATATTGCAGTAAAGATCCCTTTACTCGAGCAATGTAGGGCAATCCTCTCACATGCTGTTTGTCCGAGCGCTTTGTTTACTAGAATATCCTCAGGGTTATTTTACTTATGAAGTTGTCGTTTGTGTTTTTGCCATATGCACCAATTTAATACGAAATATAACCATACAACTCCAAATTATTTTCAAAAGTAAACTTGTTAGTGAATAATGAAGCCAACGAAGCAACATAAATAACAGGAACCGGGTCCAAAAAAGGTGAGTATACAAAATTGTATGGACAGAAACTACAGCATAAGGCAAAAAAAAGACAACTACATAATTAAAATAACCCTGAGGATGTTGTAATAAACGAAAGTGCTCGGACAAACAGCTTGTGAGAGGATTGGCCTACATTTCCTCGCCCTCAAACCCAAATAGGTGATCAACAATCGCCATAAAACCACAATAGATATTTTATGATGGCTAGCATGGAGGCGCAGACTATGTCACTCGTGCTCACCCGATAATCTCAAACTCTGAGAGACGGAGGTCTTACATCTAACAAAGATGTTGAACCTCTCAAGCAACTTAATATTTACCTATTACATATATTATATTTATAATTACATCTCAAATACATTGATGTGACCATGGATGCATGGGTGTCATAAAACGTCAATCCGGACACCCTTCAATCGGAGGGAGACATCAGATGTAATGCATGTTCCAAGGGTTCAGTTTTGCGCATGCGCACTGACTACGATCACCTTGAAATCCATAGAAGACAAATGAGGAGCTTGATTCCAAAAATTATTAGATCCACTCTGGTGATGGAGAATCAAAATAAATGAAACTATGTCGGCACTTGTCGATTTCACTAACAAGAGAATCGAGTATATTCCGGTACATGGGAAAAGTTATTCCGAATGCTAATGAAGCCAAATACCTAAGCATGACTGGTCATGGAATGACTTCTTAAGAAGACTTCAATTGAAGTCATGATTACCAGCACAAAGACCACGATTCTAATGGTCGTTTTTCCAAAAAATACTAACCCGCACGACACGACCCTCGAACCATGTCCCCGCATCTGCGATTTCATCTCGCGTAATGACGAAAATTCATAGTGGCAGGTGGAGGAGGGTGAAAATTGGAAAAAAATTGAGAATGTGATCTGGATTTGAACCTTATATCTTCAGTTCATGAGTCAGATACTTTAACCACTAGACCATGCTGACCAGTTAATACACAATATAAAAGTGGTTGATACAGTTACGCGTAGAACTTTGGATCCTCCCTAATGCACAGTTGGGAAATGTAGCAATATATTGGTTTATCCAACAAAAAAAAACCATTGCTCTCATTTTCATGGATATGTACCTAGGTAAGTAATTGTACCCAAAGTTGAACTTATATGTATGGTAAGTCAATGTTCAGGAGTAGTCTTGTTACTGGTACCACTTCTACCAAATTGTCATCGAAAAATTCGCTATATTGGGTGGTTTCGTCGAAATTTTTCACCCGTATAACGTTATTAAGGATATTTTTGAACATTTGTCGTTTTATTTGAAAGATGCAATTTCGATCGCATTCCTCTAAAATATGTAAAGTTCAAGCGATTTTACCAAATTTTAGCTAATTTACCTGTTTTCTTAAAAAATGCACTAATTTGTCTATTTTTTTTTTTTAGGAACATTCGGTAATTTTAAGATTGATCTTGATAATATTAAAATATTCAACACTTCCTTTGAAACAATTCGGTATTTATGAGTTTATTTTTCAGTTAATTTGTCCGTTTTCCTTTAAAAAAAATTTTATTAAAAAAAAATAAAAATTAAAAAAAAATAAAAATTAAAAATAAATAAATAAAAAAAAAATTAAAAAAAAAAATTAAAAAAATTTACTTAAAAAAATTCAAAAAAAAAATAAAAAAATAAATAAAAATGAAAAAAAAAATAATTAAAAAAAAATGTCATTCAAAATTCGCCGGCAAGCTCAATAATTTGAGAGTTAAATAAAATAAAAATAAATAAATAAAGTCCTACAAATCTAGGCTATGTGATTATTTATATTTCTAGCGTACTGTTATATTCCAATCTCTTCAGAATGCTAAATGGAAATTATGGGAGTAGAGTACCTCACGAACTTACTAGTTTATTGGAAATAATTCATTTAAGCTTGAAGGTTCAACAGAGTTTCATACTCACATTTAGTAACGTTAACATACATTTTTGTGTGCTACGTAATCATATGCTAGATATGTAGATCTATCATGTGTCTTTCTTTGTTCTACGAGTATTATTCGTATTAAGCCCCATCACCACGGCAAGGTGAAGACACTTCGATGGAGACCTACTTACTAAAAACATAGATACTGCTTGGGGGTCTTTACGACCACGCTAGAGGCCCATTCATACAATATATTTGCTTAAAACGAGGCAATCATTGGTAAATTTCGTTACCGTAAAACCGTCAAACTTTACCCCACCAGGGGTAACTTTACCCCAAAAAGTGAGAATCTTCAATTGTGACGTAAACGTGGTGGGACTTAGATAAAAGTTAGCTATTGTGTTTTCGTTATTCTCCACATCCCAGAGAATCGATGCGGCTTGCGATAGCGCCTTTATCCATGTTATCAGCTGTTATCAGTCATAGTTTCCTGTTCAGCTGTTTTTGTCCTGTTTCTTGTGCTGAGCACAATGTGCTCCAAAATTTCTTCCATATCAGGTGTTTGGAGTGGATTTACCAGGCAAGCCCTCATCATATCACTTTCAATATCTTATTCTGAACAAAATACACTAATCAAATTCTCAAAAAAGTGTTTTCTTAGTTATGCCTTTGTTTACCAAAAATTTGATGATAACTTTACTCCAAAAACCGGGTATCTTTACTCCACAATAAAGGTTGGGATAAAGGTAGCCTCACTCATATTTTTCTTATTTAATCTCTAGAAAATTTTGAGTTTTATAATTTTCGCAGTGTTGAATGTAAGGTTTCTAGTGTTTCTCATGTCAGAAGTTAGAGATGGGGAGAAGAAATGAGAAAAAGCTTGGTACGCGCCCCTACCGAAACTTTACAACTGAACACCTGCATTATGATATGAACATAAACGTGTTTTGGTCTCATAAGTTGTGATTTACCATATTATTTACTCGTGGGTTAACTTTGAAACTTACCATTGCAATTCATTCGAAAGTTATCGAATGTGAAACAGACTTTTTCTGTGATTTTGTTAAGTCATTCGTTTATTGTTTATTGTCCTTCAATATTTCTTTACTTGTAGAAAGTTTTGCTCTTAATCAAAGCAAAACTACACAAGTCTGTCTATACTGGAAGACTGAAATTTAGATCTCTTAACCAGAAATATTGCATTTCAAGCAAATTCGTTGAAATGAATGATGAATAAATGATCATTGGAATTTATATTTTTCTTAGGTATAACTTGTATTTTTCAAGCTAAAAAGTTCAACTTTTCAGAATATATTTATAATAATATTATAAATACTTGATATTATCAAGTATTTCTGGGGTAATGAATTCAATCCCGACTAGTAACATTGCGCCACTGCCCGTTTCTGTAGCGATAACCGTGAGTTTTTCAGAGTGGAGTAAAGATAGACGCACTCGTAGGTAACTTCACTCCAACATTTAAACAATTAAATAGGGGGGTTACAATTATCTGATCAATGAGATCGACCACTCAAAATGTTCAGGAAGCCCTGAAGATCAATTCACTTATTAAAAAAATCAATTTAACTCATTTTGAGTGGGGAGAAATTGTATTTGGAAATGTTTTGGAGTAAATCTTGGGGTAAAGTTTGACGGTTTTACGGTACCTTTGAATGCAACGTGACTCTATGGAGTCCTACTTACTAAAAACATTCATACTGCTTGGGGGTCTTTACGACCACGCTAGAGGCCCATTCATACAATATACTTGCTACAAAATGAGGCAATCATCGGTAAATGTCGTTACCTTAGAGTGCAACATAACTGCTTGGTGATCGAAGACTAGGAGGGTTGTCGGATTTCCAGTAAAAAAAAAAATTCCTTAAGTAGTCATTTCTACTATTTTGGGCGGTGAATTGAGGGGTTGATATGTTTCCAGTAGGGGACTACTCTTAGGAATATTAATACCATTTTGGACAACATTGGGGGCCTAGGGAGGTTGTCGGGTTTCCAGTAGAAACATTCCCTCAAGTAGTCATTTCTACCATTTTGGGCGGTGAATTGAGTGGTTGCCGTGTTTCCAGTAGGGGACTACTCTTAGGAATATTAATACCATTTTGGACAACATTGGGGACTAGGGAGGTTGTAGGGTTTCTGGTTAAAAAAAAAAAAAAAAAAAAAAAAAATACTTACCATTCCTACCATTTTTGGACTGTGAGTTTATGGATTCATCCTTATAGGTCCTATTGACCAATACATACTATCATGACTAATTTACAATTAATTATCCTGAGTTCACAGCTTAGTTTTAATAATTACTTCTTTTTTATTTTTTATTTTATTTTTTTTTAATTTTAAATGATAATTTAGTATTGCATTGGGAGTGAGTGATGAAACATTGTCAATTAGACTTAAGTAGAAAGTGTTATCAAAGTATTTTATTTATTTTTTCCAAGGTTTGGTTTACAAAATATTATAATTATAAAAACAAAAAAAAAACGACCTTATTCTAAGTACCCATGAGCAACTGTTGATACACCATCCCCCAATATTTTTCGTTTTGTATCATACGGAGACAATGCAATTTTGTTAACTTCCACTGTCGAAACATCATGCTGTTTGGATTGAATGACAACCATTTTCTTCTTAACTATATTTTTCGAAAATAATGAGTTGTAGTAATCTTCGAACCGTATTTCATTTTCAACGACTTTCTTACTAATACCCTTAACTTTTTTGATCTCATGCCCACTATTTGTTAAGATCTCATACATTTTTGCTCTCAGAGCTATAAAATGAGAAATGATTTCCCCATTCATTTCATCTTTGAATTTACCAAGTACTTTTTTGTTTTTCACGGAGAAGCATGGATGATCTTGGGGATAATCAGATGTATCCATGTAGTCTATCATGTTTAATATATCAAGGTATAGATCTTCTGTTTTCAATGCGTATATAAAACTGTCTGTATCCATATAACACAATTTCAAATTTTCAAGCCCGAATCTTGGTATCATGATATCATAGTGGTACTCATACATCGTAGTCTTTGATATATCAAGTATACTCATACCAATGTATATAGGTTTGTTGAATACAATCGATTTTTTGGACATGTGTATCGCTGCTAGGTTTTCACTGTATATAGTAGGTACTGTCTAGAAATTCAGGTTTCGCAATAAGTTTTTCCAGCTTTTTAGGATTTGAAACAAGATGTATAGTAAGTCTGTTCCGAATGTTTTCCATTGTTTTCCCAAAAATTGCATTATTCATCAACTTGAATAGGTCTTTTTCAAAATTATTTTTGGCGTTCTTTCTCAATTCAGTGTTCAGGGATATGTATGGTTGTAACCACTGTGATTGTTTAAACTTCAACACTCGATGGATTTTGGTAACCTTTAAACCATGGATCATAGCTTGTTTAAGTGCCATATAATGTACTACATAACGTTCACGATTTCCTAGATGAGGCGTCAATGTAGTAGGGGAAATATGAGAGTGCGGCGACTTTCGCCCTTCTAGGGCTCCAAACGGGCTGAAAATCGGTAGGTGGATAGCCAAGGTCCATATTAGTAATTGAAATTTCAATCTGAAGGGTGTCCGCCGATTAGGGAAGGGCGTAGGGCGGTTCAAAGTCAAAGGGACTGCCCTTCAGAAAGGGCTGAAACTCGGTGGGTGGGTAGAGAAGGTGCTTCTTGCCCTGTGAAATTTCAATTTCAGAGCTGTCCGTCAATTAGGGAAGGACGTAGGGAGGGGAGAAAATTGAGGGCGGGGGGGAGGGGTGCCCTATGGGAGGTGAAGGGCTGAAACTCGGCAGGTGGATAGCCAAGGTCCATATTAGTGATTGAAATTTCAATTTGAAGGCTGTCCGCCGATTAGGGAAGGGCGTAGGGCGGTTCAAAGTCAAAGGGACTGCCCTTCAGAAAGGGCTGAAACTCGGTGGGTGGGTAGAGAAGGTGCTTCTTGCTCTGTGAACTTTCAATTTCAGAGCTGTCCATCAATTAGGGAAGGACGTAGAGAGGGGAGAAAATTGAGGGCGAGGGGAGGGGTGCCCTATGGGAGGTAAAGGGCTGAAACTCGGTGAGTAGATAGCCAGCATCCATATTAGTGATTGAAATTTCAATTTGAATTTCGGTGGTGTCTGGGTAACGGATGTCCGCTCGAGTAAGTACCTAGTTATTATGGATTGACCTTGATCAAATTGTTTTGTTGGTGATTCAATAAAGGAGACTCACAGCGGCCGCGCATCATGAACGCAAGGTTATCCTGTCAATGCTAGGTAAGTGCATGTGCATTTTATCTAACTCTATTATATATTATCTGCATATTCCTGCTTCCTTCCGTACGATAATGTCTCTCAATGTCTCAATGTCAATGTCTCCCAATGTCAATGTCAATGTCTCTCAATGTCTCCCCTCAATGTCAATGTCTCTCATTGATAACCGTGTTTTTGCGATCTCTGAGTACAAGCCGACATCTATGGTAGGTATATAATCCCATATTTCGCGTGTGCCTCACTACAGTCTCTATACAAGTGTAGCCAAGTTGTGCGAGATCACCGAATATTTCACTCACCACTTTTATCGTAAGTACGCATCATTTTCTGAAAAAAAATCTTTCTCCAACATGCACCTCCTCCCAAATAATGTCCATTATGGAGTTTATGATAATGAAGCGAAAAAATATAATCCTTTCTCTCTTAAAAAATTGTCTGCCATAAAAATTTCGCGACATATCACACGTCGTCATTTACTTCACATTTTGGATCTGCCTATTACTGTAGTTGACTATGTGAAAACAATATGGCCTAGGTATATGCATCGAACAGTTTATGAACAATGGCAAGACAGCTATTTTGATGCAGGTATCGATTTAAATGATATCCAAACGCCGGATTATTTTTTCCTACTTTATACAAAATATCTGGACGATTATATACCACCATTTTTGGTCGATATGGCCAATTACAGATCCATAACAATAGTTAAACGAAGTTTTTACGCGAAAGGAAATATTTTTTCGTTACGTAGAGGGAAAGAGAGATTTTGTAAGTATTGTCACCATGTCTTTCTGAGTCAAAGTATCAGTGAGGGTCCGACTCGATGTAACAATACTTATAATATCCCTCTGCGTCAGAATACAATAATTAAACCATATGAACACTGCATTAGTGTTCAAGGGGAGTTGAAAGTGCTAACAGTTAACAATTGGAAGAATTTTTTTTTTTCAAACGTAGAAACTGGTGCGTTAACTGCGTTTTTCAGCCGTTATTTGAATTTGTACATCCAGGCGATCTCGTTGTTGAGACGTTGTCGGACGTTGAATCCGAAATTGACGATTAAGTTAGTGTTAGCTTACAAAATATAATTTTGCTGATGTCCGCAATTTAGTTGTATTTGTATAGAGACTGTAACAGGCTTCATTTCATCATCATATCATAGCAATTTGTGGAGTGTGAAAGATATTTTACGACCTTAAGTTTTTAGCTTTTACATTTTTCAAACGTAGAAACTGGGGCGTTAACTGCGTTTTTAAGCCGCTATTTGAATTTGTACATCCAGGCGTTGTCGGACGTTGAATCCGAAATTGACTATTAAGTTATTGTGTTAGCTTACAAAATATAATTTCGGAACAGGCTTCACTTCATCATCATATCATAGCAATTTGTGGAGTGTGAAAGATATTTTACGACCTTAAGTGTTTTAGCTTTTACAATTTATCCATGAACCAATTAGAAATTAACTTTGACCAACTTTATGTTTGTATCAAATCTAGTTATTTAAAAATTAGCGGTAGACCACATTGTCATTTATGTAGTATTGCCAAATTTGACCTCATCGAACGTGTAGGAAAAAATTTTACAACTCATATGTTACTTCCTAGAAATTCAATGCAGTTAGGTTATTCATTATTACGATGCTGTGAATGTAACGAAAATCTTTATACCGCACAATTTATGTCCCGATGTGATATTTGCAATGCTTCCATAGTTGATGAATCGAATGAATTAGTTCGAAACTCATATTCATTAGTTGTGGATGACGTATTTACTTCTGATCCCTTAAATTATGATGAAGATCATGAAGTGTAGTTTTATTGCTGCAACATTCTCAAATTATACAGCACTAACAGTGAGTTAAACACTTTACTTATTCATTTCTTAACTATCATGTATGTTAAAAGGAACAATTTATTAAATTCAGAAAATAACATACAACAAACTTTGTTTTATTTTGCTATGCGACAAATTTGTAGTAGAATTTCCAAAAACGTCTAATTGATACACTGTTAATTTCTTCTCCTCTCAAAACATTAATCAAACAATATTGGCCACAACTAGCTATTTTGAATTCAGTAAATAGGTCGTATATAATCCGTAATCATCTGATACCCTACTATTGACAAATTAATTGATGTTTAAGATGAACACATTGCAATCGAAACTCAAAAACGTCCAGCTGCAGAGATATATTGGAGTTGATTGTCTCATACCTGGAACTCCCTACCCAATACTACGGTTCAGACTAGGGAACTCCCAGTTTGGACGAGCAGTAGAAGTAATTCGTAATGTCGCGAAATTTTTATGGCAGACAATTTTTTAAGAGAGAAAGGATTATATTTTTTCGCTTCATTATCATAAACTCCATAATGGACATTATTTGGGAGGAGGTGCATGTTGGAGAAAGATTTTTTTTCAGAAAATGATGCGTACTTACGATAAAAGTGGTGAGTGAAATATTCGGTGATCTCGCACAACTTGGCTACACTTGTATAGAGACTGTAGTGAGGCACACGCGAAATATGGGATTATATACCTACCATAGATGTCGGCTTGTACTCAGAGATCGCAAAAACACGGTTATCAATGAGAGACATTGACATTGAGGGGAGACATTGAGAGACATTGACATTGACATTGGGAGACATTGACATTGAGACATTGAGAGACATTATCGTACGGAAGGAAGCAGGAATATGCAGATAATATATAATAGAGTTAGATAAAATGCACATGCACTTACCTAGCATTGACAGGATAACCTTGCGTTCATGATGCGCGGCCGCTGTGAGTCTCCTTTATTGAATCACCAACAAAACAATTTGATCAAGGTCAATCCATAATAACTAGGTACTTACTCGAGCGGACATCCGTTACCCAGACACCACCGAAATTCAAATTGAAATTTCAATCACTAATATGGATGCTGGCTATCTACTCACCGAGTTTCAGCCCTTTACCTCCCATAGGGCACCCCTCCCCTCGCCCTCAATTTTCTCCCCTCTCTACGTCCTTCCCTAATTGATGGACAGCTCTGAAATTGAAAGTTCACAGAGCAAGAAGCACCTTCTCTACCCACCCACCGAGTTTCAGCCCTTTCTGAAGGGCAGTCCCTTTGACTTTGAACCGCCCTACGCCCTTCCCTAATCGGCGGACAGCCTTCAAATTGAAATTTCAATCACTAATATGGACCTTGGCTATCCACCTGCCGAGTTTCAGCCCTTCACCTCCCATAGGGCACCCCTCCCCTCGCCCTCAATTTTCTCCCCTCCCTACGTCCTTCCCTAATTGATGGACAGCTCTGAAATTGAAAGTTCACAGAGCAAGAAGCACCTTCTCTACCCACCCACCGAGTTTCAGCCCTTTCTGAAGGGCAGTCCCTTTGACTTTGAACCGCCCTACGCCCTTCCCTAATCGGCGGACACCCTTCAGATTGAAATTTCAATTACTAATATGGACCTTGGCTATCCACCTACCGATTTTCAGCCCGTTTGGAGCCCTAGAAGGGCGAAAGTCGCCGCACTCTCATATTTCCCCTACTACATTGACGCCTCATCTAGGAAATCGTGAACGTTATGTAGTACATTATATGGCACTTAAACAAGCTATGATCCATGGTTTAAAGGTTACCAAAATCCATCGAGTGTTGAAGTTTAAACAATCACAGTGGTTACAACCATACATATCCCTGAACACTGAATTGAGAAAGAACGCCAAAAATAATTTTGAAAAAGACCTATTCAAGTTGATGAATAATGCAATTTTTGGGAAAACAATGGAAAACATTCGGAACAGACTTACTATACATCTTGTTTCAAATCCTAAAAAGCTGGAAAAACTTATTGCGAAACCTGAATTTCTAGACAGTACTATATACAGTGAAAACCTAGCAGCGATACACATGTCCAAAAAATCGATTGTATTCAACAAACCTATATACATTGGTATGAGTATACTTGATATATCAAAGACTACGATGTATGAGTACCACTATGATATCATGATACCAAGATTCGGGCTTGAAAATTTGAAATTGTGTTATATGGATACAGACAGTTTTATATACGCATTGAAAACAGAAGATCTATACCTTGATATATTAAACATGATAGACTACATGGATACATCTGATTATCCCCAAGATCATCCATGCTTCTCCGTGAAAAACAAAAAAGTACTTGGTAAATTCAAAGATGAAATGAATGGGGAAATCATTTCTCATTTTATAGCTCTGAGAGCAAAAATGTATGAGATCTTAACAAATAGTGGGCATGAGATCAAAAAAGTTAAGGGTATTAGTAAGAAAGTCTTTGAAAATGAAATACGGTTCGAAGATTACTACAACTCATTATTTTCGAAAAATATAGTTAAGAAGAAAATGGTTGTCATTCAATCCAAACAGCATGATGTTTCGACAGTGGAAGTTAACAAAATTGCATTGTCTCCGTATGATACAAAACGAAAAATATTGGGGGATGGTGTATCAACAGTTGCTCATGGGTACTTAGAATAAGGTCGTTTTTTTTTTGTTTTTATAATTATAATATTTTGTAAACCAAACCTTGGAAAAAATAAATAAAATACTTTGATAACACTTTCTACTTAAGTCTAATTGACAATGTTTCATCACTCACTCCCAATGCAATACTAAATTATCATTTAAAATAAAAAAATAAAATAAAATAAAAAATAAAAAAAGAAGTAATTATTAAAACTAAGCTGTGAACTCAGGATAATTAATTGTAAATTAGTCATGATAGTATGTATTGGTCAATAGGACCTATAAGGATGAATCCATAAACTCACAGTCCAAAAATGGTAGGAATGGTAAGTATTGTTTTTTTTTTTTTTTTTTTTTTAACCAGAAACCCTACAACCTCCCTAGTCCCCAATGTTGTCCAAAATGGTATTAATATTCCTAAGAGTAGTCCCCTACTGGAAACACGGCAACCACTCAATTCACCGCCCAAAATGGTAGAAATGACTACTTGAGGGAATGTTTCTACTGGAAACCCGACAACCTCCCTAGGCCCCCAATGTTGTCCAAAATGGTATTAATATTCCTAAGAGTAGTCCCCTACTGGAAACATATCAACCCCTCAATTCACCGCCCAAAATAGTAGAAATGACTACTTAAGGAATTTTTTTTTTTTACTGGAAATCCGACAACCTCCCTAGTCTTCGATCACCAAGCAGTTATGTTGCACTCTAAGGTAACGACATTTACCGATGATTGCCTCATTTTGTAGCAAGTATATTGTATGAATGGGCCTCTAGCGTGGTCGTAAAGACCCCCAAGCAGTATGAATGTTTTTAGTAAGTAGGACTCCATAGAGTCACGTTGCATTCAAAGGTAACGAAATTTACCAATGATTGCCTCGTTTTAAGCAAATATATTGTATGAATGGGCCTCTAGCGTGGTCGTAAAGACCCCCAAGCAGTATGTATGTTTTTAGTAAGTAGGTCTCCATCGAAGTGTCTTCACCTTGCCGTGGTGATGGGGCTTAATACGAATAATACTCGTAGAACAAAGAAAGACACATGATAGATCTACATATCTAGCATATGATTACGTAGCACACAAAAATGTATGTTAACGTTACTAAATGTGAGTATGAAACTCTGTTGAACCTTCAAGCTTAAATGAATTATTTCCAATAAACTAGTAAGTTCGTGAGGTACTCTACTCCCATAATTTCCATTTAGCATTCTGAAGAGATTGGAATATAACAGTACGCTAGAAATATAAATAATCACATAGCCTAGATTTGTAGGACTTTATTTATTTATTTTTATTTTATTTAACTCTCAAATTATTGAGCTTGGCGGCGAATTTTGAATGACATTTTTTTTTTAATTATTTTTTTTTTATTTTTTTTTTTTTTTTATTTTTTTTTAAAAATTTTTTTAAGTAAATTTTTTAATTTTTTTTTTAATTTTTTTAATTTATGTTTTTTTAATTTTTATTTTTTTTAATAAAATTTTTTTTAAAGGAAAACGGACAAATTAACTAAAAAATAAACTCATAAATACCGAATTGTTTCAAAGGAAGTGTTGAATATTTGTAATATTATCAAGATCAATCTTAAAATTACCGAATGTTCCTAAAAAAAAAATAGACAAATTAGTGCATTTTTTAAGAAAACAGGTAAATTAGCTAAAATTTGGTAAAATCGCTTGAACTTTACATATTTTAGAGGAATGCGATCGAAATTGCATCTTTCAAATAAAACGACAAATGTTCAAAAATATCCTTAATAACGTTATACGGGTGAAAAATTTCGACGAAACCACCCAATATAGCGAATTTTTCGATGACAATTTGGTAGAAGTGGTACCAGTAACAAGACTACTCCTGAACATTGACTTACCATACATATAAGTTCAACTTTGGGTACCTACAATTACTTACCTAGGTACATATCCATGAAAATGAGAGCAATGGTTTTTTTTTGTTGGATAAACCAATATATTGCTACATTTCCCAACTGTGCATTAGGGAGGATCCAAAGTTCTACGCGTAACTGTATCAACCACTTTTATATTGTGTATTAACTGGTCAGCATGGTCTAGTGGTTAAAGTATCTGACTCATGAACTGAATATATAAGGTTCAAATCCAGATCACATTCTCAATTTTTTTTTCAATTTTCCCACCCTCCCAATTTTTCACCCTCCTCCACCTGCCACTATGAATTTTCGTCATTACGCGAGATGAAATCGCAGATGCGGGGACATGGTTCGAGGGTCGTGTCGTGCGGGTTAGTATTCTCTGTCTTGCAGGGTGGCCCCTGCGCCAGATGTCCCCTTTTTCCTCTACTCGTTACATTTGAAACATCTCGACATTTTTGGTTAATTATTTTCAATAATGAGCATTTGAAATCGAGCAAGAAAAAAAAGTTTAACCCCCCCTCAAAATTTGATGTTTACGTTTCAAGGTACGTGGAATCCGAATATCGTATAAAAAATTTTCCGTCCGTCCGCCGTACGCGGCACTTTTCTTAGCAACACAGGACCGATTTGGTTCAAATTTGGTATCTGGGCTCCATTTGGGGTCTAGTTGTGCCGCGAAGCTTTTGGTTTATGTCAGTCACTTCTAAGGGGTGAAAATTAAGGGTTGAAATTTTCAAGTGCCCTAGCTCGAAAACTCTCGAAATAAAGGTATCGCCTTTTCACCAATTTTAAATAGAATTGAATTTTTAAACATTTTTGAGACCACCCGGAGCTCTGTAATACTTGAAGGTTTTCCTTAGATAAAACAGAATCAGGAGTGTGAATCGCAAAAGAGGTCTAATCTCCATTCAAATTTTATCGGACTGAAATGCGATCGCTGCTCATTTCTTCGATTTGTTTACAGTTTTGCTTTCTGCGTAACCAGTAATCAAATTTCCATATGAAGCTTTCTATTTTTCCAGTCGAGTGTGAAGCGTTTAGTTCTTTCTAATAAACTTGATTGTGAAGGTGTGAAGCCAGTATGGTGTGGTAGGTAGTACCTAGCTGGTAGGTAAAAAAAAGTTGGTAGGTAAAAAAAACGTCTGCCAAGTTGGGTGGGCAGTATAGCTTCCTCACTCATTGTAACATGGACGTATAGAATCAGTTGGCGAAAAAATTATGATTCAAAGAGTTATTGAATACCAAAATATTAGCGGTCCACCGTCTAGGACCTAACCCACACAATCCCTGAAAATTTCATCGAAATCGGTTGAATAGTTGCGGAGTTTTGGTTGTAACAATAAATTTAAAGTTCGCGCATGCGCAGCGGCTATTGCTTGACCAATTTGATTGAAACTTATAGGGTGTCTCTTAAAAGTTAGTCCCTAACTAACCTCCAAATTGGAGCAAAATCGGTTCATTAGAAACCGAGAAACCGAGGTCCCAGGAAATTCACGTTTGCGCATGCGCACTCGCTCCTATTGGTCCGAAGGTGCTGAAATTTATAGGGGACCGTCTAGGACCTAACCCGTACAATCCCTGAAAATTTCATCAAAATCGGACCACAGGTTAGTATAGTTTTGCCCGGGACAAGGATTGACCACAGACAGACCGACAGACCGACAGACCGACAGACAGACAGACAGACAGACAGACAGACACGGAACCAAAATTGTTCGGGAAGCTCTAAAACGCAAAAAGCAAGTGGAAATTTTGATTTTGGAGGACATTTTTTTTTTTCACTTCTTTCACGAATACAAAGCTTCCCTACCTTCGGTAGTGAGGAAGCAAAATGTTGGTGGGTAAAAAACGCTGCAAATCATTGCTCAAAGGCTTCTTCACTCTTCAGATCACTGATCAGCTGAGTGAGCTCCGAAGCCATTTTCAATCCTATTGAATGGAAGTGCTCTTCCAGGTGTCTCCAGCATTCGAGGAGATCTTCTTCACTCTTCAGATCACTGATCAGCTGAGTGAGCTCCGAAGCCATTTTCAATCCTATTGAATGGAAGTGCTCTTCCAGGTGTCTCCAGCATTCGAGGAGATATTCTTCACTCCTCAGATCACTGATCAGCTGAGTGAGCTCCGAAGCCATTTTCAATCCTATTGAATGGAAGTGCTCTTCCAGGCGTCTCCAGCATTCGAGGAGATCTTCTTCACTCTTCAGATCACTAATCAGCTGAGTGAGCTCCGAAGCCATTTTCAATCCTATTGAATGGAAGTGCTCTTCCAGGCGTCTCCAGCATTCGAGGAGATCTTCTTCACTCTTCAGATCACTGATCAGCTGAGTGAGCTCCGAAGCCATTTTCAATCCTATTGAACGCAGGAAGATGAAATTTGAAAGGGAAGGTCAAGGGAGAATACAGATGGTGCTATTGATGGAGAACCAGTGATCTATACAGAAGGGTGATCTATACAGAAAATAATAAACCTTTGAGCAATGATTTGCAGCGTTCTTCGATTTGTATTCAGTTTTGCTTTCTGCGCAACCAGTAATCAAATTTCCATATTCCATATATAAATCATTGCCTAAAGGTTTAATTTTAACACAGAATGTGTTTTTGCGATGACCTACCGAAAAAACTCGGCGCTTTGCGCCTCGGCGGGGGGCTCCGCCCCCCTGCACCCCCCGGTTTATTTCTTTTTCCATACTCTGTATGAAATCATAGGAACACAGAATGTGTTTTGCGATGCTAGTCATCCGTTAAATAAAAAACAACAATAATAAATGTGGAGTCTTTGGCAATAATAAAATAAGTAATTGTTAGACATTTAATTTGGTCTAAAACCCTATAAATGTGCGCATCCACAAAGCAGGATATCCCACGCACCTTAGGAGTAAAGCTCATACAAAACAAACCACCATTCCTTCAAAAGAAAATAAAGAAAATGTAAGTGGGGGAATAGATATTAAATGTAGGCCAAAAACGTTATGTAGCGTTTGTAACTCATTGGTTGATAAGTCTAACCTTCCACGACATAAGAAAACCTTGAAACATTTAAATAATGAACACGTAAATTAATTGTTTTCTGAACGACTTTCAACGTTTGATTAACGATTCGTTGGCCTTGGAGCACACTCAGCTGATCAGTGACCACTCAGGCGCCTTCAGCATTCTCCATTGACCCGCCCTCTAAAATTTCAGCTTCCTGCGTTCAACAGGAGAGAAAATGGCCTTGGAGCTCACTCAGCTGATCAGTGACCACTCAGGCGCCTTCAGCATTCTCCGTTGACCCGCCCTCTCAAATTTCAGGTTCCTGCGTTCAACAGGAGAGGAAATGGCCTTGGAGCACACTCAGCTGATCAGTGACCACTCAGGCGCCTTCAGCATTCTCCATTGACCCGCCCTCTAAAATTTCAGCTTCCTGCGTTCAACAGGAGAGAAAATGGCCTTGGAGCTCACTCAGCTGATCAGTGACCACTCAGGCGCCTTCAGCATTCTCCATTGACCCGCCCTCTCAAATTTCAGGTTCCTGCGTTCAACAGGAGAGGAAATGGCCTTGGAGCACACTCAGCTGATCAGTGACCACTCAGGCGCCTTCAGCATTCTCCTTTGACCCTGCCTCTAAAATTTCAGCTTCCTGCGTTCAACAGGAGAGGAAATGGCCTTGGAGCTCACTCAACTGATCAGTGACCACTCAGGCGCCTTCAGCATTCTCCATTGACCCGCCCTCTAAAATTTCAGCTTCCTGCGTTCAACAGGAGAGAAAAGGCCTTGGAGCTCACTCAGCTGATCAGTGACCACTCAGGCGCCTTCAGCATTCTCCTTTGACCCTGCCTCTAAAATTTCAGCTTCCTACGTTCAACAGGAGAGGAAATGGCCTTGGAGCTCACTCAACTGATCAGTGACCACTCAGGCGCCTTCAGCATTCTCCATTGACCCGCCCTCTAAAATTTCAGCTTCCTGCGTTCAACAGGAGAGGAAATGGCCTTGGAGCTCACTCAACTGATCAGTGACCACTCAGGCGCCTTCAGCATTCTCCATTGACCCGCCCTCTAAAATTTCAGCTTCCTGCGTTCAACAGGAGAGGAAATGGCCTTGGAGCTCACTCAACTGATCAGTGACCACTCAGGCGCCACTCGGCCCCGCCGAGGCGCAAAGCGCCGAGTTTTTTCCTGTATAGATCACCCTTCTGTATAGATCACTGGTTCTCCATCAATAGCACCTACCACCATCTGTATTCTCCCTTGACCTTCCCTCTCAAATTCCAGCTTTCTGCGTTCAATAGGATTGAAAATGGCTTCGGAGTTGCTGATCGTTGATCTTCCAGGCGTCTCCAGCATTTGAGAAGATCTTCTTCACTCTTCAGATCACTGATCACCTGAGTGAGCTCCGAAGCCATTTTCAATCCTATTGAACGCAGAAAGCTGGAATTTGAGAGGGAAGGTAAAGGGAGAATACAGATGGTGGTAGGTGCTATTGATGGAGAACCAGTGATCTATACAGAAAATAATAAATCTTTGGGCAATGATTTGCAGCGTTTTCATTAAGTCCTCGACATGACAACAGCTTCATCCAAGGAAGGTTTTTTCACTGTGCTAATATCTTCTTGCGAAGGTCAGGCGAAACGTCCAACACATGGTTAGTGGTCAATTTATCTCTTCTGCCGAATTTGAAAACGATATGCAGTTGATCTCCAACTTCATTGGCATCCAGACTGTTGAGCTTCACCAAACTTTCCTTAATGGGGAATTTGCCTCACATTTTTTTTTTCGAATGAGGGTTTATTTTTATGGAATAAAACCATAGTGAGCTGCTCGAAAACGCATCCAAAAAATTTAGAGATGCGAAATTTTAAATGTGGTGGCAATGTGTAAGAGGCAGCCATGTTTGAAACGTAACGGATATTCTACCAATCTGACTTCAAAGGAGGTTCTGTAGCGCTTACCACAGAACCGGAACATACACGAACTTTTAGCTAACAAGTAGTGCGCACAAGAGTGCGCCGCAAACTGGCAGGAAGAACCCAGACACAAAAGTGACCAAAAGAAACAATATTACTCACTTTTTTACAATACGATTCTACCTACTAGTTAATCTAGCATTATTAGTCTTCATCTTCTCTTATTTAGTTTCAAGATTTGAATCACATTATTCGAGTAGCCATTTCACTGGATCGTTTTGTGTGGCGGTGCTAGAACTGTTGTCGGAGTTGTTTTCGCGTCGTTTCTTTTTTCGTATGACATCAACAATATTCCTCGATTTTCGCGGTGTTTTGTAACAGAGGCTTCACTTGTTTAGGCATTTTCTCCTACGGTAATTTTTTCCCCTTGGTTATTCCTAGTGTTAAACGTTATTTTAAGGCCCTATTATAGGATTTGACTTGAAATTCCAGAATCTAAAATTGAGGCAAATTCCCCATTCTTGCATTAAACTTGAACGTACTCCGTACAGCGCAAGCCTGGTAATCGTTTCTGTGCTTTTGAAACATGCAGACCGATTTCCTCAAATTTTGGGCAATCCAAGCATTAAGATCCTGCTTTCCAGCAGAACGGATTGAAAGTCCTTTATTTCCTCATTTTCCTGGGAAAATAAAGGACCTTTACTCCAAATCGGTCCACGGCAACTAAGAAATGTGCCGGCAGACGGCGTACGGCAGTTTCACAAATATTTTTTATTCGATTTTCGGATCCTACGTAGGTACTTTGAAACGTAAAACAACTAATTTTGATGTGGAGGGGGGGGGGGAGTTAATTTTTTTTTCTTGGTCGATCCCAAAAGTTCATTATTGAAAATAATAAACCAAAATTATAAGCCATTGTGCAGAAAAGGGAGTAAAGCTGGCATGTCATCAGATCATCACGTTCCGATTTACTCCCTTTTGATTTTTGACGACTTTTCTTCAGAACAGTTTACGATTTTTTAAAAACTCACTTGTCACGAAAAGACTGATTAAGTCTCAGTGAAATTTACAAAAAAAAGAGGCCTTTGCCTTTAAAGGATTGAACGGAGGACATTTTCTAACAGTTGCTCGATATGTCACTGGGGACCGTCGTTTTGGCACTTTTGGTGGGGTCAGCTTTTGTTGACTCCGTCTCACAAGAACAGGAGTTGAATCCACAGATGTATGCAGTTGCCGACGATGGTTTGTAATGGTATTATTTCGACACGGCGAATTCATAAAAGGTGTGCCTATTGCTGCCGAGTCCACCAAGGTAGCGGAAGCTTTGTTTTTGCTTTTCAAGGTTGAAGAAAAAAGTTATCCAAAATCGAAATTTCCACGTTTCAGACCTTTCTGAACAATTTTGGTTCCGTGTCCGTCTGTGTGTCTGTCATGAAATCTTTGTAACCGGCATAACTATACGAAGTTATTGTCCGATTTCGATGACGTTTTCAGGAATTGTGCGGGTTAGCGTGTGGACGGCCCCCTATGAAAATCATCACCCCCGGACTAATAGTAGTTGCTGAGATGTGCTCAAACGTGAATTCCTTGTAACAGCCATCACTTTTACATTTTCAATCCGATTTCTACGAAATTTTTCAGGATTGTTCAGATTAGCGAGTAGATGATCCCCTATGAGGGTAGTGGAAGGTACATAGAGATTGATGTTTTGAGATTAACTTCTATGCATCGGATAATCTATACAATCGGGTTATGGATACGAGGAAGCTATGTGCCACACCCACTTGGCAGACGTTCTTGATTAGGGCCGTATATCATAATCGTTGAGAGTCCTGATTCAATCCCCATTTTCGTTTATTATTTTCTTTTGGAATCGAGCAAGAAAACTCGGCGCTTTGCGCCTCGGCGGGGGGCTCCGCCCCCTGCACCCCCCGGTTTATTTATTTTTCCATACTCTGTATGAAATCATAGGAACACAGAATGTGTTTTTGCGATGCTAGTCATCCGTTAAATAAAAAACAACAATAATAAATGTGGAGTCTTTGGCAATAATAAAATAAATAATTGTTAGACATTTAATTTGGTCTAAAACCCTATAAATGTTATATAAATAAATATGTAACTACAAGAAAAATACTATATAAATTGAGAGCTTTCCAACGAATGGTGAACAATTTCTGTGCAATGAACACTGCGGGAGTTCTATTTCCTTACCAACGGCTTGGTTGCACGTGAAAATCATTATAAAAGGCGCGTAACGGTTTTTTCTGTCGCTTTTTCGTGACGATTTTTTTTTGGTAGGTCATCGCAAAAACACATTCTGTGTTAAAAAATTTGTAACCACACATTATCCGGTACATAGTATTCAAAAATCGATTTTTTAAAAATCCGTCCCATGGACCGAATTTGATGAAATTTGGTATATGGGCTCCATTTAGGGTCTACTTGGGACCCGAAGCTTTTGGTTCATGTACGTTTTTAGAATCGAAAGAGACCCGTTTGTTTGTAGGACCAACCGTTCGCTCTCTATGAGGTCTCAAGGGTTGGACTTATAGTAAATCAACAACTGGAGTGTGAATCGCTAATCTCCATTCAAATTGTAGCTGATCTTCGATGTGCTCGGTTGGTCGTCCTTAGGAACCAAGAAACGAATTTCGGAATAACATAACTTTCGGATAGCGACGTTATTGTTATAATGGGTTGTTTTAATGAAAAAGCTACTCTCTAAGCATTTAACACAGCACAATAACAAATCATTTATAACAATTTTTTCTCGGTTCCTAGCCTGTGTTGGTTTAAACAAATTTTTTGTTAAAAAATGATACGCCAGTAGGGTGGTGGCACCAGTCGCATACACTTATCCAGTATCATACATCAAATCTAAAAATGAGCGTTCTTGGTGACGTAGGCAGGATTTTCTAAGCTCAAAATATGTTTGTTTCCATAGTAGATTTGAAAAGAAGAGGATGAAGAAGGGAACTTTTTTTCGGGTTTCTCACGTGCAGGAAGGGACATCTTGTAGTCAGGACTCTATTCCTGGCGTCTGCTTGCACTTTAGGTTAGGAGTCCTCTTCTGAATTAGTATGTTCAAACAAATTTTCTCTTTCCACCCACAATTTTTTATGTTACCCGCGCAAGAGTATGTTACTGGTTCCGAAGGGAGAATGACGCCGGTGTCACCCAATTTTTGCCATGTATGAAACCGGGGAAAAAAAAGAGTTCTCGGAAATTATTCATCATAGCTGCAGGAAACAGAATATTTTATTTCTCCAGGTTTTATAGTTAGCTATTTCGACCCTTGTACTATTTGTGAATGTAATGCGGCCTAGATATTGAGCAAAAACGGGAAATTTTCCGTTAACGTGTATGATACTGGTGCCACCACCCTACTTAATTTTTTTTAACCCTACCTCAAAATTTAACGTTTCAACTTTACGTAAAATTCAAAAATCAAAGAAGAAAAATGTACGCCCGTCTGCCGAACGTGGCATTTTCCTTAGTTACTATGGACCAATTTTTTCAATAGTTCGAAATTTCCAAAAAAATTAGAGTCGAATGACACCACACTGAGCTCTGTTGGACCTACTGTTCGCCTAATGAGGATCATTCATTAATTGTGCGTTTCTTCATCGATTTGAGATTGCGATCTATTTTTAGATACAAATAACACTAGAAGATCAAAAATAGTTGAATGAGCGTTTATTGTAAAATTTACCACAGAACACGTGGTTACGAGCCTGTCTAGTGTCTGACAAGCCTTTAGGGGGCTCAGTTCCCTCCCATCCACTGCTCCTTAGAAGATAGTTAACTGTTCTTTCGAAAGGTTGGTTATTTCATCTCAGTTACTTTGGGTTGGGCGAATGATGAGTCCAAAACACGAGTGTGAATCGCACACGAACGTTCGGGGACGTAAATGAACCGAAATTCAGCTGGTAAAATACGATTATTATCGTTTGTCGAATCGAGTAGTTTCACGTTACTCAATTGTGCTTCTTTAAAAACAAAGAGTAAAATCAAGTGAAGGCACCCACAGCTTTGGAATAACGATGTTTAGCTAGTAGGAACTTTGTATCAGAATAAACTTGGTTATTAATCCTCCTCGTTAATATGGTCGGTAGGTACTGTAAAAGCCGTAATTAAAAAAATAATAACAAACCGTTTTGTGATAATTTGGAGTGTTTTCAAACTCTCGTAACAACCATACTAACTTTACAAAATCAATTTTGATTTCCTCCATCATTTTTGGCATAAAAAGTCGATCAGCGGATATTACAGCACTAAATGTTCACCCAAACAATTGCATCGATGGTTTCAAACCAATAATAATAACGAAGCTATCGACGAGTGAAAAAAATTATGTAGAGAAAGTTTACTAACTATTTATGACCGATGCTGGAACCGAAATGATGAAATCAATCGAACGTTGCGTCGGTACCAACATGAAGGAGAAAAGCAGTTAAGAAAATTAAATCACGCGAGAATTTAATTTTGATTAAAAGACAATGATTGCGCCTATCTATGTTTTTGTTTTTATCGAGAGCACGTGTAATATTTTAGTTAATTCAATTAACCGTTGACGGAGTTACGATGATCAGTAAGACCTCAGGTCACATTGATGGCAATGCGGCTGATCTACACTGCCATACTAACAGTATTATCAGCAGCACCACTTGTTGAGGTCGCTGTAAGATGGTCCGAAGTTTCCTACGAATGTGCGTAAGACAATTCCTTAGAACTCAGCCTTGTGTCAAAATCAAGCTAGGGCATAATATTTGGTTTCTCACTATCGGCAGGTCAAAAATAGGAAAACTTTGTAACATCAGGCAAAAAAAAAAAAATCTCGTTTTTGGGAAGAACAAGGGTTTTTTCATTGGTCAATATATTCGTTATTATACAGCGTGTTAAAGTTCAAAGTTGCGACCTCACAAAATTTTACACTCAAATTCCACTCGGAAGTCTCTTAGCTCGTTTACGATTTATTTTACATTCAAGATTTTTTTTTCGTATAGATAGCGCCCCCCCAGCAGGTAGCCCTCTTCTTTAGAGATTGAAGTTGTAAAATTATCTGATATGCAACGGATCAGCTTTTCAGCCAGGTTATGGGTACGAGAAAGCTGTGTGCCACACCCTCTTGGCAGACATTTTTCGGTTAAATGTATCGAGAAAGTTGGGCATAGGGGCGCAGTTACTACTACACTTGGTACATGCGTTGTTATGTCACTTTCAGAATGTCATAATATGACATTCTGAAAGTGACATAACAACGCATGTACCAAGTGTAGTAGTAACTGCGCCCCTATGCCCAACTTTCTCGATACATTTAACCGAAAAATGTCTGCCAAGAGGGTGTGGCACACAGCTTTCTCGTACCCATAACCTGGCTGAAAAGCTGATCCGTTGCACAACATATTATGTTCATTTATGTCAATAAATATATACCTAGTTTCGGACAATATTGCAACACTTTTATGAAAATGAAAACGATCGCGACTGATTTATGGAAGAAAAAAATCCTTACTCATGTTGAGATGTTCCTTGTCCCATACAGCCTGCCAAGAAGCAATTGGACCTCAACCCAGGATTCCATACTGCAGATGCTATCGGAACGACCTCAAGAATTCCTCTTTCAACGGACAAAATCTGAAATGGTTTTGCGCTGGAATGGATCCAAACTACAAAATCGGTGTTCGTAAAATGAGACCACATCGCCCGAAATTTCAGCATCTACAAACATCTAGATCGTCACCTGGGGCTAGGCTACAAGTGCAGCGACATCGATTTAACGCATGGTATACAACCAGGCGACCACTAAGATTTAATTATCCAGAATTCCCGGCTCCCAAATACCAACGATTCCAGGGTCCCAGATACCAAGGATTCCAGGATCCCATGGTTGAACAATACCGTTACTTCTAGATACCCATGTAATGAAATACAATAATTTACTCACAATGGTGAGGAAGCAAAACGCCTTTGTTCATTGACTTTTCTTTAATTCTTGTTCCACTTGAATGTTGGATACTATGAAGAAGGTCAATTGCCCGGAATGCTAAATCCAAATTTGAGATGGGAAATGCAAAATTTTGACTGACTAAAGTTCCTCTTAAATTTATAGTCACGCGTTCAAATAGAACTTGAATCTCATTGACGAAAAATCGAAGAGCATATCCAATCAGATGGACGCAGAAAACAGACAAATAGGATCTATAATCTTATTAGCTCAGAAAAGTGAAAGAAGCCAGAAGGAAGTACCAGTGCCAATAACGGTGAAATGGGGCTCAGAGATGAGGGTAATATTAAGAAGTGGGGAAAACCAAACTGATGTAGGAATGTACAACTGGACAAGGTTTGTAGTATTCAGCAAATTGAGCAAATTTAGTGTCCTCCAAATCAAAATTTTCACTCGAAATTTACATTCCGCAGCTTTTTTTTCATGAGTCTTGTTCAGTCGTTCAGAATGTCTATCTGTCCGGAATATGACATTAATTTCGGCCAAAACCATCAAAAATATAGTACTCCAATTTGGAATAAATTTAGAATTTGGTTCTAAAATAGTTGCTAATGAACTTCACAACAACCATTCAGCAGGAAAATCGGGTTGTTTGTAAATGTAGGATACCATCAACAAGATTGTGGAGTTTAGATTTAATAACATGTATTACATAAAAGATTTCAGATACCCAAAATACAATAAATTAAGACCTTCAGGTTCAAAGGGCTTAAGTGCCATGTCGGCAGTTTTTCGTTTTTTTTTTTTAATTTTTTTTCATTTTAGGTCCTACAATCCAACTCATCTTTATTCGTTTTGAAATCGACCGGCAAAAAGCAGGGTTGCCAATCTCCACCTCCTCTTTTCAAGAGATGCCTAAATACAGATAAGATTTTCATTGAAAGGGCCTGAGCGCCAACCCGTTTTCAGGCAACACTCCAAACGTTTCACGTAGGTTTCTCCTATTCATTAGGTAGGTTACTTCTGTTTACAGCTTATTTGTTGCCTTATTTATTAATGGAAATATTGGATGCTAATCTTTTGAAAAAAAAAAAACGAGCCAGAGAAAGTTTGTTTTTGTTCACTTTGCCATCAGAGGCTCTTATTTTGACATACGAGAATAATGGTACTTTATACCAAATATTTTTCCCTGCAGAGACTGAACGTAATATATTACGTTCAGTCTCTGCAGGGAATTTTTCAAGATATTATCTTTTCCCGATAGAGAATGAACGATATTTCTCGATTAAATAAACTTTTTCCTATAGAAAATGAACTTTATTTTTCGATTGAATAAACTTTTTCCTACAGAAATGAACGTTATTTATTGAAAAATTCAATTGTTCCCTATAGAGAATGAACGTTATTTCTCGAAAATATCGACTTTTTCCTAAAAATTTTGTATGTAGTACCAACGTACTTTATCTCAAATACTTTAAGAAGGTAGGTATTACTGTTCTGGGAAGTTCTCACAACCCCCAAATTCGGATGTTATGAGGTATATGTTTCCTCCACTTGTCACCCTTTAGAGGTGACTGATAAAAACAAAAACTTTCGGGACCAACTAGACCCTAGAAAAAAGAAACTAGAAATGGAACTGGTTTATCAAATTTCTTCAAAATTGGTCTACGGGGATTAGATCTGCTGCGTGAAGGGTTCGGGGTACGGCGAATGGATGGACAGTTATGTTTTCGATTGTGGTTTATTATTTTCAATAATGAACCTTGGGAATCGACCAAAAAAAAAATTTGTTTAACACACCCTCAAAATTTGATGGTTTACGTTTCAAGGTACGTAGAATCCAAAAATCGAATAAAAATTTGGCCGTCCGTCCGCCGTACGCCGTACGCGGCACTTTTGCCACTTACCATTAACCGATTTTGATGAAATTTGGTACGTAGGCTCCATTTGGGGTCTAATTGTGCCCCGAAGATTTTGGTTGATGTAGGTCAGTTCTAAGGGTTCCAAAATCAATTTTGAAAACGCCCAAACTCAAAAACTTTTGTTATAAAGGTATTGTTTTTTCTTCAATTTAAGATTCTATAGAATTTTTAGAATTTTTTTTAGACTACCCGGAGCTCTGTAGGACAAACCGTTCGCTCACTACAAGAATTTAAAGTTTGGACGTACGATAAATCAGAAACACGAGTGTGAATCGCAAAAGAGGCCTAATCTCCGTTCAAAGCTGACCGAAATGCGATCGATGTTTTTCTTCATGTTGGATGGTTGGTGGCTTTGCAGACGAGTGATCTATTTAGAAAAATAAAAAATAATAAACCATTGTGTAATAATTTGCAGTGTAATAATTTGCAGTGTAATAATTTTCCCCATAGAGAATGAACGTTATTTCTCGAAAATATCGACTTTTTCCAAAGAATTTGGTATGTAGTATCAACGTACTTTATCCCAAATACTTTAAGAAGGTAGGTATTACTGTTTGTATGAAAAATAAAAGTTTTATTCCCTTCAGCATATTTGTCAATTCTCCATTTTCCATTGAGAAACCAGGATTTTTACCGGCCAAGCGATTGAATAAAATTCCGGAGAACATAAAGGAACCAAAAAATATCACCTGAACCACAATCTTTTCAACACAAGGTTAGGTAGCGATCAATAATCACTAATAGAGAAGCTAATGGCACTTACACGCTCTTGGGAAACTGGAGTGGTACATAGGCCCTTTTGAGCTTTTCAAAAACAATAATATTTAAAAAAAAAATAAAACAAGACCTATGAAGGTGATAGCTGCGGGAAATAAATTTAATTACAGCAAAGGTTGTGTAAGAAAAATTTCAGGAACTTTTACTGCATAGTGACAACATTGTGAAAATTTGAAACCCTAAAATAGCGATAATTTTTTAAAAAGTTTTTGGCACTCAGGCCCTTTGGATCTGAAGGTCTTCAAATATTGAACCACCAGATTTTGGGAAGTTGTCACAACCCCAAAATTCGGATGTTATGAGGTAGGAATATGTTTGCCTCCACTTGTCACCCTTTAGAGGTGACTGACAAAAACAAAAACTTTCGGGGCCAACTAGACCCTAAATGGAACCGGTATATCAAATTTCTTCAAAATTGGTCTACGGGGATTAGATCTGCTGCGTGAAGGGTTCGGGGTATGGCGAATGGATGGACAATTTTGTTTGTTTTTGTTTTCGATTTTTTTCCTACATTGCTTTAAATGTAAACCATTCAATTTTGAGAGGGGAGGGGGATTATAATTCATTCATTTCTCAATTCTGAAAATGATAAACCAAGATAACACAGCTCAAAATAAATTCTGTGAGTATACATACATTTATTTCATGAAATTTTCAAACTTTAAAAAGCTATATTAAAAAAAAAAAACGGTTGCATACGAGTTTGCAACACATTGGGACATTAATTTTATGTCTTCCAACTCTGCCTACCTGTGATAGTTTATTCTTTCTCAAAAATTGTTTATTGACGTAACAAACTCTTACCGCGACTGTTGTTTACAGTTCATTTAACTCTGGGGTACATCTCAGTTTCATCTATAATTACAGCGGATTCGGCAGTACATCATTTATGCATAAATTTAGGGCTTTCCAACGAATGGTCAATGATTTTTCTGCGATCACGAATGACGGAGATAAAGTTTCATAGCAAGGACTTGGTTGTAAGTGAATATCATTAAACATTTTCGTAATTTTGGTTTATTATTTTCAATAATGAACCTTTGGAATCGACCAAGAAAAAACAATTTTTAACACCGCCTCAAAATTTGATGGTTTACGTTTCAAGGTACGTAGAATCCAAAAATCGAATAAAAATTTGGCCGTCCGTCCGCCATACGCGGCACTTTTGCCACTTAGCATTGACCGATTTTGATGAAATTTGGTGTGTAGGCTCCATTTGGAGTCTAGTTGTGCCCCGAAGATTTTGGTTGATTTAGGTCAGTTCTAATGGTTCCAAAATCAGTTTTGAAATTTTGGAAACGCCCTAACTCAAAACATTTCGATATAAAGGTATTGTTTTTCCTTCAATTTAAGATTCTACATAATTTTTAAAATTTTTTGGGACCACGCGGAGCTCTGTAGGACAAACCGTTCGCTCCCTATGAAAATTTAAGGGTTTATATTGAAATATATATATATATAAATCAAAACACGAGTGAGAATCGCAAAAGAGGCCTAATCTCCGTTCAAATTAGATCTGACCAAAATGCGATCGATGGTTGGTGATTTTGATTTTTTTTTTTTCTAATTTTTTTTCCTTTTTAGGACGTCCCACAGTAAGACTTGGGCGTCCTTATGCGATCGATCTGGGGTGAAGGAGGACAACACTCAACAGAAAAAAAAAACCACACAGTAATCCGTTTTAGACCATTCTGAATCCAAATCCGCGAAAAAAACCGTAGGTGTATGTCTGTGTGTGTGTGTGTGTGTATGTGTGTGTGTGTGTGTGTGTGTGGGTGTAACAAAATCTTGTGTACTCTGCCCAGGCCTTAGTTCTCAACCGATTTTCCTGGTTCTTTTTTTGTTCGATGCGGAAAACTATCTAGTTGTGCACTACGTCGCCTTAATTTCGAATTTTGCCTTTTAAGGAGAGGAAAGGGGGGGTTAATGCTCAAAAAACGTGTGTTTTTGGGCATAATCTTGTGTCGTCTGCCCAGGCCTTAGTTCTCAACCGATTTTCGTGGTTCTTTTTTCTTCGACGCGGAAAACTATCTAGTTGTGCACTCCTGCGCCGGAATTTTGAATTTCGCCTTTTAAGGGGGGGAGAGGGGGGTTAATGCTTAAAAAAACGTACGTTTGCGGGCATAATCTTATAAACTCGGCCCAGGCCTCAATTTCCAACCGATTTGTGTGTTTCTTTTTTGTTTGACTAAAATAACTTCCGAGTTGTCCATGATTTCACCAGAGTACCAAAATTTGCAAGAGGAGGGGATGGGTGGGGGGATAATATTCACAAAATATCCAATTGTTCAATATTTCGGTTCCTTTACTGCTTACTAATTGTATCCAAGCTTTGAAATTGAGGAAAAATTCTCATTATACCTCCGGATTTCCATGAATTACTTTCTGTACCACCATGGAAATAAAAGTGGTGCCACCATGGTGCCAGGGCACCATAAACCGCATATTTCTTGGGTTTTTCGGTGTTTCACCTTGAATACGGATGTGACAGTCGACGGAATGCCTACTAAACCTAATAGATGAAAGTTAAATGTTACGAAGTATTTCCGCTTTGGTGCCAGACTGGCGCCATTGGTGGTGGTGGGGGGGTGAACTCGAATTCGCATGTTGGGTGTCGTAGATCATGGATTTTGAAATGCTCTTCAGATTCGAGGCTCCCATGCCGCTAGAAGTGTTATGGTTTAAATAATAATTACATAAATAAATAAATTACATCGAGAGAAACAGTCTTATCGCTTAACAACTGCTTAAACTGATCCAATACTTATCCAATGGGACGTCCCCTGGAATGCATGCATTACTAAACAATATGTTTTTTTCTTCATATTGCTTCCTCACTACCGAAGGTAGGGAAGCTTTGTATTCGTGAAAGAAGTGAAAAAAAAAAAAAAAATGTCCTCCAAAATCAAAATTTCCACTTGCTTTTTGCGTTTTAGAGCTTCCCGAACAATTTTGGTTCCGTGTCTGTCTGTCTGTCTGTCGGTCTGTCGGTCTGTCGGTCTGTATGTCTGTCTGTGGTCAATCCTTGTCCCGGGCAAAACTATACTAACCTGTGGTCCGATTTTGATGAAATTTTCAGGGATTGTGCGGGTTAGGTCCTAGACGGTCCCCTATAAATTTCAGCACCTTCGGATCAGCTGAGTGAGCTCCAAGGCCATTTTCTCTCCTGTTGAACGCAGGAAGCTGAAATTTGAGAGGCAGGGTCAATGGAGAATGCTGAAGGTGCCTGAGTGGTCACTGATCAGCTGAGTGAGCTCCAAGGCCATTTCCTCTCCTGTTTTTCGCCAACTGATTCTATACGTCCATGTTACAATGAGTGAGGAAGCTATACTGCCCACCCAACTTGGCAGACGTTTTGGATGGTTGGTGATTTTGTAGACGAGTGATCTATGTAGAAAATAATAAACCATTATGTAATAATTTGCAGCGTTTTTGTGACGTTTTTTCCTTTGTGCCAATTCGAAGACATAAAATGTATTTAAAAAAAAACAGCGTTGGTTTGATTGACAATTTTAGAGAAATGCCTTGTAGTTTATTGTTGAACCCATTTTCTTTGCCGTTCTTCTGAAATAACACGCCTTTTGTGATGTGACACTTCTAGTCGGTGTGAGATACATTTGCTTATGTTATTATTATTCTTGAGAAAGCTACATTGACTGCCCAACTTGGAAAACTTTTTCTTCAAGTCGTCAATCCCTTATTTTATTAGTTGTGGAAGAATAAAGGTGACATGAATCTAGACTGAAGCATCAGATGCTCTCTCATTGACAAAGTGCATTAACAATCGAAACGAACATACTTTTAATGATATTTTCTGTAAGAATTTACAACTCCTGGTAGTCAGGTTTCACTACCTTGTGCCTAGGTGGAAATAAGTAGTTATGACTCTCTGATCATAAACTAAACTAAAGCTAATTAAATAAGAAATCTACTCCACTTACTTTGCTAATAAATCACATGTTTAGTGCTACTATTTACTCTACTGACTTTGCTAATAAATCACATTTTTAGTGCAGCTATTTAAAGATCTGTTTACAATGCAGGGGAAGTTCCGCTCCTCTGCCCCCCCCCCCCCCCGAACAGAACATGAATGAGAGCAAGTATTTCCCCGAAGGAGAAAACTAGCTTCTCAGCTTTTCTTTTCAGGACCACGGACTTTCCTTGAAGACGAAAAACAGACAAACTGGCCCTGGGGATACAAGTACTTCCTGTATAACTGGGAAACAGCTCACCCAGAAAAGCAAGGTTTTACGGATCGAAAACAGAAAGCATCGGAGAGCGAATTAGACAAGTCAGGATGTCAAGATGTGATCAGATTGACTGACCAGTTCCTCTGTGGTTGGGCTTAAAAAGGGCCTAAGCTCCCCTCTTCTTGGGCCCTGGGGAATTGTGCGAAATCCTTGGGTCATTACTATTTTCATTGCAAAAAAAAAAAAAAACACATACCTATGTACAGTTGTGGTAATGAATTTGAACATGTTTTTATGAATAAATATGTTGAAGGTTATTGTTCGGAAAAAATTCGTAAGAGAAGTGTAGACCTAAAAGGGAACTTAAGTTTCGATAACCTCAAAGAGAATCTCTGAAACAAATTATGATCTAAACTTCCATATTTAGGACTGTAGGAACACCAGAAAGAAATACGACGGAGAGGCCCTCACAGTTTACTCTACAGGGTGTTAGCCTAACTGATCTGCCATACTGTACGAGTCAATTTTACAACTAATTTGCAGCAAAAATGTCTCGTAGCAATTTTCTTTTAAAAGCTTCGTTTCCGAGTTATTTCAATTTTAAAAATGTTTTTCGTGATTTTGACCTTATGTCATTAAATTTGTCATAACTCCTTTAATTTGCAGTGATAACTACAATTTGATGATACTGTTGGAGAGAGCACTAAATTAACTTTGGGATAGATGCCTCACCTCTTTTTTGGGTCAAGGTTTGAGACATGAAAAAGCCCTCTGAATAGGAAATTTTACGTTATTTGGGGAACCTCGAATTTTTTTTAACCGCAAATTCAACTATGAAAAGACGAATCTATTCTTGAACTAATTTTCAACAAAAATTGTCACATAGCACATTTTTTAAGGCTTTGTTTCCGGGTTATTTTAATTTTAACCTTTTTTTTCGTGGTTTCGACTTTACCTCAGTAAATTGGTCATAACTAATTTGCTGTGATAATTACAATTTGAGTATACCGTTGGAAAGAACATTAAATTTCCTATCGGATAGTTGCCTTACCTTTTTTTTAGTCAAGGTTTGAGACATGAAAAAGCCCTCTGAAAAAAAAAATTGACTTAATTTGGGAAACCTCGAATTTTTTCAATCACAAATTAAACTAAGAGAATTAATTTTTTTCAAGATGCAAGAACGGAAAAAGGTGTACCAAAAGCTCAGCTTTCCAATGGTATAATCAAAAAATATTTTACAACCACATTTGGGGCAGAAATTTGTGTTTGAACACGGAAAAACGTGCATTTTTTCAACGAAATCAGCGCTCCAACTTGACGATCTGGGGGGACGATGGAAGTGGGTCGGCGCCGCAGTAAATCGCGAAGCCTCCAAAAACAGGAAGCCGAGCGCTGATTTCGTTGAAAAAATGCACGTTTTTCCGCGTTTTTTACACTATGTTTTACACTAATTTCTCAACTGTATTTGTTGGTAAAATATTTTTGATTATTCCATTGAGGAGCTGATTCTTGCATCTTGAAAAAAATTAATTCTCGTAGTTTAATTTGCGGTTGAAAAAATTCAAGGTTTCCCAAATTAAGTAATTTTTTTTCAGAGGGCTTTTTCATATCTCAAACCTTGACTAAATAAAGGAAAGGCAACTATCCGATAGGAAATTTAATGGTCTTTCCAAGGGTATCCTTAAATTGTAATTATCACAGCAAATTAGAAGAGTTTTGACCAATTTAATGAGGTAAAGTCGAAACCACGAAAAAAAGGTTAAAATTAAAATAACTCGGAAACAAAGCCTTAAAAAAATGTGATATGTGACATTTTTTGTTGAAAATTAGTTCTAGAATAGTTTCGTTTAGTAAGGCAGACCAGTTAGGCTTACACCCTGTATAATGCGGTGTATATTTACCATGTACCCTGTGTATATTGTGTGTGGTTCAGGTTTTCTTTATCGTGACTGGTTCGTTTTATCCATTTTGATCTATACTATCCTGTATCGATAAATTAATAACTACAAAAATCATGTTTAGGAAGCATAAGAACACCACTAACCTGTTTAGAATAGCATTTGTCTGCATGCGAAGGTCCAAGGAGAGGTCAGGATTGGACTCTACTTTCCTCACCAAGTCTATCAGAGTTCGCATCGTCATGGGTAGAAGTGGAACAGGTGCGCGGTAGCATTCTAGAAGATAGTCTGGAATCTCGTTTGGATCGCTCATCGGGTATCCTATTTCAATGAAAATAGTCAATAGCGTTATAATTAGCCGAAATCGACTCATAGTAAAATACCGTTTCAGAAACTACATCGTGAATGAGTCAGATCTGCAGGTGGAGCACCGATATCTCGAGCTCGTGATAAGCGGATCCAGGTTTGTTTTTCACGCGTCAGATAACGGAGTTTTGTCTGGCGTAATCGAGGCAAAAATCATGTGACTATCCATAGTGATGGCTCTTGGCAACTTAAAGAGCCATTTTGAAGGGACAAGCCAGTCGCGTGAGACGTACAATGTTAAAATTTGGAAGTTTCATACCAGTCTCGAGGCTCCGTCACAGATCATTAGATATGAATACCCATAAAAATATTTATTCGTTGATATTTTGCCTTGCTAAGCCAGAAATTCGTAACGTGAAAATTAGACCAAATTGAGTTATTGGTACCCGAGGGTTTTGGGGGCTGATTTCTGATGATTTTCGAAGTTTTAGAGTCGTATCTCTACTAGAAATGCCTCAAAAAAGCCTCCCGAGTTTCGCGTTAAGGCGTTTAAACTTGATTATGTTAAGAAACTAGTCGTATCGGCCTTAGTATTTCCACGATACGACTTCTTGCATTCTGAATCGGCATGTTACGACTTTTTGCCTCAGAAAACTCAAAATTTAGTGGTGATTTTACTTTTATGCTTTACGAGAAAAAAACCTTTATTGCTTCCGAGTCTACCAAGGTAGCGGAAGCTTTGTTTTCACTTTTCAAGGTTGAAAAAAAAAGTTCTCCAAAATCAAAATTTCCCCTCGCGTTTTAGGTTTCAGACCTTCCTGAACAATTTTGGTTCCGTGTCTGTCTGTCTATGGATCTGTCATGGAATCTTTGTAACCGGAATAACTATACAAATTTATTGTCCGATTTTGATTAAAGTTGCAGGAATTGTGCGGGTTGGCGTGTAGACGGTCCCCTATGAAAATCATCACCCCCGGACTGATGGTAGCCGCTGCGCATGCGCCAACGTGAATTCCTTGTAACCGCCATAACTTTCACATTTTCTTTCCGATTTCGATTAAATTTTCTGGAATTTTGCGAATTAGGTTGTAGACAGTCCCCTATGAAAATCATCACCCCCGGACTGATAGTAGTCACTGCACATGCGCAAACGTGAATTCCTTAAATCAGCCATAACTTCCATTTTCTATCCGATATCAAAGAAATTTCCAGGGATTATGCGGATTACGTTTTAGATGGTCCCCAATGAAAATCAAGGCCTTAAAACTGACAGTAGTTTCTGCGCATGTGCAAACGTAAAATCCTAGTAACAGCCATAACACTTACATTTCCCATCCGATTTCGACGAAATTTCTTAGAATAGTTCAGATTAGCGAGTAGATGATCCCCTATGAGGGTAGTGGAAGGTACTTAGAGATTAATGGTTTGAGATTAACAACTCGATGTATCTTTATCACTCTGTTATATGGAAAATTGATACATTTGAATCTCAAGTCTCCAGGACAAATGGTTACAATGTTATGAGGAAAAAAAGAATATATTTTTATGAAAAAAGTGAGTTTTTCTGAACTTCAACCTCGATGCGGCACGGGTTAATGCTATCCGATCGACCTAAAACTTTGGGAATCTCATTTTCTAGTCATTTAGCACCTTTTAGAGGGTTGCCACAAGTGATTTTCTAAAAAAAAATGTTCCCTATTGCCTTGTGTATTAGGGTGGTCACAAAAAATCAACTTCCGAAATTCAATCGTGGCAACGCCCTAAAAGGTGCCATTTGACTAGAAAATGAGATTCCCAAAGTTTTAGGTCGATCGGAAATCATTAACCCGTGCCGCATCGAGGTTGAAGTTCAGAAAAACTCACTTTTTTCATAAAGATATTCTTTTCTCTCATAACATAGTAACTATTTGTCCTAGAGACTTGAAATTGGCTCATTTTATTTAAAATGTTATTTTCTTCAACTTTTACTCACATAATTTTTTCGCAACATGCTACAGAAATTATGTTATTCAGGTTTTCCCATCTCAAAACGTGGTCCGTTTTAGCAAATGTGCCTTTTTACGCATACCCCTAAAAACCACACTCCAGTCTATGAAACCGACCTCCAGGCGATTTGATGTATCTTTATCACTCTGTTATATGGAAAATTGATACATTTGAATCTCAAGTCTCCAGGACAAATGGTTACAATGTTATGAGGAAAAAAAGAATATTTTTGTGATAGAAAGTGAGTTTTTCGGAACTTCAACCTCGATGCAGGACGGGTTAATGCTATCCGACCGACCTAAAACTTTGGGAATCTCATTTTCTAGTCAATTGGCACCTTTTAGGGGGTTGCCACAAGTGATTTTCTAAAAAAAAAAAATTCCCTATTGCCTTGTGTATTAGGGTGGTCACAAGAAATCAACTTCCGAAATTCAATCGTGGCAACCGTCTTAAAGGTGCCATTTGACTAGAAAATGAGATTCCCAAAGTTTCAGGTTGATCGGAAATTATTAACCCGTGCCGCATCGAGGTTGAAGTTCAGAAAAACTCACTTTTATTCATAAAGATATTCTTTTCTCTCATAACATAGTAACTATTTGTCCTAGAGACTTGAAATTGGCTCATTTTATTTAAAATGTTATTTTCTTCAACTTTTACTCACATAATTTTTTCGCAACATGCTATAGATATTATGTTATTCAGGTTTTCCCATCTCAAAACGTGGTCCGTTTTAGCAAATGTGCCTTTTTACGCATACCCCTAAAAACCACACTCCAGTCTATGAAACCGACCTCCAGGCGATTTGATGTATCTTTATCAGCCTGTTATATGGAAAATTGATACATTTGAATCTCAAGTCTCCAGGACAAATGGTTACAATGTTATAAGGAAAAAAAAGAATATTTTTATGAAAAAAAGTGAGTTTTTCTGAACTTCAACCTCGATGCGGCACGGGTTAATGCTATCCGATCGACCTAAAACTGTGGGAATCTCATTTTCTAGTCAATTGGCACCTTTTAGGGGGTTGCCACAAGTGATTTTCTAAAAAAAAAAAATTTATCCAAATGCCTTGTGTATTAGGGTAGTCACAAAAACTTAACTTCCGAAATTCAATCGTGGCTTGGAAAAATAGAAAGCTTCATATGGAAATTTGATTACTGGTATCGCAGAAGGCAAAACTGTATACAAATCGAAGAAATGAACAGCGATCGCATTTTAGTCCGATAAAATTTGAATGGAGATTAGACCTCTTTTGCGAATCACACCCATGATTCTGTTTTATCGAAGGAAAACCTTCAAGTACTTCTAGGGACCGAACGGTTTGTCCTACAGAGCTCCGGGTGGTCTCAAAAATTTTTAAAAATTCAATACTATTTAAAATTGGTGAAAAAACGATACCTTTATTTCGAGAGTTTTCGAGCTAGGGCACTCTTGAAAATTTCAACCCTTAATTTTCACCCCTTAGAAGTGACTGACATCAACCAAAAGCTTTGACCCCAAATGGAGCCCATATACCAAATTTGAACCAAATCGGTCCAGTGTTGCTAAGAAAAGTGCCGCGTATGGCGGACAGCGGACGGTGTACGGTATACGGCGTACGGTATACGGCGGACGGACGGAAATTTTTTTATTCGATTTTCGTATTCTTCGTACCTTGAAACGTAAAACATCAAATTTTGAGGGGGGGTTGAAATTTTTTTTTCTTGCTCGATTCCAAAGGCTTATTATTGAAAATAATAAACCAAAATGGATGTCAAAACCACAAGAAACCATCAATAGCCGTGTGGGTACTCTATGAGTTCGTGAAGACGAGTAGAACGTGAATATAGACTCCTAACATCTTCAAAGCATACCCAGTGCATACAGTATGTTGGTATGGTATACTAAAAATCGTAAAAAACCAAGAATCGTGTAAAAATTGTACCGAAACTGTAAAAAAACACAAACGGTGGATACAGCTTTCGCACAAGTACGCAACCACGAGAGACATTTTATGTCTTATGTTAATAAATTGAGAGCTTTCCAATGGGTGGTGAACGATTTTTGTGGGGTGGAAAATGAGGAAGTTATTTTTCCCTAGAAACGATTGGTTGTACGTGAAAATCATCAGAAATTTCCGCGTAACGCTCCCCTCGTAACGCTCCCCGCGTAACGCTCCCCGCGTAACGCTCCCCGCGTAACGATCCCCGCGTGACGATTTTTCATTTAAGTGCCATAGTAAAGACATAAAATGTCAGAAATGCACAGGAATTTCCTTTAATTTGGTTGTGCAATCTACGGATCCCAATGGTGTGTGGTATTTAATTGAAACCTATTGGTTTACTATTTTGAATAATAAGCCTTTGGAATCGACCAAGAAAAAATTTTAACTCCCCCCTCAAAATTTGATGTTTTACGTTTCAAGGTACGTAGAATCCGAAAATCGAATGAAAACATTTCCGTCCGTCCGCCGTACGCTGTACGCCGTACGCGGCACTTTTCGTATCAACAGTGGACCGATTGGGTTCAAATTGGTATATGGGCTCGATTTGGGGTTTAGTTGTGCCGCGAAGCTTTTGGTTGATGTCAGTCACTTCTAAGGGGTGAAAATTAAGGGTTGAAAATTTCAAGAGTGCCCTCGAAAGCTCTCGAAATAAAGGTATCGTTTTTTCACCAATTTTAAATAGTATTGAATTTTTAAACATTTTTGAGACCACCCGGAGCTCTGAAGGACAAACCGTTCGGTCCTTACGAGTACTTGAAGGTTTTCCCCTCGATAAAACAGAATCATGAGGGTGAATCGCAAAAGAGGTCCAATCCCCGTTCAAATTTCATCTGGCTAAAATGCGATCGCTGTTCATTTCTTCGATTTGTATACATTTTTGCCTTCTGCGTAACTAGTAATCAAATTTCCATATGAAAGTCTTCCTTTTTTCGAATCGAGTGTGAAGCGCTCAGTTCTTTCTAATAAACTTGATTGTGAAGGTGTTAATCCAGTATGGTATGGTATGTAGTAGGTACCTACCACAGAGTACTGGAGACAAGTACCTACCTACCAATAGTTGGTAGGTAAAAAAGAAGGTGGTAGGTAAAATAAATGTTGGTAGGTAAAAAACACTGCAAATCATTGCCCAAAGGTTTATTATTTTCTGTATAAATCACTGGTTCTCCATCAATAGCACCTACCACCATCCGTATTTTCCCTTGACCTTCCTTCTCAAATTTCAGCTTCCTGCGTTCAATAGGATTGAAAATGGCTTCGGAGTTCACTCAACTGATCAGTGCTCTTCCAGGCGTCTCCAGCATTCGAGAAGATGTTTTTCACTCTTCAGATCACTGATCAGCTGAGTGAGCTCCGAAGCCATTTTCAATCCTATTGAATGGAAGTGCTCTTCCAGGCGTCTCCAGCATTCGAGAAGATCTTCTTCACTCTTCAGATCACTGATCAGCTGAGTGAGCTCTGAAGCCATTTCCAATCCTATTGAACGCAGGAAGCTGAAATTTGAGAGGGAAGGTCAAGGGAGAATACAGATGGTGGTAGGTGCTATTGATGGAGAACCAGTGATCTATACAGAAGGGTGATCTATACAGAAAATAATAAACCTATGGGCAATGATTTGCTGCGTTTTTGAATTTAATTTTTCGACGCCTTAATCTCAATGTACAGGAGAAGTTCGGAAAGGTAGGTAGTTTAATTGACACTTAAGAGTAAGTTAAAGAATTTAAGAACTCGAGAAATATTTTCCCATCAATTTTTATGTTTTGATCGTGACAGATTTAAGTATCTGTCGAATTCATTAGGTAGACACCATTAGTTTTTTTCCTACCTCGTTTATAACCCCGACTGTAGTTGAAACTGATTAGGATGGTTCCATTATTCATTCTACCAAATATCTCTCATTATTTGCAACGAAAAGCTAAGAAGTAAAAGTATACTTTTGATATGAAGTTACCTTCATAGATTACCCAATAAAGAACGTGATTAATTGGTATAAGAGATTCAGCCTACGTTGTTCGATTCAACTCAAGGCAGATTCACTACTCTGTTCGAATACAACCGAGTAGCGGACCCTGTCGGTTGAGAGATGAACCTCACAAGTTTAGCAAAGAATGCGGCAGAGAGCGCAGTCAGTACCTCCTCCAAGACGTTACACCTTCCACCCAACAAAAAATGCTGCAAATCATTGCCCAAAGGTTTATTATTTTCTGTATAGATCACCCTTGTGTATAGATCACTGGTTCTCCATCAATAGCACCTACCACCATCAGAGGGTACAGATTCTGTACTCTCCCTTGAACTTCCCTCTCAAATTTCAGCTTCCTGCGTTCAATAGGATTGAAAATGGCTTCGGAGCTCACTCAGCTGATCAGTGATCTAAAGAGTGAAGAAGATCTCGAATGCTGGAGACGCCTGGAGGAGCACTTCCATTCTATAGGATTGAAAATGGCTTCGGAGCTCACTCAGTTGAGAGGGAAGGTCAAGTGAGAATACAGATGGTGGTAGGTGCTATTGATGGAGAACCAGTGATCTATACAGAAGGGTGATCTATACAGAAAATAATAAACCTTTGAGCAATGATTTGCAGCATTTTTTACCTACCAACATTTTTTTACCTATCAACCATTGGTAGGTACTACCTACCACACCATACTGCCTTCACACCTTCACAATCAAGTTTATTAGAAAGAACTAAAAGCGTCACACTCGATTCGACAAAAAGAAAGCGTCATATGGAAATTTTATTGCTGGTTACGCAGAAGGCAAAACTATGTACAAATCGAAGAAATGAACAGCGATCGCATTTTTTTTAGTCAGGTAAAATTTGAACGGAGATTAGACCTCTTTAGCGATTCACACTCATGATTCTGTTTTTCGAAGGAAAACCTTCAAGTAGGTACTCGTAGGGACCAAACGGTTTGTCCTACAGAGCTCCGGATGGTCTCAAAAATTTTTTAAAATTCAATACTATTTAAAATTGGTGAAAAAACGATACCTTTATTTCGAGGTTTTTCGAGCTAAGGCACTCGTGAAATTTTCAACCCTTAATTTTCACCCCTTAGAAGTGACTGACATCAACCAAAAGCTTCGCGGCACAACTAGACCCCAAATGGAGCCCACATACCAAATTTGAACCAAATACGGCGGACGGACGGAAATTTTTTTTATTCGATTTTCGGATTCTACGTACCTTGAAACGTAAAACATCAAATTTTGAGGGGGGGTTAAAATTTTTTTCTTGCTCGATTCCAAAGGCTTATTAGGTATTGTAAATTATAAACCGAAAGAGAAGACATCTACCAACCTGTTACTTTGGTAGGTACCTACCTGTAGTGTGTGGTAGCTTCTTCATTTACATAACTAATAGGAAGAAAATCGTATGAATTCCTCAATGTCGGATCTGGAAAAGCTTTGTGGTATGAAAAAATTCGGGTTCACACACTGAGAAAAAAAAGGGCCTTTTCTCGGTTAAAACACGATTTTTTGCTAGGTCCTATCCTGCCAACCTAGAATTTAATTTATTTTCAGTCACGGGTGGATCTTTTTAATGTCACGGTTGTATATCATCTAACCGAGACTGAAAATACCTGTGAATTTACCGACCACAAAATGCAATCAACCGTGATTTTAAAGGACTTAAAGTCACGGTTGAAGCTACAACCGTGAAATTAAATGTGCCGCCCCCGGATTTAATCTCTAGGTTAGACTCAACTTGTATTTAACAGTGAATTAAAATGTGCCGCCCCCGGATTTTCAGGTCACGGTTGCTAACGATGAATTAAGAGTCACGGTTAATTGCATAACTTATTATTAATGTCTCGGTTATTATAATCCTAGTTTATAATCGGGTTTTACTTTCGTGGACGGTGAAGCAACCTAGAAGCAAAAAGTTCTAACCGCCAATTTAATGCACAAATAATTTACAACCAGGGTGATTCAACCTAGTATTCAATAATTGGAGTATTTTCCACTGGGTTGCCTCCAATTTTTTTCTAGGTTGCGTCCCTTTATTATCAAGGTTGCCTGCCTTATTTTGCTAGGGTACATTCCTTTCTTTAACGGTTCTCCCCATCAAATCTCTCGGTTCTTGCACTTTCTATCTAGGTTGGCTCCAGTAAAAGTATAGGTTGTTCCTATTAAATCTCTAGGTTCTTGCACTTTCTATCTAGGTTGGCTCCAGTAAAGTATAGGTTGTTCCTATTAAATCTCTAGGTTCTTGCACTTTCTATCTAGGTTGGCTCCAGTAAAAGTATAGGTTGTTCCTATTAAATCTCTAGGTTCTTGCACTTTCTATCTAGGTTGGCTCCAGTAAAAGTATAGGTTGTTCCTATTTAATCTCTCGGTTCTTGCACTTTCTATCTAGGTTGGCTCCAGTAAAAGTATAGGTTGTTCCTATTAAATCTCTCGGTTCTTGCACTTTCTATCTAGGTTGGCTCCAGTAAAAGTATAGGTTGTTCCTATTAAATGTCTAGGTCGTTCTGTTTTCTGTCTAGGTTGTCTCAAGTAAAAGTGTCGGTCTTTCCTATTAAATGTCTAGGTCTTTCCGTTTTCTGACTAGGTTGCCTCGAGTATAAGTCTCGGTCTTTCCTATTAAATGTCTAGGTCGTTCCGTTTTCTGTCTAGGTAAACTCGAGTAAAAGTATAGGTTGTTCCTATCAAATGTCTAGGTCGTTCCGTTTTCTGTCTAGGTAAACTCGAGTAAAAGTATAGGTTGTTCCTATCAAATGTCTAGGTCGTTCCGTTTTCTGTCTAGGTAAACTCGAGTAAAAGTATAGGTTGTTCCTATTGAATGTCTAGGTCGTTCCGTGTTCTGTATAGGTTGTCCTTATAGTAGGTTGTCAATTAGTACAATTTCTAATTCAAATGCGTACAAATAAGCAAATTGACAGAACTGATTAAAACAAGAACAATACAACATTAAAAACGAAGAAATCTTGAAAATCTGAAAAAAGACAGTAGGTACTGTTATCCGCCAAAAAGCCAACCCTTTTTGATTTTCTTCTTGTAGGAAAAGCTAAATTGTCACAAGCGAATAAAACAAGAAATACAGAAGTACCCTATATGAAGAAATCTTGAAAATACTACAAAACAAATTCTGTTACTAGCTAAAAAGCCAACCTTTTAAGTACTTGTTTTCTTTTTATACCCAAATACAACTTTTGTAAATTGATGTCATTAATAGGTTCCATAGATAACAACAGGGTATGTTATTAATGAGTAATTTTATTTTAATGCCTTGTCTTTACATGGTAAGGTATTGTTTGTAAATAAATAAATAAATTTAACTTAAACATTTTAATATCATAAAGTAAAGCTTTAGGTACAATTTACAAATTAAGTATTAGTAATAATGATAAAATTTCAAAATTGCACCCCTTAATAAGTGTTTCTCATTGTAACATAGACAGTTCCATCATTAGCCTTAGTTAAAGTGATTGGAAAGGGAAATCCAGCAACTGGTAGCGAGCTGAAGGCTTCAATTTGACTTTAAACAACTTCGTATGCACGGAAGTGCTCGACAAAACCTAACGTAATGAGATTGTAGCCTCTAACGTACACATCGTTAGTGTTTTCGTTACAATACAAATGTGTGATAAGTATGAAGTTAGGATTTCCGTTTTCGTCTATATTTGTGCATAGCACGTAACCAGAGGTGAAATACACGTTGGAAGCGGTTTGTAACAAACTCGACCAATTTCAAATCATCACACAGTGGAACATTGAGAGAGTGGCAGATTTGGATAAGTTCGTTAGGAGGTATAAACCTAGTTTTACCATATACATTCACAGCAGGCGGGAGTTCATTTGAAAAAAAGACTGTTCAGTTGATAATGGTGTTTATCAGCAGTTGATTTTGGAGTGTTGACTGAGGTGCGAATTGAGGTAACTGCTGCTTTGATAACTGTGTGCTTCGACTCAAAACGCATGCTAGAGAGTGCGTTAAGTGGGCCGTGCCTCATCATAGTAGGGTTGTGCGTTAAAAAGTGAAATTTGGGTTGCACCAATTTCATTGCAAAGGGGGAAAATACAAATCCAAAAACACGTAAATCACAGTAGCTAAGTAAGCGGCTCTTTCGGGAGTTACTGTAGATCTAGGAATATTGTAAAAGAGCTTTTGAATAGAAATCCAAATGTGTTCATACTCCAACGTGTATTTCAAATTGAAAGTGTAAAACACTTTGAAGCAGAGCTCCACTCCTGTCAATAAATTATCGGTTATGTATTCGAAATCGAAAACTCTGACAAATACTTGTTATATGTTATAAACATTACCCAAAACAGCAATATAAGGCTGGACAAAGCCACTATTGGCCAATATCAGCTCCTGATGGTGAGCCCCCTTCTGCTCAGGAGTTTCGAAGAAGGCGATGAAGGATCGCGCTTTGATACAACCTGGCGTTTGCGGAGCGTTCGTGTTCGTCCGCTGAAACACAGGAAGTAGCATTAGGTTCAACGTATTTACACAGCTTGCATCATTGGTGGTGAGAGGGGGTGGGGGAGGGGGAACTAACTGTTCTTTTCGCATTTTTGGTTTATTATTTTCAATAATGAACTTTTGGAATTGAGCAAGAAAACCGTTAAAACTCCGTAAAAACACATTGTGTTGAAAAAAATTGTACGCCGTCCGCGGCACAATTAACTCTATTTGGGGTCTAATTGTGCCGCGAAGATTTTGGTTATTATCAGTCACTTCTAAGGGGTGAAAACAAGAAAATGACATTTTTAAAACGGTCTATCTCGAAAACTTTGAATATAATGGGTTTTTTTCAAAAAAACGCTGCAAATCATTGCCCAAAGGTTTATTATTTTCTGTATAGATCACCCTTCTGTATAGATCAGTGGTTCTCCGTCAATAGCACCTACCACCATCTGTATTCCCCCTTGACTTTCCCTCTCAAATTTCAGCTTCCTGCGTTCAAAAGGATTGAAAATGGCTTCGGAGCTCACTCAGCTGATCAGTGATCTGAAGAGTGAAGAAGATCTTCTCGAATGCTGGAGACGCCTGGAAGAACACTGATCAGCTGAGTGAGCTCCGAAGCCATTTTCAATCCTATTGAACGCAGGAAGCTGAAATTTGAGAGGGAAGGTCAAGGGAGAATACAGATGGTGGTAGGTGCTATTGATGGACAACCAGTGATCTATACAGAAGGGTGATCTATACCTTTGGGCAATGATTTGAAGCGTTTTTTACCTACCAACATTTTTTTTACCTGCCAAGAAAATGCATAGAAAGCTTCATATGGAAATTTGATTACTGGTTACGCAGAAGGCAAAACTGTCTACAAATTGAAGAAATGAACAGCGATCGCATTTTAGTCAGATAAAATCTGAACGGAGATTAGACCTCTTTTGCGATTCACACTCATGATTCTGTTTTATCGAAGGAAAACCTTCAAGTACTCGTAGGGACCGAACGGTTTGTCCTACAGAGCTCCGGGTGGTCTCAAAATTTTTTTTAAATTTAATACTATTTAAAATTGGTGAAAAAACGATACCTTTATTTCGAGAGTTTTCGAGCTAGGGCACTCTTGAAAATTTCAACCCTTAATTTTCACTCCTTAGAAGTGACTGACATTAACCAAAAGCTTCGCGGCACAACTAGACCCCAAATGGAGCCCATATATGGAGCCCATATATATATCAAATTTGAACCAAATCGCTCCAGTGTTGCTAAGAAAGTGCCGTGTACGGCGTACGGCGGACGGACGGGAATTTTTTAATTCGATTTTCGGATTCTACGTACCTTGGAATGTAAAACATCAAATTTTGAGGGTGGGGGGGGGGGTTAAATTTTTTTTTCTTTCTCGATTCCAAAGGCTTATTATTGAAAATAATAAACCAAAAGTGGAATTTTTAGAATCGAATGAGAATACAAGGAGCTCCGTAGGACCAACAGCTAGCTCCCTCAGTGGTCCTTGGCGGTTAGGACTAATGATAATCAGAAATATGAGTGTGAATCGCAAGTTAACGTCCATTGTATAGAAACCATTTTCTCTCCTATTCAACGCAGATAGCTAAAATTCGAGAGGGAGGGTCAAGAGAGAATGCTGAAGATGTCTGAGAGATCACAGATCAGCTGAGTGAGCTCCAAAGCCATTTTCACTCCTACTCATCCCAAGAAACTGAAATTTGAGAGAGAGGGTTAATGGAAAATAATGACCCCTCCCCGTTAAAATGTGATGGTTTACGTTTCAGGGTTCGTAGTATTCAAAAACGCTGCAAATTATTACACAATGGTTCATTATTTTCTGTATAGATCACCCTTCTTCTGTATAGATCGCTGGTACCATCAATAGTAACTACAAACCTCATTATTCTCCATTAACCCTCCTTCTCAAATTTCAGCTTCCTGCGTTGAATAGGATTGAAAATGGCTTCGGAGCTCGAATGCTGAAGACGCCTGAGGGATCACTGATCAGCTGAGTGAGCTCCGAAGCCATTTTCACTCCTATTGAACGCAGGAAGCTGAAATTTGAGAGGGAAGGTCAAGGGAGAATAATGATGTTGGTAGGTACTATTGATGGAAAACCAGTGATCCAAATAGAAGGGTGGTCGTATTTGTTACTGCATGCACTGGGGGTGTCATTATGCTTCGAAATTCCCTAAACTGGGAGAAATGTTGGTTAGAAATATAAAAAAAGACAGGATGAAAAACAACATCGATGTGCTCACTTTGTTTGTTGCGGTAGCAGGAGAGAGCTGCGTTGAGGATGGGTATATCCGTATGATACCTCGATCTCTGGCAGTTTTCGGCGGATTTGACGATCACAGGGACGCATTTACGAAGGCCATCATCAGTCCAAACTTCAAATCTTCATAAGGAGCTACAGAGCTCTGGTTGATCTCATTCGATTCTAAAAATTCAGTTCTATTTTAAATTGATGAAAAAACAATACCGTTACATTTGAGTTTTTTGAGCTAGGGCGTTTTGAAAATTTCATCCCCTATTTTTCACCCCTTAGAAGTGACTGACAATTAAAAACGCTGCAAATTATTACACAATGGTTTATTATTTTTTATTTTTCTATATGGATTACTCGTCTGCAAAGCCACCAACCATCCAACATGAAGAAAAACATCGATCGCATTTCGGTCAGCTTTAATTTGAACGGAGATTAGGCCTCTTTTGCGATTCACACTCGTGTTTCTTATTTATCGTACGTCCAAACTTTAAATTCTCGTAGTGAGCGAACGATTTGTCCTACAGAGCTCCGGATGGTCTCAAAAATTCTAAAAATTCTATAAAATCTTAAATTGAAGGAAAAACAATACCTTTATATCAAAATTTTTTGAGTTAGGGCGTTATCAAAATTTCAAAATTGATTTTGGAAGACCCCAAATGGAGCCTACATACCAAATTTCATCAAAATCGGTCCGTGGTAACTAAAAAAGTGCCACGTGCGGCGGACGGACGGAACATTTTTTATTCGATTTTGGTTCATTATTTTCAATAATGAACCTTCGGAATCGACCAAGAAAAACAATTTTTAATACCCCCTCAAAATTTGATGGTTTACGTTTCAAGGTACTACGTAGAATCCAAAAATCGAATAAAAATTTGGCCGTACGCCGTAAGCGGCACTTTTGCCACTTAGCATAGACCGATTTTGATGAAATTTGGTATGTAGGCTCCATTTGTGGTATAGTTGTGCCCCGAAGATTTTGGTTGATGTAGGTCACTCCTAAGGGTTCCAAAATCAATTTTGAAATTTTGAAAAACGCCCTAACTCAAAAAATTTTGATATAAAGGTATTGTTTTCCCTTCAATTTAAGATTCTATAGAATTTTCAAAATTTTTTGAGACCACCCGGAGCTCTGTAGGACAAACCGTTCGCTCACTACGAGAATTTAAAGTTTGGACGTACGATAAATCAGAAACACTAGTGTGACTCGCAAAAGAGGCCTAATCTCCGTTCAAATTAAAGCTGACCGAAAGGCGATCGATGTTTTTCTTCATGTTGGATGGTTGGTGGCTTTGCAGACGAGTGATCTATATAGAAAAAAATAAAAAATAAACCATTGTGTAATAATTTGCAGCGTTTTGGATTCTACGTACCTTGAAACGCACCTTGAACCTTTTTTAAAAACAAGTTTTTATTATTTGTTGATAAAGTGAACTAAAAAGTTTATAAAAAAATAACTAATAAGAAATATTATCCACTTTAATTATTAAACCTTTCCGATTTTATCACAGCCCCAATTTTATTAACACAAGCGTGTTACATTGTGATAGCAAGAGGCAAAAGATGGTGCTAAATGTTTTTATTTGTACCATCAAAATGTAACACACTTTTATTTATAAAATTGGGACTTTGATAAGAACGGTAACATTTAATAATTAAAGTTTAATTTTCTTATTTGAGTTAATTTTTTTAACTTTTAAGTTCACTTTACTGATTAACGAATAATAAAATGTTTTTTTTTTCTTTACCTAATTTTATTATACATTTATATAATTTTAACGGATAGATGCGGAAAATATTAGATTACACGAAAAAAAAAACTGAGAAAATGGACAAATTTTACGTCGATATTTCGACGGGTAACCCTCTTCTCACCCCCACCCCCCCTTAATATGCACCCCCTTATGTGGTAATATTGCATTGTGATCCGATTTATACATACCTGAAAAATTTTAGCTCAATAGAAAACCGGGAAGTGGATCAAATTTAACTTGAAATATTTTACTGCAAACAAACTGGCAACGGGACAGGTGAAACTAAATAAAAGCTTGTAAAAATACAAAAGTCCTGCACACTAGGACTTTTTTTTTATCACTATTTCGAGATCACTGTACTCATGTTTTGACGGGGGGATACTCTGCGAACTCGACCGGGGGGATTCTGATACACCTCTCTCAACACGTGGGGGTTTTGACGGTCGCCCGAGTTCATAATGAATAGGTGTGCTTAATTTACATAAAATAAATGAGCAAAATGTAATAGTTGTGTGCCTAATTTACTTAATATTAATGAGCAATAGGTAATAATATTGTAGGAAGTAGCTCACCTCGGAAAATTTCGATAGTCGCAGCTGAGAGGCCCCATTCAGCCAACATGCCTGTCACATCTTCCATATCGGGAGAGGGAGAACCAATATACTCAATCAAGAAAATATTATAACACAAGTCACAACCAAGATGAAGATGATAATGAGTTGAGTATAATAAAAAAAGAGAGCGTTATAGGACGTGACACGTGAGAAGTTGTAAACTGGAAGTGGGTATCGGGGTAGGTTGCACGCGCGTTTATATACGGATTGCCCCACCACTGCCACCAAATAATTTCGGTCTCGGTTGAATCAACCAAGTGAATATTTTACCAACATTTTCAAATGGTTATATCATCAATAAATTAACAATTTTACCTTGTTTTCACGATTGAATTCAACAAAGCAAACGTCACTACATCAAAGGAGACATACTTTCAAAGCAACTTTTCTTGAATAAACGCTTGGAGGATGATTGGGATCGCTTACAATTTCGTTCTCGGTTGTATCTTATTTCATGGACGGTTGTTCCAACCGCAAGGGATAAACAAATTGCATTAAATAGACTTTATCGCCATGAAATCCGTATGTTTCCATCTTTCTCGCAACAAAATCAGATAGAACGGGTTTCAGTCCCTTCGTGACATATGGAGGACGGACTTAAACAAATTTATTTTTCGAAATGAAGTATATGAACCGTTTGGAGGTTATGTACCACGTGCTTAATAGTTGGGATTTTTGGCTAGCAATTTCGTTCTCGGTTATGACGATTTTATGGACGGTTGTTTCAACCGCAAGGGATAAACAAATTGCATTAAATTGACTTTATCGCCATCAAATCCGTATGTTTCCATCTTTCTCGCAACAAAATCAGATAGAACGGGTTTCAGTCCCTTCGTGACATATGGAGGACGGACTTAAACAAATTTATTTATCGAACTGCAGTATATGAACCGTTTGGAGGTTATGTTCCACGTGCATAATGTTTGGGATGTTTGGCTACCAATTTCGTTCTCGGTTATAACTGATTTTGTGGACGGTTGTGTGAACCGGGATGGATAAAAAAATTGCATTAAATTGACTTTATCAACATGACATCTGTATTTTTCCATGTTTATAACAACGAAATCAGATAGAACGGGTTCTTCGTGACATACGGAGGACAGACTAAATACAAATTTACCATCTCGAAATGCAGTATCATGAAACGCTTGAAGGTTAAGTAGGATAATAATGCAAAAAACGTTGTATTTTTCTAGAGTTTTTGTGGAAAACATTATCTCCCACGACCTAATGATTTCGGAATCGAATTTTACGCAATTTTTCATGCTAAATCGAATGATGAAATTCAGACCTCCATGGGCTGGGAGCGACCTTCGTTACTCACTAAAAAGAGGTTGAAAATCTTATATGTACTTGACAGTCGGGGAGGTCTGAAACTGTCACCAGTATGCAAAATATTTCCGGTGTAGGTACCCACACTTCTTGCAATTTTGTGCCGTTCTTCAGGAATATTTTTTCCCCCTGTGCGCCTTCAAGTGGATTTGGCTCATGCATCCCCTAACGAATTTCAATTTGGAAGATATATTTTCTGTGAAGATTATGATTTCAAATATTACTGTCTACGTGAACCAAAAGCTGGTAAAGATCTCTGAAGCAAATGAAATCCAAAGCCATTATACCGACCTACCAATTTTGATAAAATTCGAGCCTTGATTGGCCCACTTTAATTGATGGGTTCATGGAAACGGCGGAAACCCATGACAGTGATTTGTGGACGACAGACGGAACAGCACCTGGAATTGATAAAGCCTTGGTACTGCTTCCAAATTTCATTGCTTGCTCTGAGATTTGACAATGAATCTATATAAAACATTTAATACTCCAGAAGAGAGACGAGTGCTTGATAACGTGATGGCTTCAATAGAAGAAATCTGTGACAATATTGTCTCAACATGAGCCAAGAGAGTTTCGCGGTGGAAATGAAATTGAAATTTGAAATGAAGAAAATCCATTTTGCTTTATCAAGCCCATCAAAGAAATGCCGTATAGTGGAATCTAGTCAAAGCCAAAGAGTTACTTCTGAATCAGTTTGAATCTGCCGCCATTTTATTGGATGAATAATTTATTATCACCGTTCTATCAACCTAAAAAATTATTGCCGATATATCTAACCTAGAACAAAATTATCCAATCGAGAAAAAATTGAACTACTCGGTTGAATCAGCCAATATTTTATTGTATGAATTAAATATCACCGTTGTTTCAACCTAGATAAGTATTGCTGATATAATGTAGAACGAAATCAGGTGGGAGGGTGTTTATTGTCTATGATGATCCAACCGTGAGCTGATTGGTCAGTAAAGTTCTTCGTTGTAGGTATCAACCGAGTTGTAAATTAGGGGGCAGGGTGGAATAATGTTCGCTCGTGAAGTAACCGTGATCTGATTGATCAGTTTATAAATTTTACGTTGTTTCAACCGAGAGGTAAAGTCGGAGGCAGGGTGGATTAATATTCGCTGGTGAAGTTACCGTGATCTAATTTTTCATCTATAAATTCCACGTTGTTTCGACCGAGAAGTAAAGTTGGGGGCAGGGTTGATTGATATTCCCTGTTGAAGTAACCGTTATTCAATTTCACAGCCTACAATGCTAGGTTGTGTTAACCGCGACAATAAACCTGCTATAACCGTGACCAGATTGGGGGGCAGTTTCAAATTTCCATCACTGTTGTTTCATCCTGGAAGTCTTTGAAACAACCGTGACACTAAAGTGGTTTTAACAGAGACTGAAAGTCACCTTTTTTTGTTCTAGGGTATATGTTTAGAGTAACGGTTGCTTCTTTTAAATTTCTCGGTTAATTTTTGTGATACAACAGTGACTTTAATGTGGGGGAATTTATATGGAAGGTCAAATCATTTCGATCTCGGTTCACCCCCACTTACGAGCCACGGATAAATCATTAATGTCACGGCTTGCAACTTTTCTTTTCTAGGTCAAAACATTTGGTCCAGGTTGAATTTTTTTCACTCCAGGTTGTGATCAGCAAGTGAACTATATTGGTCTCGGTTGTTTCAATATTGGTCCCGGTTGTATCTATTTTTTTCACTGCTGTATCAACCGGGATTCTTTTTTTTCACGGTCGAATCAATGGATTCACGGTTGTTTTTCTTTTTTTTCACGGGTATATCTGCTTTAACCGAGCCCCTAAAAAAACTTTTTTCTCAGTGCAGATAACAAATTTTTCTGTCGCAATTTGCTTTTTGA